>PVLA01001653.1:0-335607 GCA_004027455.1 Hydrochoerus hydrochaeris
CTCTGTCTCTGTCTCTGTCTCTGTCTCTGACTCTGTCTCTGTCTCTGACTGTCTCTGTCTTCCTTAACTCTCAGGGTCCTGCTAAGTTTCCCAGGCTGCCCTGGAACTCATAACCATGAGTACTCTTGTCCCAAGTGCTGGTAGTGTAGGTGTGTGCCACCAAGCTTAGCCAAACACTTTTCCTGTCCTTAGTTTTCATAACCTCACCTCTCCCATGTCTTTGATTATTTGGGCTTATTCTCTTGAATTTGTTTAGTCTCTTGAATCTGTAGGTTCATGTCTTATACTAAATTTGGACAGTAGTTATTATTATTTATATGCTCATTAGTTTAATTCTCTTCTCTCTTTGGGATTCCAGTGATACAAATTTTTGGTTAAAACCAGGTGAGCTCTTTGATTATAACCTCACAAGTTCCTGAATCTCAGTTAATTTTTTTCATTCATCTTTCTCTCATTAACCAGGTTGGGTAATTATTATTACCCTGCTGTCTAGTTCTCAGATTTCTCCCATCACATCTACTTTTCCATTAGGCCCATCCAGTGATTTTTTTAAAAGTCTTAGTTATTATTTCTAAATTTAAACTCTACATTTCCATTTTTAATAATTTTTATATCTTTCATTGCTAGAACTTTCTATTGTATCTGCTGGAACTTTCTATTTTAAAAATTGTATTTGCAATTGCTTTTTGAAGCCTTTTGATGATATCTGCTTTGAAATCTTCATCAGATAATTCTGACATCGTTGTTCATGTGTTTCGTTTTCTCTCTGCATCCAGTCTGGGGTCTTCTCACGCCTTGATATGGCCAATGGTGTTCGACTGAAATCCATACATTGTCGCACTTTACACCATGAAGTCTGGACCCTGGTTAAATCTTTTGTTTCAGCTGATGCCCTGTGATGCTTCTCTTGGAGGGCGCTGCCCGGTAGGTGAATTCTAGTTACTTTTCGCCTCCTCTACCGTCTTTGCTTAGGAGTCCTGGTGCATGCTGGCTGGGGAAAGGCTTTCTGGCCCCTGACTAGGTCTCCAGGGTACTTCCTACATCTGAAACTTAGTGATAGAGATTTCCTTTATGAGCAGGCACATCCTTTAGGATGCTTCTACCTGCAAGTAATAGAAAATCCACCATGATTTTAATGATCAGGATATTTATCAATATGGACAAAAATTCCAGGGTTGGGTAGTCGTAAGACTCAGTAAGCCCACCAGAGACCCAGGCACCTGCCCTCTGCCTGCTAGGAGAGTTATCTGTCCCATGTTTGTGCAATTCAGTTGGGAGGTGACTATTGCTGGCCCAGGAATCTCATCTCCACATCAAGGCAGAGCAGAGGAGGAAGAGCAGTGGCCAAGAACTCTCCTTTCATCTTGTTAGGAGGACAGACCTCCCTCGGAAGCCTTCCTGACATCTTCTGCTTATATCTTATTTGACACATGCTTATTGTACCAAACCCACGAGGCTGGGAAAGTGAATGTCTGAAAAAGAGGTTAGGATTTTCAAGCTCAGTAACTGGACGTCACAGCTTATTGCTGAAACAAGCAGGAGGGTGCCCGCCCCCTGAGGACACGGGTGGGTCTCCACTGCCACCCTGCTGGGTCTCCACTGCCACCCTGCTGGGGTTCCAGGCCACGCCTCCCAGGAATTACTCCTGTGCTCTCTGCTACTTTTTATTTAACGAGAGAGCTTTTAGCCACACCAGAGAACAATCTGAGGAGAATCCTTCAGGTCTCCACCTCTGCCAGCAGAACTTTTGCAGTTGTCTTCCTAGGTCTCTTGGTCACTTTCCCTGTCACTGGGACAAAATTCCCACCAGCCATGAGTTAGACGAGAGGAGGCTGATATTGGCTCACAATTCCAAAAAGATCAGTCCTTGCATGGGCAGCACAGTGGAGGGCCCTGGGCAGCTGCCCACGTCCTGGTGGCCAGGAAGCTGAGAGAGAAGGAGAGGGACACACAGTGACCTGCTGCTTCCAGTAAGACCTCTTCCCGCCATCTCCGGTTGTCCTGGGGACACGGGTCAAATGCGAGGGAGCAGGGTCCCTTCCTTCTTCCAGTCCCTGGGTCCCCATGTGTCACTGGGACCAGCAGGGGAGCAGAGTACTCAAGGACCTCATTGTGACTTCTGCCACCCCAAAACCACACTGTCACATCTGGGGGAACCTTCTCAGACCACAGGCCCTGGCCTCAGCACAGCAAGGGTTGACCAGAAGCCTTCTGAGGCTGACCTTGGGGGCCAGCGCTAGCCAGGGTTTCCCTGGGGAAGAATTGCCTGAAGTACCCAGTAACCACAGCTGGGCCCTGGAGCAGACTGGCCCATCAGAGCCCTGGGCAGGAGCTAAGGCTCGCTGTCCCTGCGGGGTGGAGCCCCAGGCCATCCCTTCTTGGTCTCCCCTCTCCCCTCAGTTTGCTGGCCCTTGAGTGATGCCTTCTCCTTCTCCACTGAGCTATAAACTAGGTCTCCCTTCTCAGCTCCATCTCCCAGGCCAGACACATAGGGGGCCTCTAGAGATGTTTGTTGGGTGAATAAATGACCTGGTTGTGACTCTCTGCTTTACTTATGTCCCCATTCATTTCCTGGAGATGTAATGTGGAGCCCAGCGGCCTTGCTGGTGGGAGACTGTGAGCTGGAGAGAGCTTCCCGCCTCCGCTCAGGCCTTGAGCCTTGAGTGGTGCTGAGGAGCAGCCCGCCCTGCTGGCTCTCACAACTGGGGCGCCTCCCAGGGGTGCTGACTCAGCTCCGCCTTTAATGAGACCGGGGCGCTGCGTGTGCAGCCCCAGGAAGGCTCAGGGGTTCTGTAGTCAGCAAGGTCTCGGGAGGGGCTTGGGGGAATCGTGGAAGCCAGGCTGGCACCCGCCCTGCCCAAGCCCAAGGACCCCCGGAGAGACGCACAGCGCAGGTCCATGATCAGCAGAGCGGCCGGCTCCCAGCCGGCTGCTGCTCCAGGCACGCTGAGCCCGCTCGCTCAGGAGGATGAGTGTTGCCTGGGATCAGCAGGAGCGTAGGAAATGGCTCAGAAAATGGTGTCCACAAGGAGCGGTTGGGGGAGCGCCCGCCGTGGATAAGCACCACAACTGCCCTTCGGAATGGATGGGGTTAAGCATGCGCTCAGGACCCTGCACCGTGGCTGGAGAGATAAACACCCTGAAACTCCTTAGGCAGCAGCTCAGAGCCAGAAAGGCTGTCGGTGGACCAGGAGGAGCCAGAGGCGAAGGCGGGCTGCCAGCAGCTGCGGTGCTGCCCTGGGGTCCAGGGCGTCCTCCCATGCTGCTGCCAGGTGCGATGCTCCCGGAGCTCAGCAGGTGCCGCATTGTGGGGAGCCAGGCTCCCTGCCAGGTGGGCCTGGACTGTGCCTGGGAAGACAGCGCCTGCCATGGAGGACTCTGCTGTGTCCCACCTGCTCGGCCTACCACCAGGCTGGGCACTGAGGGCTTCTCCATGGCCTTTTTAATTTTTCTCTAGGATTTGGGGACTCCAATGCTGGATTTAACACATGGTCACTCGGGGAACGTGAGACCTTGGCAGTAACCGGCCAGTTTCTGTGTGAGAATCAGGTGTGGCCAGTCCAGCTGCAGCTAAGGTGACCCCATGACTAACTGGGTTCCTGCTCCAGAAAACAGCTGGGACAAATCCTTGCATGGTCCCTTCACGGTCAGAGGACCCAAAATGGTGGCATACCTCATGTCTCAGATTTCTTTTTGGTGCTGGGAATCAAACTCACAATCTCATGCTTGCCAGGCAGGCATTTGTGCCACTAAGCTAAATTCCCAGCCCCGTCATGTCTCAGATTAAGATGTGACATGGGCCCAGGGACAGAGCAGATGCCATCATGACCACAGGGCCCAGACCTAGCAACTGAGAGCTACGGGATAGGGAGTCTTCCTTCCCTGCACACCGGGCACCTGTGCCCCTGCAGGCTGGTGAGCTCAGGGGCCACATGTCCCCCCAAAGTGGTGGCTGGAACCCGCTCCCCCTGGTGTGTGGGAGACGGCAGGACAGCCCCACAGGAGCTGTGTTCACACTGCCATGCAGTCGTTGGGTGCTCGGCTCTCCCCAGGGCTGCCCTCACTGCATCCCACCACTGCATGGGCAGTAGTGACCTGTGGTCCTTTTAAAAACACCCCAGGCTTGCAGATGCCGCTTTGCAATATTCCTGCCATCCTAGAAGCATCGGCTCTTTGTTCTGCTGAAGAAACCACAGTGCAGGGGACCCGGGGTCTTGGGTAAAGGACACATGAGATGGACACAGGAAGGACAGTAGATCACGTGGAGACACGTTTGTAAGTAGAGGCAGGTGGGCAGCCTGGGATCTGCAGAGCTGGGCCCCAGGAGGTCGGGACCTCTTCATAACCACTGTCCCCTGTCCCTGTCCTGCCCTCTGGGAGAAACTGGCAGAGCCCCACATCTGCCCCGCACACTCCACCCATGTTCTCTTCTGGATCCCTGCACTGCCGTGTGATTTCCCACCTCCAGGCTTAGGAGCCACGCAGCCTGGAGGCTTCTCCCGGAGAGTGTCCTGGTGTCCTCCCTCTCCCCGCTCCAACAGCCCCTGTGCTCTAGAAAGTGACCCTGCAGCCCACATGGGGCCTGGCCCCTGGGCTGGGCCACTCGGTGCCCTCACGTCCCTCGCTGCTGTGTGCTGGTCAGTCAGAGGTGGCCTTCACCGCTGGCCCTGGGCAGGAAGCATCTGAGTGACAGGTCCTCTGTCAACCCAGCTCAGCTCTGTGTCACTGCTCCAGTTTTCACTCTTCTCTGTGAGCATTGACTGATCTATTTTGGGGAGTTTTTGGTTTTTGGCGCATCTAATTTTAATAATTGTACCTTCTGGTCCAACACACTTTCTCTGAGGGCTGTTATTCCCACGAAGGCAAATTTCTTGAATAATTCACGTAGATCTAGATCTAAATGTTGTTAACAGTTTTTATTCCTCTGTCAATAGAAATATCAAATTTAACATGTGTACTTTTACATGCTGTCAGCTTCGGTTTCTGTTGATGATTTCTCATTTTTCCTAGTTTAAATTTCATAGGTTCCAATGTAAATGATGAATTTTGGTTCACTCTTTCACCCATAAAGCCTTTTGCTGGGTGTAGCTCCAGTGTCTGCTGGCTTTATCATGCACTGTTTCTGTCCGAGGTATTAATTTTGAATGGGAAACAATCTGGTTCTTGGTATTTCTCAGTTAATTCTGAGAAAGTGTCACGCGGTGACTCCAGGATCCACATTCCCATCTGCAGTTGGTCTGTCTGATGGCTCACTCTGGTCCTTCCTGCACTTCCAGCAGCTTTGAGAACTGTGAGCCACGGCCTGCTCCTGGTGTGAGGAGAGGAGGGGGTGCCCTGGGGACAAAGCGTCTCCTCAGAGCTGGGCAGGGCGAGGGGCACATCCATGACACCCCAGTGCTGGGCAGGTGACCTCTCTTTTCCTCACCGAAGTGTGGAGAAAACGCTTGGGAGTAAAAGGCGAGGAGTGTGGTCCTGCTTGCCCAGCCTCAAGACCCCTTCCAGCCTCCTCTCCTTCTTCTGGTTTAACCTGCTTGGCATCCACAGAATCCCGCCCCGCCCAGCATCTGCCTGGCTCCCCACCCTGCCTGTCCTCTGCCGGGACAGCTGGCAGGTGCGTGGCAATGAACAGCCCGGCATTGGCCCGACACCGCTGTCTCCCTGGGCTCAGCTGCTGTGGGACACGGTGGTCTGCGCTGTAGGTTTTAGCAGCAGGAGCTTGGTTGTCGGGGTGATGAGGATGGAGGAGGTGGAAGCACTAAGAGGCCTGGCCTGGCCAGGTGACCCGATGGTCTTCGGAAGGGACTAAAAAGCATCTTGTGGACTTGGGCAAGGTCTCCTGTGACTGGTTGGTTCTCAGGAGAGTGGGCCATGACAAAGCAAGTGCCTATCCCCTTTCTGTGTCTCCACAGTGCTGTGATACAGCCCAGAGGGCTTTGAAATCCTGGCGCCCTCCTGTGTAGACACCCAGTCCCCAGAATCGAGCTCTCTGCGGCGTGCACAGCCTCGCATACGCTGAGCCACAGCCACAAAAACCGCAGTGAGACACCCACACCACCTGCTGGTCCTCCCCAAGCCCTCCTCTATCCACCCAGCACTCCTGCTCTCTGCTCTCCTTCTGTGGTCTCCGGTGCTGGCAGTGCCATGGCATCCCCTCCTGCCTCTCCCTCCGGGGCTCCCAACTCGGAGCAGATGGGAGTTCTCCCCAGATCCCTGCTTGCCTTGCCTTCACCTCCACCCTGTGCCCTGGTGACCATGTCCTCCCTGAGCAACTGGCCAGGAGCCCTGTACCTGGAGGTCCACATAGGAAGGGGCCCAGGCTGGACCCCACACAGGGAGGGCACCATGGGGCGGGGTCTGGAGGAATTTGGAAACAGTGCCCCCAAGTCAGGGGTGGGAAGTTGGAGGAGGAGCCCACAGGAGGTGCCCTGTGTCCTGCTGGGTCTGAGTCAAGCATCCCTGTATGACTATGCTGGACCTTGTACTGTGGACAATGGTGCAGTCTCCTTTGGGGTTGTGGATGAACCCCCACAGCCTGGCGAAGCTGCACAGCCCTCCTTGAATCACAAAAGGGGCCAAACCACCTGCCCAGTGGGGCCATGGTGAGGAGGCTGCTGCTGCTGCATGTCTCAAAGGTGCCCAGGACCAAGGCAGGGGCCACAAGGAGTGAGACGGAGGCCCAGGAGAGATGAGACCATGGCCAGGAGCTGGCGTGGCAGCAGGGACAGAGAGGAAACGAGGCACAGAGCTGTGTCGGGGAGTTGGGCTGCAGGCTTCGGGCAGACAGGAGGGACCTGAGCAGAAAAGCACCTGGGCACAAGGCTGGGGTCCACAAGGCCGGAGAGCAGTGTTCACAATGGTGCCAGTCAGCACAGAGATGGGGCTTCCTCACCAGCATCACTTAGCAGCCTGCAGGAAAACAGTGGCCACGCAGCACATGCCAGCCCCGGGTCCTGGTGAGAGGACCACGGCCGGGGAATCCAGGGTCCTCATCAGCACACAGCCAAAGGATTGAACTGGGTACGGAGGAGCAGCCAGGAGATAGGCGGGGCCCATGCTATCACCAGCACTGCTGTCATGACTGGAAGAGAGCAGGGAGTATGACCTGGGTGGACAGTGGAGGGGAAGAGGTGGCCAGGACAGCAGCTGCCTCCCTGGCCCCCAGCCTGGGCCTCAGGTCCACCAGCTCCTGGCTACAAAAAGCACCACCTGGGAGATCATTGTCCCCAGGCTTCCGTGTCCTTGGGATGTTGAGTCCCCACTGGCTGGACTGGATACGGGAGCATGGACCGTGTGGCCCTCCTGACTCACTGACCGATCCTCACTGGCCGTGTCTGGTGGGCCAACTGTCTGGGCCAAATCTGGGCACTTTTGTAAATAGTTTAACTGGCACAGAGCCACACCCACCTCCATGCCCCTCATGCTGCCTCCCTGAAATGCACTCTGTAGAGAAACCACACTTCCCCAACTGGGTAACAGGAGGGAGGAGACGGGGTGCCTCCCAGGGGGCCCCAGGTGCCCAAAGCCTTGGGCTGCGGGGTCCCTGATTTCCTGGGTCGCTGCTGGGGCTATGACGTCCTTGCGGAACCCCAGGCCCCCTGACTGCACAGGTGAGAGCGTTCCAGTCCACGCAGGTAAGGGCTCTGCTCTTGGTGGAGTCAGGGCTGGGACTGGACAGAGGGCCAGGTGGCCACTTGCTCTGTCCAGCATGGAAACAGCTGCCGTCCCCACAGCTGTGGGGCCTGACTGTACCCCGGGTCATGTATTGAGATGTGAGCTGGATTGGCCTCTCCAGCTGGATTTTAAATTAGTTTTAAAAAATTTTTATTACCACTGAAAGTGGAAAATAATATACCTCCAGAATGGTATTAGCGAAACCTTCCACGGTAATAAATCTGTGCGCTAACGGTTTGTTTCTGTGCTGTTTGGTTGTCATGGTGATGGGCAGCATTAACTAATAAGTTTGTTTTGAGCATTTTGATGCCACTTTGGCAAATGTTCTCCTTCTGCTGCAGCGGCTTAAGCTTTTACAGCCTCGCCACTGAGGACAGACTGGGGCTGCAGCGTCCTGGCGCTAGTCATGTGGCCAGAGCCCTTCAGCAAACTCTCAGGGGGAGAAGGCGTCCGGAAGGGAGGCCTTGCTTCCAGCCAGCTGAGGTGCCATACTGGCCTCACTGAGCTGTGTTTGGGGGCAAGAGAGGGACACGAAAGTGCAACTCCATCGTGAGGAGGAAGGAGCCCTGGCCACAGACGTGCCTGCGGGCAGTTCCTGAGCTTGGTGTCTATCCTGGCGTCCGTGTCTCCCTGCATGGGTGTGTGTGGTCATTGTGCACTTGGGCACCCTGGGCCCCTCCACCCTCATCCACACTGCTGCAGCCCAAGACGTGGGCACCACGGGCCCCGAGGCACAGATCCGAAATGGCAGCCCCTGCTCCATGCGCCCACAGAGCGAGCTCCGCTTGTCTGGTTTCCTACCGCACAGCCCAGGGGCTTTCCAAAGCTCTGACATTTAGCAGTGGTGTCCTGATGACAAAACCAGAAGCACAAGGAAACAGAGCAGTGGGTGGAAGGCCCCAGGTGGGTGTCCTGTGCTCTGCAGTGGGCCACGCAGGGCAAGGGTGCGGCCCAGCCTGTGTGCCTCTCTGTCACAGAGGCCGGGCCCCAGTCTGGTAGAAGGAAGTGGAGGGGCAGTCATAGGACCTTGCCCCCCACCGTGACACATTCATGCCCACAGGCTCTGGTCACCTGCCTTGCTGGCCTCTCATCCCCAGAACTGCAGCGCTGCAGGGGAGCAGTGACAGGGACACCATGCGCCTTGTCAGCCAGCTGGGCTGCAGCCAGCACTTCCAGCTCACCCCACCCCCTTAGGAAGGAGGCTTGTGGAGTGTTTTGGACACCACCAGGCTCATGAGCCCCACACAGGCTGGGGTGCGTTTTAGCCGTGGTGGGGCAGGGATGGAGGCGGAGGCCAAGGCTGGGCCATCTCTAACACAAGGACCCCTGCACGCTGGAGCAGGAGGGCTGGCGCCTCGGGAGGCAGGCGAGGGGCACAACTGGGCCCAGAATGTGCACAAGCTTTAATAAATATTTCTTCTCTGTTCTACAGCAACTCTCTGTTGCATGTCAGCTGTGTCTCCTTTTTCACAGTATTTCTCTCAAACCAACCCAGTGAGTTCTCACACTGTGTGACTGTCAGAGGCCTGGAACTGCCACTCCAGTCTCTCCGTCTTTGTCAGTCTCCCGGTCTTTGTCCTTAAGCTATCGGACTGAACCCAGGCTGTGTGCCCAGGGTTACCTGATCCCTTGGGATGCATCAATCCCAAGCCTGCCCCCTTTCCCTTGGCAGCTGGCTCTGGGTGGTGTCCAGCGGCCTCAGCTGTCTCCCTCCTGACAAGGACTGGGTCTGGCCTGTACCCCAAGTTCACCTGGCTGGGCACTATTTCTGCTTAAGGCTTGTTTGCTTTATCTGTTTGTTTACATAATCCCAGAGGACACTGCGGCTCAGAGAAAGGCCTTCAGGGTGTGATTGTCCTTGTTGCTCTCGTGGAGGAAACAGCCCACCATGCCCAGGGAGGGAGCCTGGGTGCTGCCCAGGGTGATCTGTAACATCCCATGCCACGGAGAAGTGGGCACTGGCAGTCCGCCTGGGCTCCTCTGTGCCATCGGGGGCAGCACTGAGCAGGTTTTGTGGCATCACAGTCGCGGGGCAGGTTAAAGTGGATTCCCGCTTGACCCGTGGCGGGCCTTGAGGGCCTGCACTCCAGTATCATCTGTGCTGCACCCCCCAGCCGCATGGAGGAGGCGGGATGAGGGAGGGCCTGGCGCGTGTCTCCACCCCCAGCACATCACAGGTGCCAGCTGTGTGCCGCACAACTCCCAGGCGCCACCCCGGCCCAGTTGAGTGGCGACCAGCTCCTTGCTGCCCTTCTGCTCTGAGCCAGCTGCCTCGCTCCCTGCTGTCCTCATGGCTCCCCGGCTCTCGGCTCTCGCTTAGAGACCCTACGCTGAGACCCGAGTGTGGGTGCCGCCCACAAGCAGGGGGTCCACAGCACGGGGCCTGGGCCCTGTTACACCCTTTGTTTATAGGTCTCTGCTGGGTGCTGCATGGTCCAGGGCTGGAGGCCTCTCACTAATGTCCCTCAGCATCACTGCAAGCAGCAGGCCACTCGTGCCCGGGGACACCCAAGAGCTGCTTTGAGGGCAAATGGTCCAAATAACTTCAAATTGTGGCCATGTGCGGGCTTCCGGTCTCCAGTCCCCTGCAAACCCTAATGGGCACTGGCAGCCTCCTCTGAGTCCTTCGGGGACACCCTCAGCTTGACGTGAAGGACAAGGACACTGCTGGTCATCTCTGTCAGGAAGAGGAGTTTCCCAGAAGGAACCCCAGCCACACTTGTCTCGAGTGGCCACAGAGGAGCCAGGGAAGGGGTCCTGGGAGCACAGGAAGCTGCTTCTCCACAACTTCCTCCTGTCCCTGGGAGTCCAGATCTTTCTCTGGGCCACTGGGGGGCTGGGCTGTGAATGGCCCTGGGAGCCCTCCTGCAGGCCATCAGAGCAGGCACAGAAGCCACAGGGACACAAGAGCAGGGCTGTGCGTGGAAGGCCAGCACATCTGGCCAGTGCTTCTCAGAACTGGCATCTCGGGTCCTTTGAAGTGGAACCAAGGAATTTCTGATGACAGGCGAAGGGAAAAGGTTTTAATGTTGGAAAAGCAGAGGCTTTTCTCAGATCTGCTGGCAGCGGCACGGAGTTCTGGTCAGGAGAGAGCTCTGAGCAATGCTCTCCCTCACCAGAGAGGAATTTACCCCCGAGGGGCCCAATCCTCCTGCTCTGCCTTGCCGTCCCTTGGTTTCTGTCCTTCTGTTAAGATGGCTCAACCCTGGCCCCCGTCCCTATCCCAGCCACAGCTGAAACTCGCACAGCCTGAATGGGATTGTTTGAGGCACCCACAAGCCTCCTTCCCCATGAGGAATGGTTGCGCTCGGAAGTGCTGGATGGCACTCAGCTGGCTAAAGGAGCACATGTGTCTGTGTCACTGCCCCTGTGCAGGAAGCAGGTAACCTGCGGCATCGTGAGAGCAGGTGCAGAGTGTGCAAAAGCCCCAAGTGCAGGGGGCTGCTGCAGATCACCAGACTGGCAAACGAGCGAGCGCCTCCACCTGGAAGCAAACCTTCAGGAGGACTCAGGTTAGGAAGTGCAGGTGGCAGCTGGTGCAGCCAGTGCAGCCACTGAGGGACAGGGAAGGGCGGGGCATCACTGCCTGGTCATTTCTGCCCCTTTCCATCACTGATCCAGTCACTGGGGTGGCCCAGCCTCCAGCACCACAGGCAAGGAGGGAGGAGTCAGCAGCGGCCACGTTGGGAGAATCCAAACAGCCCAGAGACCTGGGCTACTAGAGACGTGGGTCTGGGACCACAGACCCGGCCTAGAGGACACAGGGCCTGGTGGGGAGAGAAGCCCAGGAGGGCCAGCGAGGTGCTTGTAGCAAAGTACACCATGTAGGCAGGACAGGGCGGGGCTCCAAGCACTTGGCTTAGGTGCAGGCTGGAAAGGGCCCTGGGAGAGTGCTAGGCCCTGAGTCTGACCTTTGGGTACAGGATTCCTGGGAGTGGAGTGGGGAGGTATTGATGCCTGGGGGTGGGGGGCTAGTGTCTGGGGGTAGAGGCCAGATTATAGGGGCTTAGGGGCTTTATATCCTGAGTAATTTCTTCCTGTCATTATTGATTTTTCTAATAACAAGATAAAAATAATACTCATTGTAAAAAATTGAAGATCCCAGATGCCTAAAATGGAAAATAAAGCCCATATACCCCAGAAAGAAGAACTGTAAGAAAGAACTAGGTCCAGGGGGAAGTCCATGGGAATTAAATGATGTCCTGACACCCTTGTCCTCGAGACTTTGTGGCAGCCTACAGGGCTGGACAGACAGCCAGATCAGACAGAAAGATGGCTCTTGTGATAAGAATACTGATTTTATTCTGCAGAAAAACATTTGGGACAAATGACTTGGCATGTGGAAAAAAGAACACAGTTTGAGTCCAATGTCTTTAAAACCAAATAAATTCAGATCCATCAAAGAATTAAACAGGAAAAACTAAAATGGAAATGTTCTAGAATTGAATAGCATTGAAGTTTTTGGAAGGAAAAACTTGGGGTTTTTAGTCTCCAAATCCAGAAATCATAATGAAAGCTGATGGTTAGCATGAGCCAGGGAAGCGGGGCCTGCTGGGCAGGACACCTGCACCCGGAGGGGAGCGAGGGTCAAGCCAGGGAAGCACTTCACACACGCAGGACGGACAGACAGATGAAGCCAAAAGCCTCTGATGCAGAACGTTTATTAGTAAATTCGGGGAATTAGTAAATTGGGAGAAATGCCAATGCAAAGAGGCAAAATGCAAGTAAACACAACGCAGAGACAAACAAAAGAAATAAAAGCCAACAATTACAGGAAATAAACGTTGGCCCTCAGCTTGCCACGCGGCTGCAGCTCCCTGAGGTCGGTCCTGGCCCTTGCCATCCGTGGACGTCTTGGCACCAGGGAGCGGCACTAGGCTCCACCGGTTCTAATCCTGCAGATGGAGGATGCAGAGCCAGCGCGGAGCGGCCTTGTCTTCCTGGCTGAGCATGGAGGGCTCCTGCTTCCTGTCTGCTGCGTGGCATGGTTTGCTCCCCCTTGGGCATGAGGCTTCTCCCCAGTGCTGCACTGCATCTTCAAAGACAGCACAGAGCCTTGAGTGGGAGGTTTAACTTCTGACACTTTTGAAGGAGCCCAGAACATTTATCAGAACTGCATGGATTCCAAAGCAGCACTGGCCAGGGATCAGCACTCCTGCCTGTGCCCCTGCTGCTTCAGACCCTTTCACATCCCTTATCGCCTGGGGCTCTGGGAGGGAAGAGGCAAGGGCGTCTCCCTGGCCTCTTCCAGAGGCCTGAGCTGGGCTTGGGCGCCTTCCTGAGCCCCAGGGGAGTGTCCTGCTTCCAGCTGTTTGTCTGTGTGTCTTCCCTGCTGGTCACACAGGGTTGAGAATAGGCCCACTTCGCCCCCCACGCATGTCCCTGCATGTGCCCGGTGAGAGAGGAGCGTGGCAGGGACTGGGAGGAGTCTCCACCCTCCCTCCCTGTGGCCCACGGCTGGGTGGTGACCTCCTTGTGCCTGCTGTGCCCTGCCTGCCCCATATGCTGTCCAAATTGCTTCTAGGCCACAAAGGCACCTTGAGCAGTGATGGCCACGGCACCCAGGGAGTCCGGTAGAAGTTGTGCCCGTCTCTCGGCATCCCCAGAGGCAGAGGTCTCTGTCATTGCCCATCCGTGTCCCGCTCCTCTGCAGGACTCAGGGTCCACTCCTCCTGGTCCTGCCTGTCCGCAGCTAAGCCTGAGTCCTGAGGGAGCAAAGGACCCGAGACGAGCTGGCCCCTCAGAATCACAGGAGGCTGGCTAGGGAGGTGCCCTCCTCCATCTGGGTGTGGCCGATCGCCCAGGCCTGGTGCTGGCTGTGCTGTCCAGGGAGCCCAGGTGCGGGGCCTCCTTGAGCCAGGGCAGCGTGGGGCTACAGCGAAACTCCATGCTTGTGTCCAAGCCTCAGAAGAAAAGAGGTATCAGGAAGCCCCGGTCTGTGCTGGCCCGGAGGGCAGGAGACCCAGGACACCCCATTCATGAGCTACTCTGCCATTCACTCGGGTCATGCTGGTCAGGGCATAGGCGCAGTGCCCTGAGTGGACAACAAGACTGGCTCTTGGCCCCAGGCCTTTTGCCCTTCTGGCAGCACAAGAAGTCCAGAGACCCAGCCCTTCTCTCCAGAGGACCCCAGATGTCTTCACGTACCCGTCTGGTTATCAGAGCCAAATATCCTCAGGAAGGGCTCACGCCAAGGTTCTCCTGCATCCCAGGGGGCTCCGGGCTTGGTAGTCACACATCTGGCATCTGTCCAACAAACCTGAGGCCAAGGCCCTTGCAGCTGCTGGCCATGTGTCCTTGGACAAGGGTTCTTGCTGGCTGTGCCTCAGTTTTCCCTGTGGATCAACTCTGGCTGTGGAGAGATGAGCTGCTGACACAAGGGATACTGGGCTCAGCCATGTTCTATCCAGGGTCCCCCAGGGGAGGGCAGGGCCAGGCTACAGCTGGAGGCCAGTTGGTGAGGCGGTGGCATGTTCCCTGGTCACACCTGTCTGTCACCTAGGGTGCTCTAGGTGACTAATGAGCCCCAGAACAAGTACACTGTTCCAGCTCCCTGAGACCGTGTCCTGTGGCCTGCGAGCTCTGATCACTTCCTGTGTGAGTGTCCTATTTGGCCAGGCGTGGCTGTAGTTAATTTTTTTCCTCTCTCTCTTTAACTCATTTCCTCTGGATGCCCAAGCCATCAGCCCTGCCCCTTTGCACCATCTCTTTGTCCTCTGGAAGTGCGGGTTGCTGTCTTCCAGCTCAAGGGCCGGCTCCGTGCGGGAGTGAGCAGAGCTGTCACCCAGGGGTGTGCAGGGACAGTGGCGCAGGTGCCCAGGAGATGGTCACACCTCCCTCCACGCCCTGAACCCTGGGCATTTGTGTCAGCTGAGATGCTGACCTGCTCCCCGGTGGCCACTGCTCCCCAGAGGCAGTGAAGGGCAGGAAGGTGAGTCGGAGGCCAACCCGCCAGCTCGAGCTCTGAGCAAAGAGAGCCTGGGGGTGGCACTGGGACAGCCCCAGAGAGCCTGTGGGGTCCGACGGAGAGCTGGGCTTCTCTCCAGGCCGGTGTTTAGGGACACGAGGGTGATGGGGACCGGTGTGGCTGGGGAACTGCAGGAAGGAGAGGGGCTATTTCCAGCATCTTCAGGGGTCTGCAGCACACTCTGCTCACACTCTCCTCACATTCACTCACTGTGGGTGAGGGGGGCGGGGTGACAAAGATGGCAGGAGATGGTAAGGAGCTGTTGAGGAGATGCGATCCCCCCTCCTACCCCCATCTGTAAATCTAATCCAACCAAACAGGCTGGAGCCCCCAGCCCCACACCGAGCGATGTGCTGGGTCTGGTCACCTTTCATAGCACTCTCTGTGTTAGGATTCTCATACTGAGAGCAGGCGATGTGTGCAGACGTAGGACCGTTCTGGGCTGGCTCAGCAGCAGGGCCTGCAGCCCTGGGCCAGCATGTCCATCCATCTGTCCAGGGTGCAGCCAAGCGGCCTCCCTCTCCCTCCCCATGCAGCCCATCCTCCTCGCCCAGCTTCTCAGCCAGTTCCATTTTCATCTTCGTCTGTCACTTCGTCATCTCGCTCTTCCTCTCTGTTCAGAGTTCCCTGAATTTACCAAGAACGCAGAACATATGCTTTCTAAAAATGGCCTTTCTCTGCCGTGACCAGTGACTCTGTACTGCATGTGCTCCTATAAATAGACATGCAGACAGACAGACAGACAGACAGACAGACACAGACCTTCATACCATGGGCCTCTGCATTCGAGCTCTGCCCCTCCTGACGCTGGAGGATCCTGGTCCTGGGGAGACTTCTCCCCAGCACAGCAGGTCACCCCCAGCTCCCTTCCTGTCCATGGAAAGGCTGCTCGCCTGGCGCCAGGTGCTCCGAGTTCTTCTGCAGGTGAATTCCCCAAGTCTCCAGCAGAGTGATGGCCCCACTGCTCTGCCCTCCCTCAAAATTACTTCCTGAAAACCTTATTATTATCCTCTTGCCGGAAGCAGTGACCAAGTCAGGCCCTGGAAGCCAGTCACTGGGCTCAAGACCTCCCTAGCCCACTGTTCCATGTCCCCAGGGGAGGGCTTCACTGTCTCGCTAGGGCATCCTGCCTGGGTGTAGACAGGAGAGGGCTGACTTGGCCAGGAAGTGGCTCGGGCTCCCAACCTGGGACAGGGGCGGGACCTGCCAGAGGCTTCCCTCCTGCTCAGACCCAGTGAGCCTCTGCTTCACCTGCAGGGGTTCGAGGACGTCCTGGGCTTCCGCTCCTCTGACCCTGGCTCACCTTCTGCCTCATTTCCTAGGTGGCAAGGTAGTGCTTGGGGCCATTCAGGGCTTTCCCAGGTCTGCACTGGGAGTGTGCAGAGGCTGGAGCCAAGATGTCCCTTCATGCCACCTCTCTGTGCCCTCCAGCGATGCGCTGCTTGGCTGCAGGGCGCCCTGCAGGAACAGCTTTCATCAAGGATGCTGGCTGCAGACAAAGCTTCTGCTCTGTGCCCTTCTAGATGAGGACTTGGTTGGTGGATTGCACCGAGCATGGGGCGCTGGACCAACTGACCTGCGTGCTGACCCTTCTGTGGCTCTGGAGACACGCGGCACCTGTCCCCAGCAGAGGCTCTTCCTCCCACTGCAAGAGGAGAGAGAGTGGACTGTGACCTGGTCCTGCGAGGCAGCACCTGGGAGCCTCGGGAAGTGGGACAGGAGAATTCAAAGAATAGAAAGTGAAGAATTAACACAAAGTAGTCGCTGGCTCAGGGCTCCAGTCTTAGGATCGCTTAATTACTCTTGGCATATTTCAGACATTTTATTATGTAGAATTTCAAACATAAACAAAAACGTGCGGAGCAATGCGACATACCTTCCTCAGCAGCAGCCAGCGTCCGGTTCCTTGACCTAGACTCTCTTCAAACTCCGCTCCCTCCTCCTTAGGATCACATCCGAGATATCACAAGCCGCCTCCTGCGAGTATCTCTGTGTGCATTTCTAAAAATAAGGACTCGAAATTCTAGGCATGATAATGGGTCTCAAGGTCATGTCAGCAACCCTAAATATCACTCTCCAGTCAGCCATCAGCTTTGCCACTCTCTCACAAATGTCAGTTTCTTCTTTTCACATTTTGTTTGAATCTGATCCAAAACAGACTGATGCTGCTGTGTGTTTGGTGAACGGTCCTTGAGTCTCCGTCCACCTGCATTTCCCTGATCTGTACTTTTTCTCTGCATTATCTCTGTGAAAGACACATTCCCACATGTGTCCTTCTGCGTGTTCATGGGGAGAGACGTGAGGTGGGGTCAGTGTGGCTCATTGGGACTCCTAAGCAGGAACACAGAGGGAGAATCGCCTCATGTACACCCTGCATTTTCCTCATCCTTCCCATGGTGTCTGCCACCTCTCCCCGACAATCCGCAGAATGGGTTGAGGTGAATGTGATTCCCAGATTTTCAGGACTCTGACAATGAAAGACACAGATCCTAAGCTCCGAGGGGCACTGGGAAGGTGCCGCGGACATCAACCACCCCGAGGAAACCCTTTGAGTAGACTCTGAGATGGGTTCTCATGTGGATTCCTTGCTCTCACTTATCACATGGACTACTGTTTACCTTTTGACAAGACAAAGTGATGTCATCTAAGCTTGCCTTGAAAGTGTCACAAAGCACTCAACTCTCTTCCTAATACTCTGAAAGTCCCACAGGGAAAAGGCCCTTGAGAACCAGATAAATAGCTCAAGAAATATGTGAATATTTGCCCTTAGTAGCCCATTGGCCTACCAGGTGGGTGGAAAGAAGCAGAACCTCTATCTCATCACTTACGTGTGCACCGGGAAGTCAGAGGGAGGACCACCCCTTTCTGAACGGGTGTCCACACTGACAGGCAAGAAATACCAGCAGCCTTATGGGGCTGGGGGACAGCAGATGGCCGGAGGGGCTGGGTCAGGCTCTTGGAGACCAGCTCATTCCAGTCCAGACAGGGTTGATTTCCCCACCCTGACAAACCATCAGCAGCAAAAATAACTCCAGCTTGTAGAAAGTCAGTCTAACCCAGAGCCTCAGGCTAGGCCTCAGATAGTTCAGGCAAATGTCAAGTGTTCCACCAAAAATGACCAGCTTTGCCAAAAATAATCCCAATACCAAAAACCAGGAGCAGGCAGAGTATGAAAATGGTTCCCAAGGAGACATAAGTGAGGGGTTATCACCAAGTTACAATAGCTAATGAGCGTATTTAAAGACAGCTGATGACGCGAGGAATTTTAACAAAGAGCTAAGACGTATGAAGCAGAGTCAAATGAAAATAATAGAACTGCAGAAGAACTCAGCTGAGAGGCTGTTGTGTAGATTTGGACACAAGTCAGATGGAAATGAAGAGGGTATCGGTGACCCGAGAGATGGGCAGGGAGGCAGCCGCGGCTGGTGGCTGAGAAGACGGAGCAAAGCAGACACAGAATAGGAACATAGAAGATGTGCAGGAGATGATTAAACCCTGCCCCTGAGTGGGGGCAGGAGAGATAAAATAGATCTGAACTGCACTTGAAGACGCACGAGCTGAGAATTGCCCCACATACTAAATATGTCAAGGTACAGAACCAAGAAATCCCGGTGGAATAAGTAAAAGAAACATGAACAGGAATGTTATCATAAAACAACTGAAAACCAAGGATGGAAGGAAATTCCTAGCGGACACTTGGGTCATCTCTTACGCATTCAGAGGGTCACTGTAAGAAAGAAAAATAAACTTTGGGAAGGGCGGGGAGAGACAGGAATGCTTGCACGCTGTTGATAAGAATGTACCGCGGTACCAGGGAAGATATGCCTGACCCTCAAACACGCAAAACCGTGTCTGCCACGTGATCCTGACATGCTGGTCTTAGGGATGTTCCTGGAAGAATCGGTGGCGGCCAAGAGATGTGCGCACACTGTGTTCGTGGAAGAGTTATTTACTGCAGTCAAAGCCCTAGAGTCTAAAAGGGGAAGGGGTCAGCAGTTCACAGTCCATTCACAGTCCATCTGCTCAGTGCAGTGTCGCCAGGCCTGGACAGAAAGGAAATTCTGACACGGACTACACAAAGGAAGAGCTGGGGACACTGTGACAAGTGCAGTAACCAGTCTCAAAAGGACAGATAGCATGAAGTCCATTCAGTGGGACCACTAAGAGGAGAGTGAGGTCACAGAGAAAGGAAACGGAGCCGGGTACCCCGGCTGGGGGGTGGCTGGGAGCTGCTGTCTGTGGGGACCATGGTTTGGGCTGAAGATGCGGACTCCTTGGGTGGATGGTGAGGGTGGCGAAGGGACAGTGGTGTAAACCACCCGCCGCTGCTGGAGCGGGTGCCTGGAACGGTCAGCCTGGTGATCCCATGTGCTGTGCATGGTGCCGCAGCACAAAACAAACCTACAAAGAAAGAAACAGGGACGAGAGGTGGGGAAGGAGAATCATTTTCAAAGAAAGAAACTTGACAGCTTCTTTCCCAGCAGAAAAAAATAGAAGGCAGAAGACAATTGAATGAAATTATTCAAGTGCTGAGAAAAATAATTGCCAACTTAGAATTCCATGCCTGGTGGCTGTATCCTCTCAAAAATAAAGGCAAAGCAGAGACGTTTTTAAATAAATCAAGCCTGAGAAAATTTGCAGCCAAAACATGTGCACTGACAGTAACGCACAGGAAATCTCTCCTAGCAGGAGCAAAGAGGCCATGGATAGAGGCTCTGGGGTGAAGGAGGAAGAAAAATCAGGGTGCACTGGGCTAACCGGACACACACTGAGCGTCTAGAGGAGCGGCAGCCCTGCCCACGGGGTCTCAGTGCACACAGAATTAGAACAAGGGCCACTGCGGCATGGAAGCAGAGGGACCTGAGAGTCCTCGGGCCTGAGTGTGTTAGAACGCTGCCGTTCATGCCGATGATGCAAAGGTAAAATATTATGTTTTATGACGTACCTGTGCAGAGGTGCTGTTTAATTTACACTGTATGAAATATGCATATGTGTTGTGCTTCGTTTTTAAACTTCATTTGGGGATAGTATTAGTGAGCTACGCGGTTTAAAGAGCTTCAAACCTGTGATAACCTCAAAGAGTCAGGGAGTGCGTGACCAAGGAGCTGCTTGGAAAGAAGATACAATTTTTTAAAAACAAAAATTAACACTAAAGCAGAGAAGGAAAAGAAAATGGTGCAAAATGCATCGAGGAAAAGTAAAAGCAAGACCATCTGGGAGGCCGAGAGAGGGTCCCATACCTGAGTTCACACACCCATGGCTCACAGACTGAGCACCAGGGAGTCCTGCCCAGCGGAGAGGAGAAGCAGGAGGCAGACGGGGGCCTGAGCCAGATCCCTGAACAAGCAATTTATAGAAAGGCCACGGGGTTTGCTGTGAAAGTCAGCTCGTGAGGGTGGGGGGACCAGGGAGCAGGGCCTGCGCTTACCAAGGTGTGGGGAGTGGGTGCTGGGGCCTGTCTCCTGCACAAGCCAGACTGAGACCACACAGCAGCCCCCCTAGGTAGGCGCCTGGCACAGCCATGCGTGTGGGCACCGGATGCTTGTACAAGGAGATGCCCACACAGGGGACACCCGCACAGGGGATGCCTGCTGACTGCAGAATGAACTTTTTCTGCATCTGAGTTCCACACCGTGGCATGAGGGCTAAGCAAGGGTCTGACACCCTGACGGGCTGACTCGCGGCACAGGGTTACACTGGACGCCATGGGGAATGTGCAGTATCTCCACGCACGTTTGTGTTGCAGACCCAACAGAAGTCACAGGCTTTGGAAGTCACGATGGCTCCCCAGGGATGGCCCAGGGACACCCCAGATATCTGGGGTTGCCACTGGATGTGTGCCACATCCAGTGCAGCTCTTGAGAAATGAAGACAAGAATGAAAACACAGAGAGCGGAGGTCGGGAGGAGCCCCACCTCCTGCCGGGAGAAAGAGAAGCACACGGTGGCCACGGCGTGTTTATTTATACACACAACAGGCTGATGTCGGGTGAAACCCTTCAGCCTAACAACTTGTTCACCTGACTCGCCTCGGGCACCCCATGTTCTCCGGGCTGGCCTCGCCCTGCACATGCAATCCATCTCCAGCTTCGCCACTCCCCAGAGCAAGCAGCAGCTGTGAAGACCCAGCCAGCCACACCTAGGAGCTGGCACTTTCCTGTCTGGAAACTTAACATCAGTGAAAGAATTTACTTAAAAAGTAAAAGAGGCCATGGGCTGTGTTTGGGGGCAGAGGTCTCAGGAAGTGGCCTGGAGGAGAAGCCTCTCATTCTCCATGTGGGCATCTGGGCAGAGTGAGAGCCCCCAGGGACAGGGAACGCAGACCCCAGCACTTGTCCTTCCCTGTCCTCGAGGAGTGGTCACCTGCGGTGGGGTGCAGTCCAGGCAGGGGCTCAGCCAAGTCAGGGACCCTGGCATGCAGCTGCTCTTCCACATACATCTGTTTGGGCCTGACCAGCAGCTCACTCTCGGCTCCCCGGCCCAATGGGCCACGTGGGCAGCTTTGCACCTTGTGACTGAGGCTCATGAATCCCCTCAGAGGAACCCGAGGACTATCTGGAGGCGCCGAGATGAGCTGCACACATGGCCACTCCTCCCAGCTGGACCAGCACATGGCCAGGCCCTGGAGAAGGACACCAAGGGAGGCCACGCAATGGACACAGTGGAGCCAGGAAGACAGCCCTGGGGCTAAGGTGGCCAGCATGCCCGGACTGGCTGTGCCTACTGTACCCTCCCTGGCCACAGGCACCACAGAGAGGGCAATTCTTTTTCTTCCCCTTGGGTCACCTTTCCACTTGGCAGCTGAGTCCTACAATGGTGCCCGAGGCTGTTCAGGGAGGTGAGGATGAGCTGCCGCCAGCCTGGTTCCTGAGGAGGACCGCAAGTAGAGCCCAGGCCCGAGGGCTCCCTGCTCCTCTGATGGTGTGACCCTTAGGCTCCTGGAGCTCTGCCTGGTAGCCCCCAGTGCCTCCCACCTGAGCTCCCCTGCTCACATGCTAAACCCCAGTCCTTGGCACAGCTGCCCCCCACTACAGGGAGAGCACACCCGTCGGCTGTGGCTGCTACTCAGCTTCCAACCTGGCTGGGAAGAGCCACTCGGTCCTCCTGGTCTTGGAGCTCTGGGTGGCATCCTGAGAGGCAGAACCACCAGCGACATGGCAGCTGTCCTGATGCTGTGGTTCACACCTGGGCTCCTAAGGAGGACGTGCCCATGTGCCCTGGGGCTGCACGGTGGCCTCCTAACTTCCGAGCCCACTCTCTCTGCTCTTTGTTGCAGTGCGGCTCTAACCAGGCTGGTTCTGCTGGTTGGAAGCAGGGCTGTTGGACCTTGGTGGGGAGCAGGGAAACCCGAGAGCTTCCTACAAAGGGAGCTTACTTCACCCTAGCAAGGCCGTCCACATTGGGTGGGCACCCAGGTCCAAGAACCAGGGTTCTGGTCATTTCTCTCCTTTCCCAGGCCAGGAAACTGAGGCACAGACACAAGGCCTCTTAAGGTACGTAAGTTTTAGTCTAGTCCCACTGACTGGCAACCGGAAGATGATGGGCTCAGGGGAAGCTCCACTTGTCTTCCTGGTGAGGTTGGCAGGGATGGGCAGACTTCCGGGCTGCTTTCTGAGGCTTCAGGACTTTTAAAAGAAATGGGTACCATATCTTCTCGGTGTGTGTGGTGATGGCAGAGGATGCCTGTTCCAGTTACACAGCGGAGGTTGGCCGCGGAGGAGGAACCACAATCGTGACAATAAATGCTAGTGAGGGCCCACCCGTCAGGGCCCCACCAGGCCTTGCACACGAGCCGTCCTGCCTGGAACGTGGGCAGCAGGACAGGGCCACTGGCTGTCTGAGCCACCGTGTTGTGATGTGCATCTGAGTGATGCTCTAGGGCCGCAGCTCTGGGCCTGGGCCCATGGGGCAGGATTCTCAGCTGGCAAGGCCAGCAGTGCCTGCAGAGCCCAGGTGCCCTGCACAGCCTGTGTGACCAAGATGACAGCACTGCGGTCCAACACACACAGATGTCTGCAGGTTTCATGAGTCTGCCTTTATGAGGCAAAGGGACGTTAGCACCAAGGTACAGCTCTGTGCTGTGTACTGAGGGACAATGGCTGGCCCTGTGCCAAGAGCAAAGGAGGCGTGTTCCTGAGCCCGTGTGGACAGACGGGCACACACTGGCCCCTGGCCACGCCCTCCCTTCCCAGGCTCTCCTGCCCCCACCCCACTTCCCTTCCAGCCCCCCAAGCTCTGGCTACTCCAGCTGTGTCATCATTTGTCCTGAAGAACAAGGGATGGTAAGGAGCTGCAGGGAGAACCTCCCCTACCTCTCAGGCTCCCAGGAAGGGACCTCAGTGATTGCCCCACCCACCCCTTCTCGTTCTAGATGGGAAACAGAGGCTCTCAGGACCTCCCAGCTTCCTGCGGGTGGGGGGAGCCAGACTCAAACTCTAGGGCTGACCTCTAGCCCTGGGGCAGGGTGCCCAGGCCGGGGCGTAGCCTCCCGGTTCCACACCTGCCTTTCCACACCCGCTCCACAATGTGGAGATTCCAAACACGCCGCTATGCTTCCATCTTAGAAGAGTGCCTGCTTGCACAGAAGAACTCTAGAAGCAACAGTATGGGAAGAGTCCGCACAGGGCCATCTTCCCCATAGAGGCCCCCTCTTGCCCACCTCAAGGCCCCGAGAAGGACATGCAGCACTTCGGACTCTGGTGTCCCTTCTGTGAAATGGGGGGTGGGGTTCCTGGGGCAGCTTCTGCAGGCTCCTTCTGGGCATGAGTGAGAGCAGGGTCAGGGCCCTCGCTATCTCCAGGACGGCCCACGGGGGCCCCCTGGCTGCTGCCATCACTCTGTAGTAAGGGAAGGGTGGGGAGCTCCTAATCATCGCCCCACCCACGGCCTCAGGATGCTCCCCAAAGGCTCCACTGGTGGAAGTTTAACCACACAGCAAGGGATTAAGTGGGTGAAACTTAATCTGGTGTTAGAGGTGAGGCCCTGGGAGGGAGGAGGTTAGCTCATGGGGTGCAGCCCACTGTTGGACTTTAGCAACTGCAAAGCAGAGGGAGAGGGGCCCAGCAGCCACACCACCACATGCACCTGCCTGTCTCTGGGACACGATGCCCACGAGGCCTCGGGCATGACCAGCAAGACCACAGCTCCAGAACCGTGAGCGAGCACAAACCTCCTCCTGCCGTCGCTTGTCCACTCAGTGGCATTGTGTCACAGGCCACAGGAGACAAACCAGCAGAGGCTTTGGGGTCCACCCCAGCCACAGGGCACCTCCTGAGTGCTCCTCTGTTCCTGCCAACTCCAGAAGCCACACTGCCTCTGCTGATTTCTCTGAAGGAGAGGCACCCCAGTCTTGAGTGCACTATTCAAACGCATGTCACTTCACAGCACAAGAACCAAAGCGAGGACACTGATGTAGGTGGCTCACCTGCCAGATCCTAGGTGCAAACTGTGCACATCGGCTCGGCCCAAGGAGGGCTGCCCTGCCGGTGCAGACAGCACACTGTGACTGCTCTGGGGTGAAGCGGCTGCTGGGTGTGGGTCTCATCCCCATTGCTGAGGACGCTGGTCAGAAGGGAGGGAGAAGGGAGCACTGTTCACACTGCGATGCCCCATCCATCACTCTAAAGTGGACGTCACTGAAGAGCCTAGCCCACCGCTGGGTCTGGGGACAGAGGTGTCGGGCACTTCCATCCTCACACACCAGACCTCTGTAATCAGGAAGGTGACAGGAGTGGCTGGGCTGCTCATGGCTGCTTGATATTCCAAGCAAGGCAGGTGACATTTTCAAACAGCAGAGGGACGGGGGTGATAAGGTGAACTTTGGTCTTCTGAATCACAGATTCTTGCTGACGCATTTCTGCCTCCACCTGGCTTCCTTTATGCATCCACAAGGCACAGGGTTTTAACAGTGCGGAAGTGTCTCAGGCACTCAGGCCAGGGGTGCAGCGCTGCCTTCATGGGGCTCTTCCCCCGCCCCCCTCTGCAGTCACCTGGGCGTCTCTCTGGCTGCTCCTCACAGCAAGCGCCCCAGCCCCCAGTGCTACCACTGATCTACCGCGGCCGCCTCGCCCAGTGCGCAGGGCCGTGGCTGCTGGGATTCCATGGACACAGAGAATCTGCTGTCACAGGGTTGCTTTGAGAGTAAAGGGGTTGCCAAAGTGATGAAAGTGCATAACTTAACAAAAAATTCACTGCACAAAAGACCGATCACAAGGCAAGGCTGGATCCATAAAATAGTTTTATCAATAACTGAATTTAAAAATAAAATTTGTGTTAAAAATAACACATATCTGCGCTTGCTAAAGCAAAATAATATGAGTCTCTTTGTGTTAGCTGTCTAAATACCGAAAAAGCAGACTTTTCTTGGTGCATTGTGTTCTAATCTGCTGCTTAACTATCTCTCTTCATGAAATTTCTTTTTAACTTTTTTGTCTCTTCCTAAAATTACAATCTTCTCCAAGTTTTTATTTTGTCCTTAACAAATATGAAACTAAAGGCACCTTCTATTGAATATTTTATCACAACATGTTTGAGAAAATAATTTCTGTAATAATGTTGAGATGCCAAATTAACTCAGTCTAGTTTCTTCTAAGTGGAGGATACTCTTGATTCTATTTTTCATATATTAATGTGTAAACATTTTAGGCCAAAAGTTTCCATAGTTCCTATCTTTATATCTTCATTTAAAGTTCATTTCTTTGGCAAATATAAAACTTGTCAAATAAATTACATCTATTTATGGTTCTTTTGAATTTTTCACCATATTTAGTGCTTGTAAGATTGTAAGGCTTCTCAATTTAATTCCTTTCTAGTATAGAGTTTAAATTTATCCAATTAAAAATAAGTTCTCCCTCAAGAGATTTTTTTTTCCTACCAGTTGAAACACATCAAAGGGAAGCCATAGAATTTCAGAACTATATCTTAAACACAACTAGGATTTTCATCAGTGTGACATGCTCAGCTACTCCTTT
Organism: Hydrochoerus hydrochaeris; assembly: GCA_004027455.1. Classification (NCBI taxonomy): domain Eukaryota; kingdom Metazoa; phylum Chordata; class Mammalia; order Rodentia; family Hydrochaeridae; genus Hydrochoerus; species Hydrochoerus hydrochaeris. Next base: position 25,608 of record PVLA01001653.1, read on the forward strand.
GATTTTGTTCCATTTATGTTTAACATAATTGCTGATAAAGTTTTACTATTTGTTTTCTGGTTGTCCCATCTGTTTTGCTCTCTGCCTTTTATTGATCAATTCCAGGCAGTGGGCTCTTGGGACCCAGAGACCATCGTCAGACATCTGTGGGTCCAAGGGTTGAGCCCATGTCCCCAGCATTGTGGCTGCAGGTGGCTGGAAAGCACCCCAGGCAGCTGTCATCCCGACCCCCACATCAGCGATGCCGTCTACCATGAAGCAGCGGGACAGCGGTGCAACACCCAGCTGTGTGATCTCCAAAACTGGAGGTCATTAAGAGCAAGTGAGGCTGGAGGACTATTTTGGGTTTCCCTTGCTAACAATTCTCATTTCATGCAAACATTCTGCTCCTATGGTTTTATGGGCTCTCACCATAGGTCTCTTGAAGCCTGCATGGTACAAAGGGTGACAGTTTAGTGCCCCGGGAGTTTATCTCCTCATCCCAGCCTTCTGTGCCCCACTGTCCCACCATGGTGATCTCTACCTCCTCATTCATCAAGTGATTTTACAGTTATCCCACCTTACTGGATGTTTAAATGTACATTACATATATATATATATATATATATATATATATATATATATATATTTAGAGGTGTGTTCTTGACTTCTCAGTCCTCCCTCAGAACAGTCTTTGTCCTGTACCTAGAGAAGTGAGTGCATGTGGTAGCTGGAAGGTGTGCTGAAGGCTTAGGAGAACCCACAGCTGTGCAAGTGTGCACACCCTGCACACGCAGAGCACATGCACACCCCCGCACAGGTAAAGCTTTACTGGGGTACAGGAAAGGGATTTCAGGCCCTACACACGCCCCTGCGTGGGGCTCAGGCCCTGTACTCCTGGGGTGCTCCTGATCAGTGTGGATTAAGGGGAGCTCTCCTGAACATGGGGACCCTTGCCAAGGAGTCTTCGCCTGGTGGAGTCTTGCAAAGTCGGTCTGGGCCGTGCTCCATCCGGGGGCTGCGCCCCGCCCTCACTAGCCCCTCAGGCCTCGCTCTTTGAGGGTGTGTCCCCACCTCGTCTGCCATGAGTCGGGCTCGAGGTTGGCACCTGTTTCTTGGTGGCAGAACCGCAGAAGGAGAATCCCGCTGGAGCGTAGCCCCATCCAGACCTGGACCTGTGCTGGCCGCAGTGCATGGCCTGAAGCCAGCGGCTCTGCAGCTGCCCTCGCCGCCCCACGCTGCCCGCACTCTCGCTCTTCCTCCCAGGGACAGCGTCCCACACTAGTTCCTGAAGCCTGGGTCTGCTGCCCACAAACCCCCTGGCTTTGCATTTCTGAAGACACCATTATCTTTGCATTCAGTTTTGCAAGGTTTTCCCCTGGTTGGCCGGACACCACCCAGCCCTGGGTGTCGCAGCGGTTGCTCCGGGCTCTGGCGGCCAGGCAGTGTTGGAGGTGACCTGTGCCTCCCGTTCTGCCCTAGGCTTCCGCCTCTGCCATACTCTTTCATCACAGCTCGTGCCACCACTTTATCCTCACATTATCAACTCTGCACACGACGATTTTCAGGCTATTTTTAGACTAAATCCTATATTTTTCGTTCTAAAAAGTCTATTTGACTTCTTAGATGATTTCAGTTCACCGCTAAAATTCTTTATCTGCCATTTTATATAGTTCCTCCAACTGACATTTCGATCATGGTGAGAAACTTTATCTGCTAACTCTGATATCTGAATCACTGGTAAATCTGACTTCCTTGTCTGTGAATTAAAAAAAAATGTAGAGAAAAATTAAATCCCATCTTCCTCCAGGATTTGAAGTTCTGGGACATCTCACTGTATTTCACAGGTTGTTTCACTTCTGGCTTCTTGCTGGTTGCGTTCTTCCCCAGCACCTTGGAATAGTGAAGCAGCAAGGGCTTAGCTGCAATCCTATAACCAGCAGGAGCGGGGAGCTGTGGGAGCTACCAGGTCCCGAGGAGAGAGCCTGGAGTCCTCTCAGAGGGTGCCGGGGGCCTGGCTCTGTTTTCAGGCACCGTGCTCGCCTCGTGGAATCTTCGAGGCACAAGTTCCTGGTCCTCCAGTCAGTTAACCTTGTAGTAAGGGTTGTAGTAACCTTGTAGTAAGAGTGTCATGTCTGTCATACACAGTTGATAGCAGCATAGGACACGTGTTGATTCACAGAGCCAGAGATTTATAATATTTAATGGAGGACAGAGGATGAACAGAGAAAATGTACTGCTGAGCTGTATTTTTATTCATTATCATCTTAATAATGAAAAGTGATTCAATGTGAGTGCACATGGGTTAGTTAATCCCACGCACCCCTCGCTTGGCCTGCGGGGCATCCAGATGGAGCACGGGCTGGCGCCTGGAGGGAAGCCCCAGAGGAGTGGGGGGCTCGTGCCCCTGCAGCCAGGCACAGGGGCTGCCGGAGCACAGCATGGCAGGGAAGGAGGGCTTCGGCCCTGTCCCTGCCTCCCTGCCGGATCTGGCCACTGAGCTCCTCTTGGGCGTTGGGACTGGGTAGGACACCCCCCGGCCCTGTCCCAGCTGCCTTGCTCCGGTGATCCGCCCTGAGGTCCCTGCTCACAGACCAGACTTCTCAGCTCCCAGCTCAGGAAACCAGGTCCCCACCCCTCTCCACCCACGAATGCCTGATTTTAATGTCTCTGATGCTGTATGTGGACATAGGTTCCCTGGGGACACTGATTTCATGGATACACGGATACATACACATTTAGGATTTTAAATTTGGTGACTATGGAGGCAGGGATTTAGCTCAGCAGCAAAAACACCTGCCTTGCAAGGATGTGGTCATGAGTTTGATCCCTGGTACAAAACAAAACAAAACAAAAAATTGGTGGCTGTAACTTCCATTTCAGTTTTGGCACGGCTTCTTGACAGTGCGCAGTGAATATGCTCACACCTCGCCCAGCCCTGCTCCCCATCCTTGGCCTTTGATTAGGCGGGAGCAGCCAGCCTCCACCCCCCCCGCCCCGCTGACACCAGCTGACCCTACCAGTACCGCGGCTGCACAGAATTATCCTTATTGCCCTTAAATTACCCTTAAATCAGGAACTGGATTGACAGTGACATCAAGCGTTTCATTTTCAAGAGTGTAAATTGCTCAAAGCTTTTCCTCGAGGCCATAAGAGACAGAGTCCTTTGCTGGGATTAGTCGGTCTGCTGTGTGTGCCCCGGCCACACCGGTGGAACAGCCGGAAGCCACCATCTCCTAATTGTCCGTGAGATCCAAGAATGAACGCACCTGAGCAGCCTTCACTGGGCTTCACCTGCCACATGGCCCAGGGCAGCACGGCGCTTGAGGGAGGGAAATTAAGACGGAAAAGAATCCATCTGAACGCAAAGCCCTGCTCCAGGGTACACACGCGCAGGTACACGTCATGAGTTTGGGTCACTGTCTGTCTATCTCTCTGTTTCCCCTCCACCCCAGCTTTTTTCCAGTAGATGCTGGTGTGTTCTCAGCCGATTCTCATCTTCTGCTATGGCCCCAGGGTGAATGGCACGTGTCAATAAACCTGTCACACAGTTTACACGCTCCTCGTCAGCTTGACAGGGAAGCAAATGCCAGAGAATTTTTCACTCCTCGAGTACTTTCTAGAACATGTTGTGCTGAAAGGATTCATTGCAAACAGAAAGTATCACTGAATAATAGAATTGTCGAGATTGCTGCCATTCAAAATGCCAAAGCCACCGAAGCACAAGTCTCTGGACCGCTGTGGTGTACAGGAGGAAGATGTGTCCCTACAGGCATCCACGATTTTGAGGGCTGCTGCTATAGTGAACCAGGCAGAGGAATGAGGGTCTCCAAACAACTGCCAGTGGAGGAGGGGCTCCCAGGGCCGGATTTCCTCAGATTTCCTCGGTGACCTCCAGGGTGGTCTTGGTGTCCTTAGGGTGGGAGGAGCCATCTGAGCCCATGCAGAGCTGGGGACCACACCAGCTGCATTCCAGCAGCGCTGCAGAGGAGAGCAGGGACCTCAGGGTGGATCACCTGAGAAAGGTAGCTGGGATGGGGGTGGGGGTGTCCTACCCAGTCCCAGAGCCATAGAGGAGCTGAGGTCCTTCTCCAGCCTGACAACCCCAGAGCTCAACAGTGCAGGGGAGCCAGGGAGCTGACAGCCTGGGCCTCAGGAGGCCTCCTCAGCTGTCCCCTGCTGGTCTGGACAGGGCTGCAGGAGAGTTCAAACAGAGCGCAGCTCTGAGAAGGGAGTGGGGAGGTTCACAGGCCGGCAGAGGGAGCGTCTCTGAGCTCACCAACGAGACTTCGGCCTGGCTGGGGTGCTGCTCAGCCCCGGCACTCAGCCACTCCAATGGTCTAGACCCCAGTGGCCCCAGGAGCCATCGTGGCTGGGTATCATGAGTCCCAGTTGTCACATCAGCTCCAGGAAACTACACCTCCCTCAGCGCCTGCCCCACAAATCAGCTCAGGAAACTGTCCCTGAACCCCCAACTCCCCTTCAGGACATCCTCCGGGCCCGGGGACTGAGACGTGGACAGTCACTTCCCTACCCGGAGCAGCCACAGATGGCAGACAACCTGGGACCCTGCCAGGCTGCCTGGCTCACCCCGAGCTTGCCGGCCTCCCCCAGACATCGGCACAGAAATTTCTCTCCTGGGGCTTCAGGGAGGTCAGGCCAGGCAAAGCAGGAAGCAGGTGATGCTTCTGTACTGAAACAAATGCTGAGGACACAGAGCCTGGAACTGCTCATCAAAGGAGCAGGAGGCTCCAAGACGCCTGTGTGGCTGTTGACATCCCCAAAACAAACTGTCCTCGAGTACATGTCCAGGCATCACCAGGTCAGGCCCTGTCCCCTCCATGTTCCTAGCAAGCCCAAACTGTCCACTCACATGTTCTGAAAACAGGCAACATAAACGGTGAGGACCCAGAGCCCGAAGGCCCGGCCTGGAGGGAGCCGCGGGGCGTGTTAGCTGCTGTGGTGAGGAAGGAGCGGCCTGGAGCAGGAAGGCAGCAGCGTGGGCAGGAGCAGCACCCGGAAGGCAAAATGCGCCAGCTTCAGTCACGACACAAAGCTAAGAAACCCTTGAAAGAAACCCTGGTGGAGGAGCCGAGGAATGTCTCCAGAAGCGGGGACCAAAAGACAAGAGGACAGGAAACGTGGAGACGCTAAGCGAAAGGCAAGGGTTTCTCGCCCTGGAGGGAAAGTCAGCAGCCTCTGCTCAGAGGGGACAGTTCCCCATCCCCTCTACCCCAGAGGGACTCGTGTTCCCTGCTGCCCCGGCCTCTGTCCCTGTGGCCTGGCTTCATATATCTCTTCTCAGAATTTTATGAGGATGTTTAATTGGAGTTGGGTTCAGATTCACCAACCACAGTGCAACAGAGAAAAAACCATCCGGCCTGGAAGAGCCATGGCATGAGGCACAGGGCCACAGGGACACCAGGTGTCCTGGGCCTGGGATACTCTGAAGGGGCCCATTCTTCCAGAGACAGCAGGGCAAAGGGCTCAGATGCCAAGGACCTGAGGAGGGAGAGGAGGGGTGGCGTGGGAGAGACAAGCAACAGAGAAAACTGGACAGAAAGAGAGGAGCCCGGGGGCCAGAACCCAGAGCCTCAGTCATCACCCTCCGTCCTTCCCTCCTTGTCTGGTCTAAGTTGGAAACGGATTGGCCCCAAGTTCTGTCCAGCTCTTAAACAATGACTCGCAGCCAAATACAAGGTCTGGGCTATTATTTCAGAGTCCAAGGCTCCACCCCTTCTCTGAAGGGCCTCACCCTCATGTGTCCCCTTCGAGCGTCCCCTCCATTGCTTCACTGGGCCAGGACACCGCACCTCACGGGGATGGCCCTGTCCACCAAGCTCTAACGCACGGCAGACTTCACCTGACACCAGCAGCCGGGACTGAGCTCTCGCCCCCCACCCACTCTCCCATCCAGCAAGGCCATGAGGGGGGTGGGTTCCCAGACCCATCCAGCGGGTGTGTGTGGGCCCCCAGGGGGAGAGGCTTCTCTCTGACTTCACCCTGGAAGCTCGGCATGACCCTCTGCCATTTGCACTTTGCCGAGAAGACACCCATGTGTGCATACAACTGCTGCCCAGGGAACCCCCTGTCAAGGAAGAGGGAAACTGAGACCCCGGAGCCCGCCTACTCCACATCTGCTACCTTTGCGTCCTCTCTGATGGCTGGGGGCCTTGATGGAAGAGAGACCTAGGATAGCAGAATATGACCAAATCTCTCATAGATTTAATCAGGGATGGGAGGTCTACATAGTCACCAGGCCCTGCTCCACAGGTGGAAGACAGGGCCACTGGTTTTGAAAACAGTGAAAGCTTACGCTTTGGGATACAGTGTATGAGGCGGAACAGTTGGAGGAAGCCGTGCTCCATTCAGGTACCGGACACCGAGGGTGTGGCTGTTCCTTGGGGACGGTGACAGCAAAGCTCATGCAGCCCCCTGCAGGCAGTCACCACCATCCAAGGGACGGAGTGCAGAACACCATCTGCCTTATCGAAGCACTTCTCAGGTAACAGAAGGTCCACAGAAGTTTTCTCTCAAACAGATCCATTCCTGGCGCGGAAGTGGCTATTTTTACATCTGGAAGTGCTGATGCTGAAGCTCTCACGTGCGAGGCTGGGGCTGAGAAAGCACTTTCCCAGCTGGCCGGGAATTGGCTGCCCAACACCTGCTAAGTGGGAGAAGACCTTGTGCCTGGGGTCCTGGCAGCTGGGCAGGAGAGTGGGTCAAGGCCGGCCTCAGACAAGGCCAGGGGCTGGGGCTGAGGATGTGAAACATCTGACCTGAGGGCGCAAGTAGAAGATAAGTGAGGGGCGGGTGGGTCTCTGCCACCTGCAGACCGTGTGGGGTGACCAGGCTGCATAGCAATGATGGGGCAGCAAGCCCCGGCCCTGGTTTCTACCCGTTGGGGCAGGAGACTCAGCTCACTTCCTGGATCTGTGCCACCTGCCGCTGGCTCTTCTGGGCAGGAGCAGAACTCAGGTGGGCCCTGGAGGCCACAGAGGCTGCAGGAGCTGGCTGTGGTCCTGAGAGTGTGCTGAGTGCAAGGATCACACACTGATGGGCATGTGGAACAGTGTGTGGCAGGACCCAGGGGTTCGGGTCTCTGCCCTGTCCCGACCCGAAACCCTGGGACAGACAGGGCCTGGGATTTGTGTTCAGGTTGGGATGGTGGGGATCTGAGGGACCCTTGTCCTTGTCACACAACTCCCCACTGCAGCTTGGTGCCTCTGCTCCAGAGTGAGGGTTTGTATCCTGCTCAGCAACCGGTGAACCAGACAGCAGAGCCCTGGGACCCAAGGTGACCAGGGCCCCTGGAAGCAGCTCCCAGCATGTCTGACAGCTGTAATCTGCAAGTGGGGCAGGCGGTCCTGCTTCCAGAGCCCCCACAGATTTGGGTTTTACTTTCATTCCATCGCCTTTCTGATGCCCTTGTGCCCCGGTTGCTGAGCAGGATACAATGTGTGTTCACTGGGTTATTGTCACCTGCCTGTGAGTGTTCACTGGATTATTGTCACCAGTTCTATAACAGGCAGATCCTTTATCGAGCTCTCTGCCCCCAGCACATGAGCCTGGCCGAACTGAGCCTGTCACCTCCTCTGTTCCCTGGTCTCATTCTCCCAGAAGTGTCCACCCGGGCTCCATGGGCACAGGAGTGCAGGATTGGAAGGACCTGAAGGAGAAAGAGAAAGCTACAGATGCAAAGCGAGGCACAAAAGAAGGTATTGAGTGGTAAAAACTGTAACCAACCACAACACTGTACAAACTGACAGGCATCACAGAAGCCAGAATAGCGTCACCCATCGCAGATAATTACAGCCTGTCATACCTCTCTCTCTGCATAATTTCTGATGGTCTCTTCATATCATCCCATAACTTTATTTTCTATAAAGAAAATATAGAGATAATTCCATCTCCTTCAGCGTGATTTAACCAACTGTTTAAGAATTGTTGCGAGTTTCGAGGAGTTCGCTTTAGCTCAGTAACTCGTGATTGGGAACTTGGGAAATGTTAAGATTGTTGTCAAATGCAGAAAAATATCTCATATTTCCCTCACACGTGAGCTGTGAAATGTCAGTGTGGTTTGCAGTTTCCGGGGCAGGGATACTCCAAGCAGATGGTGTTCTGCACCCACTGCACCTAGCTGAACCGTTTTCAGGGTGACCAAAAAATTGCAGATTTCTCTTAAGCCGTCGTTCCCTTGTTAGAAGGGACCCTTGCAGGTTAGAGGCCCCACAACTTAAGCCTGGGCCTCTTTCTGTGAAGTCACTTCTGGGCCATGTGTCCTGACTGCTGACATCGCTTTATGGGGCCACACGGGGTGGGGGCAGGTGTGGGCTGCCGTCCCCTCCCACAGTGGGTGAACGTTGGCTCTAGTGGGGTCACTGCCCATGGTTGCCGCTGCCCTGGTGCGGTCTTTCCCTCGTCCCCCCAAAGCCTTCTGCACTCCTAGGTAGGGCTGTGGGGAGGTGGTGGAATCTCAGGGCTCTGATAGTCATATGTCGGATTTACCCACTGGTGAGTTCATAGATAATGGGAGGCTAGAAGGAGGAGCCTGGTGGAGGTGAGGGCACCATGGACGTGGCCTGGAAGGGTCTATCTCCCTCCCCCTTCCCTTGATCTCTCTCTCTCTACTTCCTGTTCCCCTTGCTGTGAGCACCTCCTCCACCATGCTGCCTGCCTTGGAGCCAAAGACTATGGACTGAAACCCTACAAACTGAGCCAAAATACTCGTCTCCCCTTTTGAGTCCTGGGTGTCAGGTGCTGTACTCCATTCATGAGGAACGTGGCTGAAGCACCTCACATCCAGACGTGTACACAGCAGTGTGTGTCGGACAGTCCTGTGAGTCCCCCGGACAGCACAGCACAGACCCAAAGCCTTGGGCAGCACTGGGAAGCAGGCCAAACACCACCAGAGGGGTGAGGAGACAGCCTAGTCCTTTACACCTGCAGGCTGGGTGCATGGTGGGTGTGCTTCTCCACGTGGGGCATGACACAGTGCTCAGGGATGGTGAAGGGTGGAGCCACCGGACTGGGTCCCACTTGGGACCCAAAGTCCAGCTCCTGCAGGCTTGAGAGCATCTTTCCACCCAGCACCTGTACTTGGTGCTAGAAGGAACTCCAGCCCTGGTCACCCCACTGGAAAGACCAAAGTCCTTTAGTGGCCAAGAGCTAAGCAACCTCTGACCACAGAGGGAACTGCTGTGGAGCAGGCCACAGCTGTCCAGGGTGGGCTTGAGGGTGTGGCACAGCTGGGCACCATGGCTATGCCTGCATGGACACGGCCTGGAGTGAGGACAGCTCAGGGCCTCCAGGTTCAGACAGAGGGGTGACTATATGGGGTAACTCGAGGGGCGCTCTGGGCCATGGCTGGGGTGGTCACAGGAACAGCATGCGTAGGAAGAGACTGGACCATATGGTAATGACTGCAGAGTGTGGACCACAGCTGTCCCGCCCAGGAGTTAAGGGCGCAGATCCTGAGCCAGAGCAGAGCAGGTTGCTCACTTCTCTGCTGCACTCACTGAGGTGCTGGTACAGACCAGCATGTGGCCCCCAGCTGGGCAGCCTCTTTGGAGGGCAGGCCAGATCTAGGGGACAAGAGGGGACAGCTGGGGAGAGTGTCAAGGGCCTGAGAAAAGGGTGGGAATGCTGTGTGTCTGAGAGGCAAAGCCCTGGTCCCAAGTCTGCCTGGTAAGGTGGGGTGGGGAGACCATGAGGGTCCAGGGCCCCCAGCTTCCTGTTTGGCAGGTGGTGGTCGGGCTGGGTGGGAGCTGCTGAGAGGTGGGGAGAAGCCTGTCTGAAAGTGAGGGACACTCAAGAAGGTGACCTGCCAGTCCCCAGTTGTTCCCCAACTCCCTAGTCCTGGGGTCCCCCTATCCAGGCCTCCTGGGAGGAAACATTTTTGGGATCCAGGAAGCACAGGGTTGGCCCAGCTGGGGATGGTTTGGATCCTCTTACTGAAGAAGGCCCCTGCTGGTTCCACAGCGGCTGGCAGAGCCGAGTGTCAGGGCCCCACGGCTTGTGTGCAGGGCTGGCCACGTCTGCCCAGGTGGGCCCTGACCTTGCTCTGCTCTGGGAAAGTACTCAAGGCTTTGGAGCAGATCTGCAAGGCACCCACCCCAGGGCACCCAGGATTTCCAATTTTAGAACACAGGTTGTCATGGCAACAGATGTGTAGTTGTTAAATATAGGCGTTGTTTCCTTTCTTCTGCCCCACGGACAGGAGTGTGGTTCTGCCTGGAGAGCTCCCAGGATTCCACTCATGAGCCACACATCACGAGGAGGCCTTGGGAAGCCAACTGACCTGCAGAGATCCCAAGGGCTGGAGCCCAGGAGAGCGACTCTAGCCACACACACAGGACACCAGGCCCAGGACCTGGCCTTTGCCTGGCTCCTCTGTTCTTGGGTGCGTTGGGTGAGCAGCGCAAGCTCCTGTCCCCTGGCCATACATAGACCACACACCAGCGGCTCCTGCTGGGCCACTTCACGTATGACGGCACTGTCTCCACAGTGCAGGAAGGCATAGTGGTGGCCAGGAGCACAGGACACTCGGCTTCCTCACCTCGTATTTCCCTGGGGGGGACCGATGACCATGCTCAGGCCTGTCAGGGGTGGGGGTGGGGGCTGCTGCTGAGTGAGCTGGATCCGGCTTGTTCTCTTTGGGATCCCAGGAAGCAGCCATCTAAGTCCCTTGGAGGATGGACTACAGAGATGGCCCCTCCCCATGGTGGCCCATGGTGACCACGGACAAGGCAGGGCTCAGGGCAGACAGAGGGGCACTACAAGAGCTCAGAACAAGCCCACCAAGGGCCCGAGTCCTCACAGGACCCGCTGGGGCACACGGGGCTGCTCATAGCTGGTAAAATCAGGGGCTCTCTGGGTCTCTCGTTCTGCTCTCCCAGCAGACACCTTGTGAAAAATGCCTTCCACTTATTTTCTCTGGGACTTGGTGTCCCCATGGGTGCCCATGAAAAACTCAACTCTTTTCTTTTACCTGTTCTGCATTGCTTCTTTGTAAGAAACAGCCATGCCTCAATTTTTAGAAAGATTGAAGCCAGGTGTCAGGACAACAGACTTACTCAGAGGAATGTGGAAGAAGCAGAGAGGCAGAGGAGGAGGAGGAAGAGGAGGAGGAGGAAGAAGAGGAGGAGGACAAGGAGGAGGGACGTGACCACATGGCCTGCAACTGGTCTGAGGGGCAGCATGACAGCCTGCCATGGGCCACACACTGCTCACAGCAATGACAGGTTGCATGGGTCATATAAACACACCTCCAGGAAGGCCACAGGACTCCGATGAGCAGCAGGGCATGTGGAAGCACCTGGTAAGGTGTGATGACCTTCCCCTGTAAGAAGGATTATGGGTCCAATTCTTTGGATGCTTAAAGAAAATCCCCACTGCGGTCACCAGTCTGCAAAACCTCTTTCTGGAAGAAAAGACGCCCATCTTCCTGCTCCTACAGAGAACCATTCTTCCAGCACTTTGCCCACCCTTCTGTCCAACGCAAATCTCTGGTATTAGTTTCTGCTGTAATAAATCGTCACAGGGGACTTCCGGGAAGATGGTGGTGTTAGGAGCAGCAAAGAAAGAGCCTCTCTAGTATTTGCTGTCCGGACACTGAAATATAGCAGCATGGAGCAGAGAAGAAGGAGGGAATAGGTCCCTGGGAAGGATCTGAAGCAAGAATTGAAGCCCACAGGGAAAGCAAAGAGACAAACTTCATAAAGCAGAAAGAGGTGGCAAGTGGAGCCTTCTCCCAAGTCTGGACTCACTGCATGGGAGGAGCAGCCTGAGCCTGCAGACGCACGGGGACTACTGACAGCCCTGAGCCCTACGCAGAGAGGTGCCCCAGAGGGCTGCGGTGGCTGGGGAGCTATTCAGCTTCACATGCCCCCAGGAGAGGGAGCCTGGCTGGAGCCGGCTTGGAGAGGGGCCAGCTGAGCTCAGAACTGAGCACCTGCCGGTTCTACCTGGCAGCTCCCAGCCAAGTTCAAGCCCACAGGAGATGCTCACACTGCTACGGGCTAAATGGGTCTGGTTCCACCCCACAGCCAGAAACCAGCCTGAACTCAAGGGGAAGTAAGTGTGCAGCACCCTGGGATTATCCACTACTCCACCGTAAAGTGCTGCTGGCCTGCTGGTGCAAATCAGCGTGGGTCTGGACTCTGTCTCCATGCACTCTCTCCCGGTGACAGCAGAGACACACGCTGAAGTGGACCTTTCCTTCTTTTTGCTCTTCTTCAATCTAAACCATTTTTTCCTTCTTTTTTGTTTTGTTTTGTTTCTTCTTCACTGTTTGTTCGTTTTTATGTGAGTATAAACATGCTTTCTAGTTTTGCTGTTGTCATTCTATTCTGTTTTTTTCTCACTTATTTTTCTCTATTCTCCCCGTTTGCTGCCCAGTTTTCCAAAGTTTGCATGATCCTCCTTCACTCCCCAGCCTTGCTTCTAATCGCTTCCTCTTCTTCTAATTCTCTACCCCACCCCCCCAACCCTTTTGAATTTTCTCTCCTGAGAGCTTATTTACTGCACACAATTTTCTGGTTTGGTTTAGATTTTTCTATACAACCACAAATTCAGCTCACATGGTTAAAGGTTGCAAATCAATAGTTACCTCAGTCTGTCATTGTCTAGGCTCCATTTGCTGCCTTTTTTTTTTCTGATTGCATCACTTTAGCCAAAGTGACAGAAATAATTTCTCAGATAACTACAGAGATGATGACTAAAATGAAAGCCACTAATGCTTAGTGGCTCTAGAGAAAATACAGATAAAAAGCAGAGGAGTTTGGGAAAATGATGGAAACTATGAACACCCAACATAGGGAAAAACTGAATTCATAAAACAGATTCAGGCAAATTCCTAGGGGCTTAAAAATTTCATTGAAGTTATACACAGCAGAATAAGCCAATGTGAGAACAGAATCTCAGATATAGAAAATAGGATTTCAGTTAGTGATTATGAAAAGAAAAGTTTCTTTAAAAAAGCAGGGACCATATGAACTCAATTCAGCAGCTGCCAAATGATATAAAAAAATAACAAGATTGATTAGAGTGGATGAAAATGCATGAGGTAGAATAAATGACTTTAAAAAAAACTTATTCACAGATTTCATAGCAAAAACTTCCATGGCAGAGAAAAAGAATTGGACATAGAGATAAACGAGGCATATGGAACTTCAATTAGCCATGATCAACCCCCCTATAACAAGACATATAATAGACAAGATTCCACAAATTCAACATAAGAACAGAATATTAAAAGCTATTAGAGAAAAGAAAAAAAAATCACCTGTAAAGGAAAGCCCATCAAAATCACAGCAGACTTCTCAACATAAAATCTCAAGTCAAGGAAGCTTTGAGTGAAATATTTTAAGCCCTAAAAGAAAACCTCCAACACAAATTGATCTACCCCTCAAAACTATCTTTCAAAACTGATGGAGAAATAAGATACTTTTATGCCAAAGAACACCTGAGGAAATCCATGAGCATGAAACCAGCACTCCAAAGTGTTCTGAAGGACATGCTAGAAAGAGATAACAAGGACTGCAGCTCCATGAAACCCTGCAGAATGAATCCACCAGGTAAGGCAAACAATGAAACAGAGGGACAAAAAGGAAGCCAATGATTGGACGATAATCTGCAAGGATAAGTCAGTACATAGCAGGTGTAACCATCAATGTGAACCCAACTCACCAATCAGAAGAAACAGATTGGCAGAATGGATCAAGAAGCAGGATCCAGCAAGAGGAGGAACACTTTAATTCAAAAAGAAATTCATACACTGAAAATCAAAGGATGAAAAATAATACTCCCTGTGACAGGAATCTAGAAAAAAGCAGGGGCAGCTATTTATTTGCAGACAAAATGGATTTCAAGCCAAGACTGATTAGAGAGATAAAGAAGGTCACTACATTCTTGCAAAGTGAATAATCCAAGAGGAAAAGATAACAACCACAAATACACACACACACACAAATACACACACAAAATACCAGTATATGCAACTTTATAACCAAGTATTAATGAACATGAAAATCACTAAGCACTAATAACAAGTGTAATGGGGACCTCAGTACCCCACCATCACAAGTAGACAAAAATTTCAACAATGAAATATCAGAACTGAACCAAATTTTTGAACGAATGGACTCAGTAGATGTCCACGGAGGGAGCCCTCCTCTCCAGCCGGTCAAGGAGACAGGAGGGACGGCATGCGGGCTCTGGGGAGCCTTGGAGGCTCAGGGACAGCAGAGCAGGGGCCTGCAGTGCTGGGTCCAGACCTGAGCACCAGGCCCAGCTGACCGCCCAGGGCAGGCAGTGTTCTGCAGGTGGTGACCCCAGAGAAGGCCCAGATACTGCAGAGGAGGCCCAAGCAGCAGCGCCTAAAGACAAGGCCACATTGTGACTGAGGTCCCTGGGGCTAAGCTCCTCTCCCCTCCCCCAGACTTTGGGGAGTTGAAGACTAGTTTGGGCAGTAGCTGATGTCTGAGGGCTGGTCCCCAGGCTTCCTCTCTTCTCTGCAAGGTCACCTCCCACACTGGGGAAGGGCCCAGCAGAGCCCTGGCCAGGCCCTGGAACACTGGGACCTACGCACTGCATTCCTCAGGGCTGGAGTGTCCATCCAGGAGGGAAGGTGTGCTCGCCAGCTCCTGCTCTGAGGGCCGGGGTGGGCTGTGGCTTCGGGAAGAGTATGGCGTCCGTAGGCGGATGAAAACTGCAGAGCTCCTGGGAGAAGGACCACAAGTGAGCGAGAGCTCTGGGATAAGTGCCAGCCAGGAAGGTGCTGGAGGGAAAGGGCACAGCCAGGCTGGACTCCGAGGTCCTGGGCTCCGTGGAAAGGTCAGCCTCGTTCCACATCACGGAGTGGATATCGGGGAAGGAGAGAAGCAGGCCAGAGGACCTGTGGAACCAAGCGTGTCAGGGCCAGGGGCACTAGGATGGGCTTGGGCAGGAGAAGAGGAGGGGATGAGGGGGCTGGAGCCGAGGCCATACTGGCCTCCAGGCTCCCTCCAGTCCACTCCTAGTGAGGGATCCACCAAGGCCTTCACCTCAGCTGGCCCTGCTTCCCTCCTGGAACCATGTGCATCTGAGCCGTCCCTGAAGCTGGGAATGCCCAGAGGAGGGACAGATGCCCAGTCAAGAATGGCCATGGAGTCTGCAGAATGCTGGGTCCTCATCCTAGACTTACATTCAGTGCATGGCTGCTACCTGACTGACTGGTCACCTCCATGTGCCCAGAACCTCAGCGAGGAGACTTCTCTGTTTGCTTTCTCAGAAGGGAAGTTGTCCACTCCTCCTCTCAGACCCAGCTCAGAGGCAACGATTCTGCAGCCCCAGCCTTGAGACCCCTCAGAGCTGCTCCCTGGAACATACCTGATCAGAACAGTGAAAGGGGCCAGTGGGTACCCGGGACTGTGGGCGGGTTCAATGCATTATTAGCAGGTACAGGCGCCTGCAAGGTACACATGAGACCTGGTAAACGCCTGCTGCTGTCACCACTGTCACAGTCAGGAGCATGATAACTCCCAGCTTCAGAGGTACACATAGTGCCTCTGAGGTGTCTGTCATGATGGAGGATGCTGACCACGCTTTATCTCCTGTGCAGACCACTGATTACTCCCAGCTTCTGATACCCTCTCCTGGGCCCTGGCCCACATTTGGCCACCTCGTGAGTCTACTCTTACCCACAAAATGCACCATCTTGGCGGCATCCTGGGTGATGGGCAGATAGGTTGGCGCTGTGTCATGTCTAGTCCAGGACAAAGCACTTGTGCACACAAAGGAACAAATCCCTGAACCGCTACCTCCAGGCTGAGCTTGAGCAGAGCATAGAGGAGGCCCACCAGGCATGCTGGACTATGGCTGTGGGGCCCATTCATCCTCACAGGGCCATCACCCTGCTGTCCCTGGGTGGAGTCAGGGGCTTGCTGGTCTGTGGTGCCCTGCAGGATGCAGGCTGGGAATTGCTTTCCTGCCAGGCACTTCTGCTGCTTTCGGGCCCCTCTGGCAGGGCTACCAACAGCCCTGGCATGGTGAAGCAGGCCTGGGGCTCCCCTTCCCTCACTTCAAGCCAGGGCATCTGACCCGAGAGGCCCAGGAGCCTCCCCCTATTTCCACAGCACTTAACTCAAGAGCCATGAAGTGTCTGCCATGAGCTTCTGACAGTCTTTTTTCCAAAGCATTTATGGTGCTCAGAAACCTTGGGAGTGAGTCGCAAGGTATCACCCAGGTGCTCTGTGCTTTGCTCCACCTGTCAACCCATCCACCATCTCAGCTGTGGTCACTCGACCTCTGCCTGATGCAGCTCAAAGTAACACACTTGGTGGCTGAGTCTCCACATCTGTGCGAGGACATGGCTCGGAGTTCAGCGGAGGGGATGAGTTGCACATCTTCCCACAGTCTGCCCATGCAGCCAAAGCCTCCGGTCTTGTGAGTGTCCGCTGGGGGTGCTGCTCCGTGTTCGGCCTCCACTTGTGCTTATGTCCCTTTTGCTGCTGGGCTTGGGCAGAGCTTGTGCTTCTTTAGCTCCTCAGAGGGAGAGGCGGGTTACTGATTTGAGATCTCTATTCTTTTGCAATCTGGGTGTTTGCTGCTAGAACTTTCCTCCGAGCTGGCCTCTGCTGCTTCCCCTAAGTGCATGCTCTGATGAGCCCCTGCCAATCAGTGCCTTCCTTAGCCCCAACCTCTGAGAGCCCCGACCACTGGGAGCAAGCCCACCCCCTGGCAACTTCCCCCGGCCCTGCGCTGGTCCAGCCTCACGGTGTCCCCAGAGCACCCCCTCCTCCGGCTTTCTCACGGCAGAGGGGTCTTTCCCTCAGGTGGCACAGCCCCACCCTCTTTCGGGATGTACTGCCCAGGTCCACCGGGGTTCCACGGGCATTGGGGCTCCTTGTCTCAGAGCAGCGCCTCCCTGCAGGGCACACACGCAGTGGCTGTTGCCCTGGGCGTGGTCAGGCTTCAGCTCCTATGAGTAGGGCTTCTTGGTGGAGTCTGGGAGGAGTAGGGAGCGTCAGTCAGACAGTCCTATGATAAATGCAGTTGATAACAGAGGCCATGCAATGATCTCTCCTGAACCATCGTTTGGAAATCCTGTCATCTCTTTGTTCTGTTTCCTTGACCCCAGTTACTGAGGTGTCAGCTAGAGAGGATTGTGGGAATGATCATAAAACCCATGCACCCCTTGAGTGTCAGGGAGCATTCTGGAGGCAGCCCAGCTCCTTGGCTGTGGACAAGCTGGGCCAGAAGCTGTCTGAGCTCTCGGCCCAGCAGGCAGAGGAGCCCCTTGCAGGGCGGAGGCCCCACCCAGGCTGCCCCTCAGGCAGCTTGCTGAGTTTCTGCAAGCAGTTAAAATTCACCTTTTGAGGACATGTGGTCCTTTGTTTTAGGAAATAACTTTAATGGGCCTTTTGCTTATCCAAAGGGAAAGCAAATATTGTATTCTGCAAGAGAAAGTTCTAGTCAGCGAGGCAGGCAGGAGCTAAATTGCTCTGCATAACGAGATAAGCCGCTGTCTCCCTTGGGTGGAGCTGCATCTTTGTTGATTACATTTTCTGTGGAAATTTCTCCTAAATAGGAATTTAATCTGAGTTGTTCCTGGAGCTGCTGTTTATTCCTAGAAGGTGAGAGGCAATGGTGCAGGTGTGTTTGCATGTGTGTGACCTGTGTGAGTAGGAGTGTGCAAAGTTGAACATGCATGTGTGTGATCATACATGAGTGGGTGTATGAGATGTGCGTGTGTGAGTGTGAATGTGAGTAATGCACGTGTGGTAGAGTGTGTCCCTGCAGGAGTGTGTGTGAGTGTACATTGCATGCAATGATTGTGCATGAGAACCTGTGTGCACACACGACGGTGCGTGCAAGTGTGCATAGACTATGTGTGAATGTGCCTGCCTGTGAGCATGAGGGGGTCCATGTCCACATGTGTGACGTGTGCCATGTGCACAAGAGTGTGTGCACTGAACATGAGATGCACGTGTGCAGTCTGTCACGTGTGTGTGTGTGTGTGTGTGTGTGTCTGTCTGTCTGTCTGTCTGTTCAAGCAGGATGGGGGGCAGACTGAGCCCACGCAGGAGAAAGAGGCCCAGGAGGATTGGACACTGGGGTGTCCTGTAGAGCAACTGCTGACCCCTGGCCCCAGTGCTGCCCAGCGCCCCTGCTGCAGGTTGCGGAGCACCCCGTCCTGACCTGGAGGGAGCCCTGGGCAGCCACTCCCTTGGAACCAGGCCCATTCCAGGTCGATTTTTCCTTGTTCAGTTATTTTGGAAAAGTAAGATCTGAGACAAAGACAGCTCCTGGGTGGGCTTTTCTAGACTGTGCAGGAACACTGCCATGGGGAGGGGGCTGCAGCCATGGGACTAAGGAGAGACTGAAGGCATCAGAGGGAGCTGGGTGAGGGTGTGCACGCCTCCGTGTCCTCTGCTGCTGGGAGTTCCTTGGTCAAGTGAGGCTGATGTGGCCAGCTGGCCTCTGCTACCTTGGAGACAGAAAGAACTGGGCATATGTCACTGGCTGGAGACGCCCATCAAGAGGGAACAGAGCTAACTCCTGGGGCCCCAGAGTGACAGGTCCTGGAGGAGTTTGCACCTTCAGCTACTGAGGACGCGGCTGTGGGGGAGGACTGGGCCACATGAGTGCCCCCAGAGTGCGCAGGGCACAGAGCCACTGCCTGGAGGATCAGAGGACTCCCTGAGTCCCGCAGTCGGCTCACCATGTCCCCACGGTATTTTCAGATGTGCCTCCCTGGGCACACCTTGCCAGGGCTTCGGCAGATGCTCTGTCCTCAGGAACACTTGTTCTTGGTCATAGGATGGGCACAGCCCTAGCCCTGTCATAAACCAACAGGGCAGAGTAGTGCAGCCCTGAGGAGACAAGGGCAGCCCTCCCGGGACTCCTTTAGGGGCCAGGCCAGGGCCCTGGACAGGGGGCAGGGAGGGCAGGCGAACCTCAGCAGGAAGGGACCCACCCTCTCCTCTCTGCTGCTTTCCCAGCCTGATTCCTTAGGTATCTGTGAGGAAGCCGAAAGGGGTGGGGGGCTCACCCCAGCATGCAGCATGCAAGAGGGACAGGCTGGGAAGTGCAGGGAGGGGGTGCCGGGAAGGGACATGGCATGGGGGTAGCAAGGGGTGCCCGCTGTGTTGAGGTGCAGCTGCTGCCTCCCAGGTCCCCCACCTGCATCGGGAGGGGCATGCTTATCTTACTGGGAACCTGGCCAAGAGTCCCAATTGTCATTATCAGGAATTTGGCAAGAAAAATAAAAAACAGAGACAAGTATAGTATTGCACCAATGGCTGGGAAGTCAATGTGTCACTCCCAATGCGACCACTGTTTATTAGGCGTATACAGCAGTAGGTGGGGCTGGCAGAGGATCACAGTTCATCTAAAGGCTCAGGCTGAAAATGGTGTAGATGATCTTGTGCTTAGAAATATCTTGACCTTGACCTTGTAGATGGCTCAGGAAGGCGCAGATGACCCCATGCTTAGAAGAGTCCATGGGAAATCCCAGGTGGGTGGCACCAACAATCCCAGTCCTTGCTTTCATCCCACAGGGAAATACACAAAGCCAGTCACTGTGAATCTGTGGTCCCCGACACACGCTGAGCAGGAGGTACAGCACCGTAGGGTGCATGAGAGCCGCAAGGCCAACTCCTTTTCCCTGCTGCTTTGCTAGAGGGGATCTGGGGGTGAGGGGCTCAGAGTCTTCTCCAGGGCTGGCGTCCTTGGTGTCCGCTTTTCAGAACCTAGAGGACCACATTTGCCTGGCTGGGGGATATTGTGACTCATGCTTTGAAGACTGGATGCTTTGAAGCTTGTGGGTGTGGGCAGGGATCCCTGGGCGAGGCAGTCCCTCAGGAACAGCCTACTCTGGAGGAAGTGCAGTTCCTAGGTCTTAGCACAAGGGGGTGCATTGACCCCAAACACAAGGGGCCAAGGAAGGATCCCCTGAGAATTCTAAATCTCTCCTGGGAACCCACCAATCATGCCCAGGGGGCCTCCAGGTGAGCTGTAGAGGGCCATGGTGGGCTCGTCATGTCCCCGTGGTGATCGTGGATGTCCCTACCTGGGCACACATTCACTAAGAGCATGGCCAAGCCAGGGTGAGGCCAATGTCCACCCCATATTGGGGCTGCAGCCCTCTCACTTCCCCTGCCTACCCAATGGGAACCCAGGCATCAGACCATGGACAAAAATCTGCTGACCACAAGGGTTTGGCCATCACCACGGGCCTGGGGCACACTCTGACCCCTGGCTCAAGGCCAAGGAAAGGAGAGGCAAGGCCCACCCTGCCAGGCTGCATCTGTGGATCCCCCCCATCCACACCAAGCCACACCCCAAGATGACAGAGTCCCAGAGCCCAGGGGTGCAGGCGAGGAGGAAGTGCAGGGGTTCCCACCTGAATGGGAGGAACGGGCTCTGCTTCCCGCCCGGAGCAGCTGCTCTGCCCCTGTCAGTGCTGTCCCCAAGGCCAAGGGTAATGCTGTGAAGCATCCCGCCCTCGTGCTTTCATTGCACTGACCCTGGAGGGGCATTTTATTTACTGAAAGGGGTGAGCAGCACTGGGGCAGTTCTCCAGCACTGTGCCTGCTTGGCAGGAAGAGGGGCTTGGACAGCTGTGGGCTCTGAACCCACAGGGAACCCAGCGTTGCCGTCACCGGCATGGCCGTGGCACCTCTGTGCCTCACATCAGTGGCCTGTCCTGGCCCAGAAGGGCCCTGTGTGGGCTCCAGCCACACAGAGTGGATGCTGCTTCTGAGACCAGCAGCTCTTCAGCTACCACCTCAGGAGCTGTGCAGATCCAGCACCCCAAGACCAGAGCTCTGCAGCTGAGGGAGGTCCTGGGGTCCCTGGGGCCCCTCTCAGGGGCTCAGCCACCACCTAGCTTCAGTTCTCTCATCTTCACAGCTGTCCACAGTGGCACATCCGTAGCAGGACGTGCAAGGCCCAGAGGAGCCCGGCTGGCGGGGAGGATGGGCAGGACCCATCCCTCAGCCTCCCTCTCCCTCTTCCACAGCTGCTCAGGGAGTGTAGCTTCCTGATTTCATGGGAAGGCGCCACCACCCAGCTCCGCTCTGCCCCTCCCAGCAGCGTCCCAAAGCCAGGAGCCCCCCTAGAAAATACATGCTCCAAAGCTCACAATGGGCTCCCTGGTCAGTTTCCAGCCTTCACTCCCCACCCCAGGCTTAAGGGGGCTCGTCACCTGTAGGAACCAGAGCTGGGCCTGATCCACTCCTGTGGCTCCCCAGGGTCTTGAGGAGGCCACCAAGCAGTCACCGTGCTTTCTAGTACCAGACACATTGAGTTCCTGTTAGCCAGTGCTAATGCCAGGCGAGAAACTGAAGACTGGAGAGCACAGCCCATGCTGCTTCCACCAGCGCTGAAGCAAGAGCCACCTGCCCTGGCGCAGAGCGCACCATGCAGACTGCGAGCTGGGCTCTCCCTCCCCCGGGCCCTGGCATTGGCTGGGGAGGCTCAGTGGACACACGGAGCAGGGACAGTGTGAGCCTCTGTCCCCAGCAAGGCCCAGGTGTCCCTCCAGCAGTGATCTCAGGGCCCTAGGCCGAGAGACCCACGCACTGAGGGGAAGCTGGCTGCAGAACTGGCCCCACACCTGGTGTCCGGGGCCTTGAGCTGGAAGCTCGGGCTCAGCTCTGGGTCTGAGGTGGGGTAATGTCCTCCCCATTATGGCCATGCAAATGGACACTTTTCCCACCCAGCTTAGGCGAGAGGTAACGGAGGTGCCAGCGTAGGGGCCCCCAGGCCTTGAAGATACCAGGAGTGACCTTGGAGAGCAGAGACCCCCCTGCTACCTAGCAGTGGAGGGCATGGGGTGCTTTGCCGGTGTGGCCATCCTGCCAACCTCCGTTTTCCAGGCTGTGGTCAGCAAGAGCCTGAGGACCAGCCCCTGGGGACCTGAGACCAGGAACTGGCCATGGCTCCTCCCAGGCTCCAGAGAACCAGCTGGTGTTGAGTGAACCAGGGAGGCCGGAGTGGGTCTTTGATGGCCTGGCAGTGGCCTTGGCCATGTGCTGACCCTGCCTCTAGCCAGCTAACCAGTCTGTGTGGAGTCCTGCAGCTGGAGAAGCCCTGCTCTGCCCCAAGAGGGAGCTGCCAGTGGATCATGCTAAGTCTCCATGGCACAGAGGAGCCAGGCCTTGGAAGTGGTGGGGTGCTGGTCTGGAGGTGGGGTGCTGGTCACAGAGGCCCAGTCTTCTTTGGCCAGAGTCAAGCCCACAGCTGCTGTCACTGGTGGGCAAATAAGCGGGTGCCCACGACTGCTCTTGTTAGACCCAGACAGGTCCCATGTGACACACAAGGCCTGCATGTCTTCCAGAGCTCAGCCTCCCCTTCCCACACCCCGGGTCCCTGCCAGAGTGGGCAGAACAGGCACATGGGGCCTGGGTGCATGTTTTCGGCAGAGGCCAGCAGTAGTGGGGCAGGAGAGGCCTGGGGATGGAAGGGTAGTGAGGCTGGGGCAGGGCGTGGGGCAGCAGAGCAGAGATAGCAGGCAGAGCACACAGCGCGGACGCTGGCCTGGCCCCATGTGCAGGGGGTGCGAGGGCGACTGTCAGGCAGGGTTGGGCACAGAGTAGCAGCTGGGAGGAGGCACTATCATAATTATAGGAATAATTAAGAGGACACGGAGTAACTTTCTCCCATGCCCACTGCTTTACACACATTGTTTCCAGGAACACACAATTGCACCCATTTCACAGATAAACTTCAGGAGGATTGGTCGGGGAGGCCCTCCAAGGTCACGTGCTGCTGGGGATGGCGAGGGGGGGGCTCTTGTGGCTGTGAGCGCTGCGTCTCTCAAGGTTCTGGCAGTTACTTCGCTGCACACGTGTGCAGGCAGCCAGGCAGACACACTCACCGCCTGGGAAGCAGAGAGGGAGGGAGGCCCACGCACGCCAGGGGCCCAGCTGGCGGGGCCAGTGGAAAGCGATCCCCAGGGAACACCACGGTGTGCTGGCCCAGCTGCTCCAGGCCTCCTGCACCCTGAGGCTTGGGGCTGCTGGGGTGCCCCACCAGAAAGGCCCCTCTCTACCTGAGCCCCTGGAGGGCACCAAGCCTTTGCGCTGCATCCACACAGCTCTGCTCTGGAGCTCAGGGAAGCAAGGACAGCGACAAGAGAGCCCTGGGGGCCTCTGAAGGCAGCCAGGCCTCGGACATGGACGGTGTGGGGAGGGGACACATGGTCATCTTCGCTTCCTGTGTGCTGCTGCCCCTCTGCACCCTAAACTGCCATCAAGCCCCTGCCCTGTGCTCTGGGGCTGGGAAAGGGGGCACCAGGGCAGGACACAGCCAGAAGCACTCACCCCAGAGTGCACTGAGCCCGCTGCCTGGCAGACAGAAAGGGCAGGAAGGTGCTGGGCCTCTGAGGCCTGCACAGGCAGCTGCTCCATCTGGGTGCTGAGTCCTCGGGGCTCTACCCATGCCCATGCTTACACAGGACACAGGGCAGAGGGCTTTGCGCCCACCCGGCTCTGAGGGCAGCATGGGCAGCCGGTGGCCAGGCCAGGGTTCTGACTGTAGACTCTGGAGCTCTTCCCTCACCCCTGGTGGCAGGGTCAAGGGTGACTCCTTGGTGGCTGGGTCTTGACAACATCCCAGGGTCAAGGCAGAGCCAAGGCAGAGCCAGGGCAGAGAGGGACACTTGGGGCATGGACAGCAGCTGCAGACATGTTTGGCCTCGTTTCAGTGTGACCTCACTGGTGCTATCCCTGGAGTCGGGCTCCTCTTCACCCCATGAATGACGCTTCTGACCAGGGTCAATGCCCATGTCCAGACAGGGTCCTCTCCAGCTGCCGGCTCAGGGTGGGCTGCATCCCAGCACGCCCAGCCCAAGCTGAAAACCTCTCATGTGGACACGCACAGCACACCTCTCTCTGAGGGGCCACCAACCCCAGCCTCTCAGCATTCTGAAGGTCTCCATGCACCCTGCAGCTGGGACTGGGTCCCAGAGGGGCCCATGCTTGTCCATGCCTGGCCTGATCCAGGGCATGTGCTCCTCAGAGGAGGCCGAGTAAAGGACACATGGCTGCCCTGTGACCCTTAGGGCTCTCAGCACTCCCCCTCCCCGTAGACCCTGAGGAGACAAAGAGGCTGGGTGTTAGCTTCCCTGCATGGGTGCCCACCGCATGCTCTCCTTGAACCCCTGCATGGGGACTTCTGTGTGGGGCCCTGCCAGGCCAGGACATGGCTGTCCCACCACTCCTGCTGTTTGCTCCATCCCCACCTGCCTGTCCCCTCTGGGATCTGCCCGCTGGGCCAGGCCTGCTCCTCCATACCCTGAGGGTGACCTTGACAAGTCCCCACAAGAGCAGATAAAAGGGAGCGGGCATGTGTCCCAATCACCACCACCTCGGAGTCTGCAGGACCTGCCCCGGGTGAGTGGCAGTGGCTTCTCTGCTGCTCTCTGCATCCTGCAGGGCATGGCTCTGTGAGAGCAATTCCAGGGGTTCACCCACTCATCCCAGAGGGGAAGGAAGGAGCCAGACGCCCAGAGAGCACCAGGCATGCACCCCGGGTCTCAGCAGCTCTCCTGGCATCACGCAGTACACACTCACAGGTTCATCTTGTCCTCTTTATTTCTTTGTACCTGGCTGAGGCTTCCTCTGGAAGGAGCCAGGGAACCCTGCTGAACCCCACAGCCGCAGGGCACCGACTGGGCCTGGGCCACACCCAGAGCCTCCCCAGGCTGGATTCAGGGCCCCTGTGTTCCTGATCCCATCCCCGGGCAGACAGCAGGGTCAGACCCTCAGGGGGCCAGCGGGGCTGGTGGTTACTTAGGTGATTGGACACCCACCCTGAACATGGTCACCTAGCCAAGAAGGGCTGGCAAAGGTGGCAGACAGCAAGCGGCCAGGAGCCTGCAGCAGAGTCCCCCTCACCTGGAGCCCCGAGACTGCAGAGCAGCAAAGACTCCCAACCCCAGAATGCCTCATTCCCTCCGTCAGCTCCTCCATGACTTCCCTGCTCACCAGCTGTACCCCAGCATTTGCTCTGAGATGCCCAAGCCACACCCACCAAGGCCCAGTGCTGGAGGAAAAAGGGAGAATTCCCCCCCTCAGGAGGAGTGGGGTGTAAGCTGCCAGGCCCAGTCCAGGGCCCCTGGGGTGCAGCAGGATGCACCCAGTCCCGAGCAGACCTCTCCTCTGTGCTTGGAATCAGGGTACAGAGGTGCCCGGGGCCTGGCACACTGGGTGCTTCCCTTTTCAGTCCAGACGCCAGGTTTCTCTGCAGGTGGGTGGAGGCGGGGAGCGAGAGCAGCACCTTACCTGGAGGGCCACAGTGGGCAGAGGACTCTCAGCATGAGTCCCAGCTGCCAGTGAGCACAGGGGGCAATGATCACAGGGGCCAGGCCACACAGATGACCTGTGAGAGGCAGCGACAACTGGCACCGTCCACCCCATTACTAAGCGAGTGCCGATCAGTAGGAAGATGATGAGCAGAGCCAGGTGTGCAGGTCTGGAGCAGAGCGGGGCTCACCTAGGACCACTGCTCGTCCACACAATCATGGGTGGCCTGAAAGGACCTCTTGGGTCCTTCGACCTTGTAGCAACTGCAGCAGGGATCCTCCTTGCTCTGGCTTCATCTCCCACCTAGAGCTGTGCCCATCCCAGGAGGGTGATCTCCGGAAGTAGACGCTCTCTGGAAGTGGGTGCCCTCCTCGGGGCACAGGCAGGTACATGCTGGGCATGGCTCCTACCGACACCATAGTGCTAGGTGTCACAACACTCTGCCCCCACAGCCTGTACACCTGATCTTGCACACCTGGGCAGCCCCCAGGATTTGGTAGGAGGGTGGCAGGTAGGTGAGGAAAGGCCAAGCCCTCCAGGTTGTATGGAGTCTCCCATCTCAGCCATGGACCTGCCCCTGGCAAAACCAGGTCTCTCAGAGGGCCCTGAGTCCCGGTGTGAACTCCTTGGCCAGCAGCGGGAGGGATGAGCACCTGTCTCCGGCTCAGGGGAGGCAGACTGGGTGGTGGGTCCAGCCCGGAGCTGCGCCCAGGGCTTCCTGGCCTTGGCCGTCTCCTTGCTGCACCTGGCAGCTGGTGCAGGAGGTTGGCCCCAGCTTGGCCCTGAGCCATCTGCCTGGCCTGCTGCAGCCACCTCCCAGGAGCACAGTGGGCATGCGGTGTAGGTGATGAGGGCATGGCAACTTCCAGAGCACATGGCAGCCCCTTGGTCTCTGCTGCACCCTGGGGACTCCCGTCCCTGTTCCCTGGCCATCTTTGTCACATGGTCATTTCACAAAGGTCTCAACACTGAGGCCTCAATCCTCAGGTGCAGAGGCTGACTGGGTCCCCCTGGGAAGGCCGGACGGGGCCTGCCTTTCTCATTTCCCCAGTTCTGGGGGTGGACGTGAGCACAGGAGGCTGTGAGACTGATGTGGGGGCAGAACTAGGACAGATCATGGGCAGGGCCCAGGGGGAAGCCTGCAAGTCTCAGAGGTAGGCTGGGCCCCTCCAAGACCTCCTTAACCCGGGCATGACACATCTCACAGACCCAGGATGACTGCCCTGATACGCGGGTGCCTGTCCTTGGAGATGTCCTGCAGTGGTCCAGGTGGACATCAGTACAGTCTTCTAAGGTGCTGGCTGTGGGGTGTGGCCTGCATGACCTCTGGGACCCATGAGGGACAGGTGGCAATGGGTGGCCACATGATTTGCAGAAGGGTGAGCAGCAGAAGCACCAGGCTCTGGGGGCAGAAAGTACAGATCAGGACTTCCCAGGGACAGAAGATCAAGCTCTGGGCACCCCTTGGGGCCGTGTCCACCTTCCCAGCCAGCAGGGCAGGGACACTAAGGAGAGTCAAGACCTCCTACAAGGCTCCAGCTCCAGGAGCCTCCTGCCGGTGAGTGGAAGACTCACCAATTAGCTAAACCCCTCCCTGGCTCCTGCCAGCCCAGCCCTGTGGGCAAACACCTGCCGGCGCCCACCTGGCTCCTTGAGAGGAAATTTCCTGCCAAACCCTGTCCTTGGTCTGCAAGCCCGGCCTCATTGGGTTCACTCTTGGCCTGAGGGAAGGTCGGGCCATGCCAAGCAGGCAGGCAGGCACACGTAGCACCTCGTGACCTCCCGGGCACAGAGAGACGCATCTGCCTGGCCCAGCCCCCACACGGCAGAGCCAGGCAATGAGGAGCCAGGTGAGGGGTCATGGCCAGCAGGGGCCAGGCTCATATGTGCCAGGTGGGGGCCGAGCACAGCAATGAGTGTGTCCACACACACAGCAGATGTCCTCTTACGGGCTCTGGGGATACAC
Source organism: Hydrochoerus hydrochaeris (assembly GCA_004027455.1). Taxonomy (NCBI): domain Eukaryota; kingdom Metazoa; phylum Chordata; class Mammalia; order Rodentia; family Hydrochaeridae; genus Hydrochoerus; species Hydrochoerus hydrochaeris. Next base: position 52,845 of record PVLA01001653.1, read on the forward strand.
ACTTACTCCTGCACGGGCTGGCCCAGGTGAGTGCGGTGGGGCAGTCAGCCAGCTGGGGGTTATGGCGTGTGGGGGGGGAGCTAGCTGTGTGGCCCCAGCAGGTGATCCCCAAGTGCAGTCCCCGAGTCTGGGGTCCCCAGGGTCGGGCCTCAGAGAAAGGCTCTGTCCTCTGCCATCTCTGTGTCCTCTGAGAGAAGTCTCTAACCTCAGGGCAGAGAGCAGCCCCAGAGGTGTCTTTGTTCTCAAAGACATCCCTGACAAGGTGACAAGACAGGCTGCACCTTGGGCCTGGGACCCTCCTGTCCCTGTGCAGAGCGGGGCCCCAGGGCTTGCAGCCAGCTTGGGGCTCCCAGGCCGCCAGCTGGGCCTGTGCTGTCTGGGCTTTCCCCTATCCGGGGTGCTCCTGAGGCAGTAGGTGGCTCAGCCACCTCCCAGCAGCAGCACTGCCTGGCAGGGCCTCCTGAGGTTCATCACCCAGAGCTCGCAAGATGGTCACTTGCCCCTCAGCTCTGGGGAGCCAGGTCTGTGCCTCCCGGTCTGTCTCTGGGAGGATGGGGACCACGGGGACTGGCATGCAGCGGGAGAAGAGCCTCTCAGGGCTGGGAGCACTGCCCTGGATGGCATGGGGCACAGCCTTCAGAGGAGCAGGAATCCTGGGCTGTGGGACCCTGGCGACCCAGCGATGTCCCCCTCCGACACTGGTCTCATGATGGGCCGGGTCCATCTTCTCTGCACTGTGGTGAATTCGCACTTGCAGTGTGGCATTGCTATGAGGACCCCCACCTCCACCCGAGGTCTGCCCTGTGCCCGGCACCCCAGCTGCCCATGTCTGTGTTGCCAGACAACTCCAGTGTCCCTCAGTGCCAACATCATGAAATTCTGCCTGCCCTGTGTGCAGGAGCAGGCCTGAGACCCAGGTGTCTAGGACCTGCTGATCCACTCATGGCCTCAGCTTCCCCGTCTGCAGTTTGGACTATGTCAGTGCTCAGCCCCTTGAGGGACATACCCTGTGTGGACCCAGATGAGGACGTGGACGTCACCCAGCTGCGATGCAGGCACAGCTTCCAGTCCAAGCAGACAGGAAGTCTAGTGACAAATCAGGGGAGAGAGATGGTGGGCCCTGAGCTAGATCCCACTCAGAGATCAGAGGAACCTGGTGACCCTCACAACCTCGAGAAGCAAGGGGCTGGGCCAGGAGGAGGGGCAGCCATGTGGGACATGGTGGCCACACAGGCCTGGAGTCCCTGGAGCTCTGAAGCATGCATGCACTCATTCTCGGCTGCCGGTAGAGAGGCAGGGGCAGGTACTGTGACCAGGTGTGGGCCACGGGCAGCCAGGGTCGGGGGATGGAACTGGGACAGGAGGCTGTGAGCAGCCGAGGCCAAATTCAGCAGGAAGCAGCTCTGAAAAGCCCAGTGGCCATCACATCCAGAGACCAGGGATGGACACCTGGCTCTTGATGGGGCAGGGCAGCAACCAGGTCCCTCAGCCCTGCTCCTGGACATGGACACTGAGCACTGAGACACATTACTGATCCCCTTTTCTCTGGGCCCTGGGAGTGTGACATCCTGTCCCGGTACTGCTCCTGGGATTTTCCAACCTTCATCTGCTCTTCCCTCAGCCACCCACGCCCACAGTTTCCGCCTCCCAGGCCTTCTTCTCTTCTCTCCTCCTCGTCTCTGATACCTGAGTCCTCTGCCTGGGCCAGGCTCAGAAGCCATGTACTCCAGTCCCTGGGGGTCCCTGACTCTGCATGGTGGCAAGTTGTCAGCTCATGTATCTCCCCCAGCTCCCTGGCACCATCACACTGTGGGTGGCCTTGCCAGAAAAGGTCTGCCTCAGGCTCCCTGGTGTCAGATTCCTCGCTCAGAGTCCTGGGTCGGGCAGGGCCAGGGCAAGGGTCCAACCTGGATGCTGTGAGCTCCCTCGGGAGGTGCTGGCCCTGGAGACTTGGGCTTGAGTTTCTGTGGTTTCACGGCAGACTCCAACCTGGAACTGCTTGAAAGGCCCTGAGTTGGAGGGCGAGGAGGAGATGCATGTCACCGTGGCAGCGCTGAGCTTGACCACCATGGAGGCCACAGCACAAGAGAGGCCAGGACAGCTGCAGGCAGGCAGCTCCTTGCTCTGCTTTCTGCTTTCTCCTGTCCTGTGAGCTCTGTGCAGAGTCCACGCTCCGGCCCCACCTGTGGGCGAGCAGCCTTTGTTGTTTGCTTTTCCTGGGGAGCACCCTCCATGGGGGCTCACAGGCTGGACACCTCCCGGCCCCTCATTCCGTGTGTCCTGGGGACGTCCACGAGGTGGCCGCTCTCATCTCACTTCAAAGATGCAGAGCACGAAGGCCGCTGGCCACCCACGCCGCGTCCCAGCCCCAGGGCGGGTGCCTTCCTGCCTGCCAGCTTCCACACGTCCACTCACGTGACTCCACCCCAGTGGCGAGTCTGGGTTTGCCTGTGCCTGTGCCTACAAGGTCGGGATGCCGGGAGGAAACGGCCCAGGGTAGAGCCCTCCACCTGACGAGGACTCCACTTCCTTGGCTCCAGTAACCGTTCTTTTCTTCCCCTTCTCAGGGCTTTGGGCATGTTTTGGAACTGGTGGAGAGTTCATATCATCACCTTTGCCTCTGGGATTTTCTCGTCCGTCTGTCTTCACTGTGAGCACCTCACAGGGCTGGCGAAGAGCACCTGGCGGCTCCCACTCAGCCCGGCCCTGCCATTCACGCCACCGTGACCTCAGCAACCCACCCCACCCGACCTCAGCAATACCCCATTGTTAATTCAGGCAGAAAACAGCACTCGTCACCCCAAAAGGCCGTCATTCGTGCTGCAACAGCTCCCTGGCCTTGCCCCAGCACCCACTGCTTGGCAGCTTGCCTGGTGACACAGCTCAACCCTGGTTCCTGGTCCCCAGGGCCGTCGATTTTCTGGGGTCACACACCTTTGGCCGCTCACCTGGGTTGTCCTGAGGTATGCACCTTGAGGACCTCTAGGCGGCCTCACAGAGCCAGGAAAACAAGCCTGGGAATCCATAGCAGCTGGTCAGCCTGGCCTGGCTGGTGGGAACCAGACTGGACCTGGGTCTGCAGTCACTCACCAGGGGCCAAGTCTCCAGCCCGGCACAGTCCAGTTCCCTGCTGGCGAGGAATCCCTCTGGCCTGCCCCCAGCCACGTCCCCAAGGGCCTGTTGTGCTGGTTAGAGAAGTCAAGTGTACAGAGCTGTGTGGGCGACATCCCGGGACATCTGTGTCAATGACTGTTGTCACTGTTATGGCAAATATTGATCACGCACTTGCGAGCTGCTGTGTACTGCCAGCGCCCTGCGCAGGCTGCCTCTTCCCCCACCCAGCTTGACAGATGATGAAACAGGTTCATACAAACCGGGGGTGCCTCAGGTAGGTAGGGTTCAGGTGGGAACCCAGGTGATCTGACCCAGGGCCCTGCTGTAGGCAGGCCTTGTACCACGTGCACAGGATCAGCCCTAGGTGTGAGACCCAGAGTATGGACCCAAGAACGTGGGTTGTGTGTGGATCTCTGCAGAAAGCAGAACCCTGAGCCCAGCGTGGACATTGTGGCCTGCGCTTGAAAGGCTGGGTCGCCAGGGGGACAGCAGCCCACTTCCATGGCATCCACAAAAATAAGAGCAGATCAGCTTTGCGCCCTTTTTGGCAGGCTGGGCAGGTTTTGATACAAAACATACCGTGGCTTCAGCGAGAATGACGCCAATGTAGCTTCGGGATGGCCAGAGGCACAGAAAGCTGCTCTGTATAACGGTCCCAAGTTCTCCTTTTAAAGCAATTATTAAATACATCTGAAAGTCAAATGAGATCCACAAGTCAAAAACAGAATTCCCAAGGAAAACTGGGCAGAGGCATTTGACAAGGATGCATTTGCAGGGAGATCAGCTTGACTGAGGGCCGCTGACCTGGGTCAAAACCTTCCGTGTGCAAGATCAAGGAGTCAGACATGAGCTTTCCAAGCAAGAGCAATGATAACTGCTCAGTGGCGAGCGCCAGCCTCTGACAGAGGAGACCAGGCAGCTTTCGGCCATCGTACACCTTGGTTCACAGGGTCTCCTGGGAAGCCTTGGGTTGGGGCCACCTCCTCCTTCACTGGGCTCACACAAGGTGGCGCCCAGCCGAAAGGCTCTGCTATCTGAGGATGGGCATCTGCCCATAACTTTCAACATGGCAGGGCCAGGAGGCCACCAGGACCAGCAGCAATGAGAAGCCAGGAAGCCCTGGTCCAGGTCCCCACAGCACAGGGAAGAACGCAAGACAGATGCACACTGCACCCCATGCCCCTCAGCAGGACCTGCTTCCTTCCAGCCCTGGTGCCTGTGCTGGCCTGGATTTCAGGACAAATGTTCCCACTCTAAGATTTTCCTCCACTTTCCAAATCAGCCATACCCACACATGCACACACACTCACACTCACACATACACACGGACACACACTCCTTCTTGGGTGGCGCTCAGCCACAGATCCAGCACCAGCTCTCTGACATGGGCCCTACTGATGACAACCTGGCCAGCAGGCACCATCCACAGCGGAGCAAAATGGCAGGAGCTGGCCTTGGATGAGAGGAGGTGCTTTCTTTGCTCTCCAAGAGAGCAGTGCTCACAAAGCCGGCCTGCAGAGTCTTGGCCCTGGGTCCCCAGGGCACCTGGTCTGCTGTTGATTGGCTTCCTGGATCTAGCTCCTAGGCCTGGAAGCCCAGGTGAAAATCTGTGCTGGGGTGAATGTCCCCTGAGAGAGGGGCAGGTACAGAGTGGCAAGGCAGGCAGGCAGGCACTAGGGAGGCCACCTTTCCCACCCCCGTGACGCCCGCAGCCTGGTCCTGCCTGTTCATAGTGAGCTACCCACTGCATGGTTGAGGCTCCTCTGACTGGCTCTGACCCTATGGCCTGGGTGACACGGGCCACTTTCACCCTCCACAAACAGCGTCTACTGCAGGCTCCCTGAGGGCCAGAGAAGCAGGTGTGAGCACCATGCCACGCACATGCAGGCTGCCAGAGGGTGGCCCCTTCCTGAGTGAGAGCTTAGCAAGTGCTAGAGAGGAGGGAAACAAAGCCAGGAGTGAGCCAGCTGTGTGGACAAGGCCGGGGCGTGACGGCCTTCTGCACAGACAGGGCAGGTGGAGCAGTGAGCCAGGTGGCCACAGGGGGCATCTGTAGGTGGGGGACACACAAACTTATCCAAGTGGCTGCTAAGAAGGACATGGCTGGGTGAGGCCCTGCCTTGTGCGTCAACGTGCACGTGGTGTGATCAGCGTCTATGGCAAATGTCCACATTTGAAAAAGTATTGCTGTAAAAGACGCACTGCCACTCGTCCCCTAAAAACATGTCCCTCTCCTCCAGCACGTTCCTCCCATCCCGTCATTCTTACCACTTTCTGAAGTGGCTCTGGAGCCCTCTTTCCAGCCATCGAGGCTGCCTTGGTGTCCTGAGCAGATTCAAAACACAGACCTTGCAAGGTCATTCTGACTCTGCGGAGGAGCCAGGAGTCACACAGTGCCAGATTCACTGAATGAGGACGATGGTGCCACACCACCGCCATAAACATGCCACCAACAAGTGGTGCTCACAGCTACCACTTGTGTACCTGAATGTGTAATTTACCCTGAATGTGTAAATTAAATTTACTGCAGTAAAACACTCACTGCACTAACACGCCCAAAGTTCCCTCCTCCCCTTCAAGTACGTGCAGCCTTCACTCTTGGCCATGTCTCTTTGACTGTAAGAAGTTGTTTTAAAGTCAGATTTCACTGTCTTTCCATGACCCCCTGTAGGTTCCCACTCTGTAGGGGGCGGGGCGCAGAGCGTCCCCAGAGGACGCTGGCCGTCTCAGCCTCTCCAGGGAGCTGGTCCTTCTCAGCCAGTGCCTGCCTTTGAGTCTGCTGTGCCATGCAGCAGGTGCATTTATGTCCTGCAGTCAAACATGCTGGCCCTTGTCTTGTCTTTCTCAGGCCGCCATTGTTTGGACAGCCTTCTCCGAGAGGTGGGAGCCCCCGTGGCCCTTCCAGGTGACCTGTACCCCTTTTACCTGTTCTCCGCTCTACATCCAGAAAGAATCAGGGAAATTACACGAAGGACACAGGCTGGGTAGACCAGCTGTCCCAGCAGCTTCTGTTTTTCAGTTTGGGCCTGCACAAGCCTCTTCCTGCTTTCCTCATTCTCAGGGTCTCCACGGTACGACTGCGTGGATGGTCCACAGCACTGTCCACTGCGTCCACGGCCCTCGCATTCACTGTGTCCACGGCCCTCACGCTCACTGTGTCCACAGCCCTCCCTCTGCACTGTGTCCAGGGCCCTCTGGGGTCTCTCCCACTCTGGGTTCAGGGCCAGTTTGTGTTGCCTCCTGCAACCTCAGAGGTACTCAGGCCAGTCTGGACCGCCAGCCAAGCGTTCCTACTGGACCGCAGTAAGTTAACAAAACAAGGTCAGTTTTTAGAAAGTCCTGGCAAAGAATCTGTGCCAACATTTCACCAACAAAGACAAAACTGGCAGCAGGTGTATGGAAGGGGCTCCCAGTCACTAACCATGGTGCGAGTTAAAGCACCGTGGGAAGCCGCCTCGCCTGCCTGAGAGGCTGCTCTCGGAGGCGGGGAGAGGAGGCCTCAGGGGCCACACGGGGAGCTAGGCTAGCGCGGCTCCTGTGCAGCAGCGGGCCCCACAGAAACTGAAAGCCATCCCAGCACAGGTACAGCTGGCCATCGTCTGCCATGTGACCAAAGGAATAAATTCACCCCTGGGCAGAGCTCAGGACGGAAGAGGGATAAGGGAACGTGCTGGGATGGAACGGAATACTGTGGCTCAGCCTCAGAAGGAGAAGAGGGCACCCTGCCCTCGGCGCGAGGCGGACCGACCTGGGGTCCAGTGCCCAGTGAAGCAGGCCAGACTCGGGCAGGGACTCGCCGGTGGCCTTGCTTACACGTGGAGTTTCTGACATGCCACAAACACACAAAAATAGAAGATGGAACAGCGGTGAAGGGGGGTAGGGCAAGAAAATAGGAAGACACGGGTCAGAGGACACAAAGTAACAGAGGCGTAAGACAGGTCTAGAGAGATGGCTTCCCACTGTGACCCCTGCTGTCACAGGAAGGTGACTGACTATGAGGGGATGAGCATCCCTGTCTCACTACAGTAATCATTTTACCCTCTGCAAGTATCACACTGGAAACCTCAAATACACATGATAGAAATTGTTGAGGTAACTTTTTTTAGCAATTTGACTGCTAAGAGATTTCTATCGAATGTTATAAGATCACTGGTCCTGTAAACTAGTCCTCAGGTACAGGAGTGTGAGAGGCCTGGCCCTCCTGCTGCTGATTTCTTCTGCACTGACCTTCGCGTCCCCCACAGGTGTCTGCACCACCTCCACCCCTTCCCGCCTGGCTTAGTTTGTCCTCACTTCCGGTCTGACTTTGAAATGAAGGGAGGATCAGTTCCCAGGAAGGGATGCGGATGTGTCACCTTCTCCTCTCTCTCAGAAACCTTTAATCAACACTCTGCCCAGATATTTTCTCCAATGCCTTATTTGCTAGAATATTTTATATACATTGATGCCTTTTGTAAAGCAATAGGGAAAAAAGTTCCCAAAATGACAAAGGCCATGGTTGTCAATAAACATACAAAAACAATGTTAGCAAACTCAGAGGTTAAATAAATACAAAGTAGCACCAAAAACATGCATAACTGAGTTACAATCCCATTGATAGAATTAACTGGAAGACAGCGCCAGCCCTGCCCCGGGTGCCCAGCCACCAGGTGGGGCTGGAAGTGGCATCACACATCACAGGGCAGCACACGCTTCCTGACCTCACATGCAGTGAGGAACACGCGCTGAGAAAACGGCCCGGGGCAGATGCAGCTTCAGTCCAGTCAAGCCCTCAGGATGCGGGCAGAGGGCAGAACACACAACCAGGGCTATAAAACAGCTGGGGCTATAAAACAGTGAGATGTCCCGGGGTAAGGACACAGGTCAGTCACGCCACAGCAACTCAGAGGAACAGTACTCACACACTCACAGGCACACCGAGGCTCACAGCTTGGGAGAATGTTCTTGAACTATTAGTGCATAGCAAATGGTGCAGTGGCAAATCACACATGCACGTGCACACACACGCACGCGCGCACACACACACACACACACACACACACACACACACGCTGGTGTCCTCAGAAACAAAGCAACAAGAAATCATTTTCCTAATTTTGTTCACTAGGACACTTTCTTACTCCCCTGTTGTATCCTCAGGGCTGACAGAGATGCGAACTTGACCATTTTACTCGGTTATGACTGGGCTCAACTCCAGTAACCTCCTGGCCACCGTCAGCCTGCTCAGGCCCTGGTTCTGGGGGGCATTATCACCCTGGGTCACTTACCTCCCTCCTGGGGTAGCTGTGCCCACGTCCTGGCAGTGCTGTGCGATGCCAAGGGCCGGGGGCCAGGGTGCCACAGCAGGACTAGGGTGCCTAGTGCCAGGTCTGGCATCCAATGCTGTTCCCAGCTGAAGGAACCAGGGCCCCTGGGGAAGTGACTGATTCTGGGCTGAGGCAAGGAAGATTCAGGATGAGCCTGGAGCTTCCTGCAGTCCCAGAAAGTAAGGAAGTGACAGACAGACAGCCATGATCTGCTCAAGGTGTGTCAGAGGGCACGGAGCCCTGGAAGGGCTCCAATGGCCCAACTAACAACGCCAAAACAACGCACAAAGCAGAGCAGATCGCAGCCCACAGTGTGAAAGCACCTTGGAGTCACGGCCAGGTAAACAGAGGATTGAGCAAGGGCCCCTGTGGGGAGTAGCCAGGCCTCCTGGGTGGAATTCCTGCAGCTCCCACCGCAGTGGGAGGCGTGGGCAGTGCCCAGCTGGGCCAAGCCCAGGGGCCACCTTCCAAAGAGCCCAGCAAGGGAAGGAAGAGCAGGCACAGTGGAGAAGCCTGGCGACCCTGCTTCAGCCAGGACGTCAAGGCCAACATTGCCGGGTAGCCTCTGTTGACCACCTGTGTCCTGGAACCATGAGAGGGAAGTGGTGCTTACCCTCCCCCAACACCCAGCCCTGGTCTCACTGCCAGAAACACATCAGACGCTGGACATAGGAGGACAACCCATAGAGTCCCTCAGCGGCCTGGCTTATAAAGAGTAGGGACAGTCTGGGAACTGTCCAGCACCCCACCCTAAATGGACTGGACAGCACTTCTAGAACGTGTTTGCCAAGGGCAGCCAATGTGATTGTGACTCTCACAAATTCTGTAAACCGAAGCTACTCTCAATCTGAGCTTACTTTACAAATCTATAAATGGTTCCTCCCGGATGTGATTCGAGTTCAGAAGCCAGCAGGACAAGCGAGCGCTTGGTTGGCCAGGGGACAAAGCTAGGCACCAGGATGCCGAGCAGATTTATGGGGTTACTGGCCAAGGCATCCAGTCAGTTCCCAAGGGGACCTTGAGCCCAGGCTGTGCAGAGATTCTTCCCTCTCGTGGGCCTCTTTTCCTCAGAGCACAGGAGACAGTGGCAGCCACCTCTCAGCACTTTAGTCTGTGTCCACCACACTGGTGTCCCAGGCAGCTGTAACAGGTCACCACACACTGGGTGGCTTGGGAAATGGAACTTCCACAGGCTCAGGGGTGATTATGATTCCAGTCTCTGCCTCGGTTTCCCTCTGTGTCCCAGGCCCAGCCTGTTCTCCATGGTCATGAGGCTTCACAGCTTCATGTGCAACCCAGGGTGATTTCTATGTGACTTACTTTGCATCGGTGACCCCTATTCTAACTGAGGTCACGCTCTCAGGTTCTGGCTGTCAGACATCTAGGGGGACATTCTTCACCCCATTATATCCATCAGTATTTGGTAAATTTTTAAAAAGTCCAACCCAACTACTTGCAGGCTTCAGGAGATAAAACTGTGCTTTGGAGGGGGCTCTGTGCCACTTCACTGAAAGATAAAGACCCCAGGGTTAAGAACAGACTCTGCTGAGTTTTTTATTATGCTACACACAGGGAATCAGAAAATTGCAGAAATTGTTGGACAATGATTTTTTGGTGGTTTTGCATGAATGAAATTTCATATAAGCTTCAGCTCAGACTGCTGGAGAGAGGGCAGGGTCATGTATTCCACAGATACCCAGGACTGTCCACAGTCTGCCATTCAACACTGGAGCTGTGGTGGGCAGAGGACATGACCCTGCAGAGAACACTTCACCCCAAGCCCCATGAATGTGCAGCCGGTATGGCAGAAGGGACTTGGCTGAAGGGACTAAAGCAAGGACCTTGAGACGAAGAGTTGGTGCTGGGCTATCCATACAGGCTGAGCTGAGGACAGGAAGCCACATGAGGAACCGTGTGAGGTGGCCACAGCCCAGGGTGCAGCAGGCTCCAGAGAGGGGTAGAAGAGGCCAGCAGGGAGCCTGCCTTAGAGCCCCCATCAGGAGCCATCTTGGTTTGAGTTAGGGTCTCTGAGCCCTGAAAGCGGAGCTGGAGGAGCAGTGCTGTTTACCTCCTGGGGTTCCCGCTCATTGGCCACCGCTCCGACAGCGGAGGACAGAGTGGGCACGGTCCTGTCTCCACACCCCCTCCCACTGCAGATGCTGGCTGCCACCCCATTGAGGCTCCTGGAGTGGCTGCACCCTGCTGGACTGGACCCCAGAGTTCTGCTGTGCCCCTGCTCAGATCTAGCAGCCTTCTAGGAGTGAGAAGGCTGACACAGGCCAAACCCCACATGTACCTCCCACATGTGGAGTCTGCCATGGACCCCACCTCCTCAGCTCTTACCAATGACTTCCTGTGCCCATCACACAGGGGACACACTGGGCTCTGTGCTGGTCTAAGAGGAAAGTGACCCTCACCCAGCCTGGAGCCGGAGCCGAGGCCTACTCATAAACGCAGTCCTTGGGGTCTCCCGACTCCTCTACATGTACTGGGGCATCGTCCAATGCACCCACTTGTTGGGGAGAGTGTTCCCAAGTGCCTGGGAGCTGCCTGGGAGGAAGGATCTGGAGTCAGGGGAGCAGAGGGTCAGGAGCTGCTCCAGCTGTGTGTGCAAGATGCGCCGAGAGGGTAGGCGGCCCAGAGGGCAGACAGGGAGGGCTGAGGGGAACCAGGCAGGGTCCAGGCCACTTCAGGAAGCTAGAGGTTCCCGGGGGCAGTATTGGAGCTGAGACCCTGTCCACTGTGGGTCGAAAGGCCTCTCTGGAGTATCAAACAGATTCCAGGGAGGCAAAGCCCCCAGGGACATGATGCAGAGGTCAGTGTCATCACCTGGACAGAGGCACTGGCTGGGACCAGGACATTGGTGTGAACTGAGGAGACAGAGAGCAGAGGGCCCTATACCTAGACATCACCTGTTGTGAGCAGGTGCAGTTTCCATGGTCACCACCCTCAGGATCAGGTGGGCATCACCTGCAGCAACAGGTGCACAGTATCACGTGGGCACCACCTACAGCTGGGGCTGCGTGTGACCCAGCCACAGAAAACAGTGGAGTCAGAGGGACCCGGATGTGAGCCCAGGAACCCAGGGACAGGAGCTGGAGCACAGCAAAGGGTCATGACATCACAGGAGACACCTCCAGGGAGTGCTGGCCACGTAAGACAGGATGTGGACCCACCCACGCTGGTGCCAGGATGGCAAGGAAACCTGTGCAGTTCAAAAACGCAGACCCTCAGAGACCAAGGTGCTGGGTGGGGTTCCCTGCTCTGAGGAAGGAGAGGCAGCCACCTAGGGACTTCCACAGGTGGTATTTATAGAAGGACTGGTCAGTGCCATCAGCAGGGGATGGCCAGGGCCGGGACGGCAGCCTACATTAGGGAAGATTTTAATAATTACAGCTCCCAAATGGACAAATGGGGGGTGTGAAGGAATGCACAGTGCTAACAGGTGCTGGTGATTGGTCAATAACGTATTTACCATGGTCCTAGGGGTTTAGGGTTCCGCAAGCTTTACCATACTGTGGGCTTGCTTTTAAAACAGAATGAAGCCATTAGTTAAGAAAATATTATTTAATTTTTTAAAATCATGAACTGTCAACTTTTAAGAAAAAAGTGTAATGAATGGGGTCATGTTCATTTTTCCTCCAGAGTCACTAATATTACACTAATTCAGAAATGTACAATATGGGGCGATTTCTAAGGAAATTACTAATAAGTGGAGAATTAATATCAGAGCAAGCTACGGGATACAACAACATCATACAATAATGAATTCTGCTTGTGGATATTAGCAGTGAACTATACAAAGGCAGAATTATCAAGACAAGTTCACTTATAACACTTAGGAGTTTATCAAAGAAGCACACAACTCAAACTTTTCAGACATAGAAAACTTACAGTCTGGCAGGAGGAGAACCAGCGCTGACGAGATCCGGCCATCATGGAACTTAGGCAGCTTTTTTGCCCGCCCTCTTGGTAGGGGCCCCCGGTGTGGGCCAGGAGGAGAACCAGCGGCTCCCATGAGCCTAGCGGGGCGCGGGCTGAGAATCAAACCCCCACTCCCACCCCCACCGTAGCTACTGGGGATAGATCTCTTGGGAGGATGACCATATGCAATACAGCAAATGTGGGGGATTGCCTTCTGTCTTCTTGAAGGCAAAGGTTGTGTTCACTGTTTTGTTATGTTATGTTATGTTATGTTATGTTATGTTATGTTATGTTGTGTTTGTTTTGCTCTATTCAATTCTCTCTTTCGATTGGTTTTATAATGTTCTGTTTTTGGTTTGATTTCGCTATATCTAATTGACTGGACAACTATTGTGAAGATAACGAGATATACTATGGTACCTGTTGCTACCATCCCGGTATCCTGCTGTGAGGTTCCGTACCAATTTCACTGCACTGTCTCGATTGGCTTTGTTATGTCTTGTTCTGTTGTATTTTTACTACTTTCAAAATAAAATTAAAAAAAAAACCTTACACTCTGAGCATTGTAAAACATTTAAAAAGAGATAAAAGAAGCCTTAAGTAAATGGAAAGACATCCTCTCTTCATATATTACAAAGCGTAGCATTACTGCATGGTGGTTTTACACACCTGCTTGGCTGGTCTGTGATAACCAGCCTGTGACAGCCGAGCACTGAGCAGGCGTCTCTGTGAACACCTCTGGCTTTAGCCAAACTTGCAGTTAGTCGGCCATAAGCGAGGAAGGTGAGATTTTGCACGATCTTGGTGAGCCTGATGCAATCAGTTGACAGACATCAAGAGCAAAACCGAAACTTCTCTGCAGCAAACATCCAGCTGTGGACAGCAGCCTGGGCGCCTGAGCCAGTTCCAGCTGTGTCCCTAATGCCCTGCCCAGTGGGCTTCACTCTCTCAATGTGAATGCTCTATAGCTGACTTTCTCTGCAGACCGCTGATGGATAAACGGCTACATTCCTTAAGTCATCCTTATCAAAGTCCCAACTGGCTCTCCCACAGAGCCTCACCCCTCCGGTCTAGAAATTCACACAGAAATTCTGATTGGCCAGCAAACAAAAAAGAAGCCTTAGAAAAGGAAAGTGAAGCTGGTGGACTCACATTTCCTCATTTAAAACCCCCCTGCAAATCTGCAGGAAGCAGGACAGCGCAGCACAGTGTGTGGATAAAGTTGTCCATCCGTGAAATAGAACTGAGAGTCCAGAGTAATTAACTGATTTTCAGCAAGAGTGCTAAGACAGCTCAGGAGAAGAAGAATATGCTTTTTGAACAAACAGCACTAGGACGGGTGGATGGTCACACGCCAAAGAATAAAGTTGGACCTGCTACTCCACATGATGTTATAAATACCTCAAAATGAATCAAAGACTGAAATGTAACATCTACAACTCTTAAAAGTGAACACAGATACACATCTATGTGACTTTGGATTGGGCACTGGTTTCTTGCATGGTAGTAGACATTAGTAACCTGATGTGACCCAAAAGGCTCAAGGTGTTGGAGGCTTGGTCACTAGTGGATTTTAGGCAAGGGCTGTGATTTCATCGGTGAATCATTCACTGAGATAGTGAGTTGACAGCATTATTGGGAGGTGGCAAAAACAAGAGGTGGAACTAAGGGAGGAGATCATGGGCCTCTGACCTAGGGCTGTATCTAGTCCCTGGTTCTGCTTCCTGGCTGCCCTCCATGCCCTCTCTACCACAATGTTCCACATCATCTCAGCCCTGGAGCAGTGGACCTAGCTCATCAAGTACTGACCCCCCTGAAACCATGAGCCAAAATCAGGTTCTCCTCCTTTAAAATTGTTTGGCTCAGCTATTTTGTCCCAGAAATGCAAAACTAACACACAAATTTAGGGCACCAAAAAGCATAAATAAAATAATAAAATAAAAATAGCTTCATTGGACCACAACAAAACTTAAACTCTCTGTGATTCACAGGGTATGATAAAAAAATAAAATACATTCTATAGAAGAGGAGAACATATTTTGCAAACTGTACCTTGTAACTGTACATCCATAGAGCACTGTTACTACTCAATGGTAACTCAATTTAAAAATAAGAAAAGTATCTGATACGTATTTCTCCAAAGAAGTACATAAATGCCCAACATTCCCTTGAAGGATATTGAATACCACGAGCCACCAGAGAAACGCAAATAAAATCCCAAAGAGCATCATTTCATCCCCACTGGGATGACTATGGAGGGGCCATTCAGGACAACCGGGATGGTTACCAGCGCACCATGACTGGAGCAGTATGGCTCAGCTACGCTGGACAGTGGTCCAGTCATTTCTCCAGTTTACCTATAGGGTTGCTAGGTGACACAGCAAGTCCACACATAGACGTACACACAAGAAGACTGAGGCCACATCCGCACAAACGTGCACACGCAAATTCATAGCTGCACTGCTGACAGCAGCAGCTGCAGGGAAGAACGCCAATGCTTATCATTGTAGGAGTGGAGAGAGGAGGTGTGGGCCATCCACAAAAAGAAACAAGTCTGATTCCAGCTTGAGAGCTGCTTCCTGTCACCCTGATGAAGCAGCCAAGGCAAGAAAAGGTTAACTGAGCTCCTGGTTCCAACCCACGATCAAGTGGCAACGTTGCTCAGGCCTGCGGTGAGCGCTGTAGGGTATGGCAGGAGCATGTGGTAGAGACACTTCTGCCCTCCCGAGTCAGGGAGCAGGGGTCAGGCAGGTCCTACGGACCCTTCAGACACACCCCCACAGCCTAGGATCTCCCCCAGGGCCCTGTCCCCAAAAGCTCACAGCACCTCCCATAGCATTGATCCAGGGACCCAAACTTTAAGGTATAGAACTTTGGGAAGATTTGTCCAAATGGTGGCACTGTTGTTAAGAGGGGTCAACTGAAAATCATTATGTCAGTTGGGAGATTCCAGTCCCACAAGCTCAGCTTTTCCACACTGCATGAGAGTCAGGGAAAGCTGACGGGGACAGAGCCACACTGTGGGAGCTAAGGGCACAGGCTGGCCTAGAGGATCTGTGCCTCTCAGCCTGAAAGGGGCAAGGAGGACCAGGCAGGTCCCACAGTGATAGCATTGATTCTTAACATCATAGGATGCCACAAAGTGACACAGGACCCTGGAAGTGGGACAGGGTCTTAGCGTGTGGGGCAGGGTCCCAGGCATGTGAGACAGGGTCTCAGAGTGTGGGGCAGGGTCCCAGGCATGGGTCAGGGTCCAGGCATGGGGTCAAGGTTTCAGAGTGTGGTGCAGGGCCTTAGAGTTCATTGGATCACTCTGTGGGCTGAATGACCCCATGCTGACCACTGGGATGGGAACTAAAGAAGACTCTGTCTGATGGGGAACCAGGAATAGTGAGGATCCTCCAAAAAGAAGCCAGTGTTGGGACACAGTCACTTGGCCTGAGGGGCAGCCAGTCCTGCAGACCATGATGCCCTTGGCATCCAGAGAGAGAGGTCCTCCTGGCTGGGCAGCATGAACCCAAGTGAGCGCGGGTACCAGGACCTCAGAGGGAAATGTTCCAGGAGATGTAGCCTCTTTGTGGCCTGGGGATTGTGTGGTGCCAGCTCAGGGTTAGCTGTGTGCCAACGTGAGTGTGCTCTGGTGACAGGAATCCCAGTCATGGTAGATGCACTGGGAGAGGCCCAGCTGTCTCCCCAGCTCCAAAGATACACCAGCAGGCAAGATTCTGTTCTTGTCTCCACTGCCCTCACACCTGGAGCCTGATGACAGATGTTGCATCTGTCCCGACACCTCCCTCTCCCTGCCTCCCGTCCTCTCTGCATCTCAGTCTGCAGCCAGAACATCATGAGACCATCCCTGTGCCCTTGGCCAGCTGGCTGGCATGCATGGCAGGGACCCAGGGCTGACAGGCTGTTCCCGGCATCTGTAACAGAACGCGCTGGCCTGGGCGGGGTGATGACAGGAAAGAGGCACGGGTCTCCTGGCAGCTGTGGGCTGGCAGGCTTGGAAAGCCAGCTGGAGACACTGGAGGCCATGCATGCAGGCTCGGCCACTGTGGCTCTAGAAAGAGGACTAGGTGAGCTTAGGGCAGCCCAGGGCACAGGTGAGTGTGTGGTGGGGCCAGGCTGGGGCAGCAGATATCCAGGCACCGTAAGAAGGGAGAGGCAGGGCTGCCCTGTGCCTTGAGCGAGCTCTAGAGGGAAGCACTCTGGGCCCAAGCACCTAAACACAGAAGGAGCCACATGGGCAGGCTGGATCTGCTCTTGAGAATCTCTGACAGGGAAGAAGTCCAGGGTGGAGCCGCCAAGTGCTGGGCCAGCCTCCAGGACAGGTGTCTTTCCTGCAGACTGTGCCCTCCCAGAGGACCCACATCTTTCCCATCTGAATAGGTGGTCCCACGGTCTGCATGGTGAGTCCCTCTATGGGGTCATCCAGTCACATCTGTGCCACATCCCCATGTACAGGACCTGTCCTCTGTTGAGGCAACCAGGGGTCTCAGCTCCACCCACCTCCTTTCCCCACCCCAAGGCCCTCCCGAGAGCATGTTCTTGGTCATGTCTAGCTCAGGCACACTGTAAGGTCTGCGCCTCACGGTCATGAACGAGTCTGGGAAATGCATAGCCCAGGTCACACGTGTGGCCCTGCTTCATCTGTTTTTCTAATTCTTGCCCCCTGTGGGTGGCTGAGTTCTGTTTCCTCTCCATGCCTCAAACCACAGTTTGAGGGACTCAGCCTTGACCTTGCACAGCACTTGTGCCCCTGAATCTTCTCTGTCAATCCGATGGATTGAGACACCCTGGAGTGGGTGCACGATCTTGACCACTGTGCTCCTTGCTAGCCTGAGCTGCTGCAGCTCGGGGCTGAGCCTGCTGCCAGCAGGTGGGCCTGGTTGGGGAAGGCAGGATGATGGACCTGTGCCTTGGGAGGTGCATCTCTGGCTGGCCCTGTGCCCTGCTTCTGGCCACCAGGAACTGAGCATTTTTGTTCCTGCCTTAGACCATGGACTGAGACCTCGGACACTGACAGTCAAACTAAGCTTCTCTGTTAAGCTGCAGGTGCTGGGCATTTCATTCCAGCAGTGGAAAAGCTGACTAATACATGACACCATGTGAGGTAAGGATCAGAAGACAGGCAAGATATAGCTGCGGACAAAGGCTTGCTATCGGCCGCCAGCCAGAACAGCAGGCAGGGAGAGCAGCTCTCGGGGACGCTGGGTGAGAACCCACAGGCATGGTGAGCTGTGTGTGCGTTCAGGGAGGGAGGCGGGGAATTTCAAAGGCATCTGTGACATAAGTGGGGTCTTCGTTGCAGGATTAGGAGCAAGGGAGCTTAAGGATCAGCAGCCAGGATGGCTCCTGTCCGGGGCTGGGCAGAGCTGCTGCAGTTGATGTCTTTGCAGAAGTATTTGCTGCACCTTTGCAGGGCCTGCATGCAGGCTGTGGGCCTGGCAGGGTCTTCTGTGACCACTTCTGTCATCAGACAGGAGCACAAGGCCCCTCCTTCCCGTCAGCCCGGTGTATTTATTTGTTATTTGTTTTCTGTTAGGGTTGGAAGCCATGACTCTATCTGGACTCTAATGATGTCCAAAAGCCCTCGGGCAGCTCCATGTGGATTTCATCTCCCTGGGCATGAACTCAGGGGTAAGGCTGGGGAGACCTGCACAGCCTGCTGCTGGATAGAGGCTGTGAGGGTTGCTTTTCTGCTTTCCAGACCCCCAGGGGTCCGTGCCACATGGTCCCTGAAGGTATAGCTGACATAAGTTCTGCTCTGGAGAAGAGGGGCCCATGTGGGAAGCAGAAGCTAAGGAGCAGGGTAAGGAAGGTGCTGGTCACATGCCAGGTCCCGGGGCAGCCCTGCGATGGTGCATGGGTCTAGAGGAAAACCGAGGCAGGGACCAGCCAGGATCCAGCTGGGGCACTTCTCAGCCTGGATCAGGGTGAAGCAGCCAACCTGTTTCCTTGGCAATTATCCTTTTCCCTTGTCTCTGCCTGCTGCGTGGCTTCCTCTCTCCTTGCCAGCTCTGAGGTCTCAGTAAGGGACAGACTTTCCTTTTGGCTGTCCTTTCTGTCCAGCCTACCTGACCCTGGGCCATCTGATCATCCCAGATGAGCTGTCCCTTCCTGTAGCTCTAACATGCAGGCTGTGCAACAGCCTTGCCCTTCTGTCCTAAACGCCCTTCTGCGAAGTGATCCCGCCACCCACAGACGAGCGGAAGTGCACTCAGTCTGCCCATCTGCCAGCCTCAGTACCAGCTACACGGGCCAGTGCACACAGACCCAACCCAGCCCTGGACCTGCCCTGTGGAGCCCCAGCCACTCCTATATTTGCTCTAAACCCCTATTTCCTCTTTGTAAACAGGGCAACATGAGCGCCACGTGAGATGTCCCTGAGACAGGGCCTGGCACTCTCGGATGTGAGTGTGCATACTCGGCTCTACACCAGGAAATGATGAGCACCAGAAACGGCCACTGGCGGGCAGATTTAAAACATTTCTTCTTTCACTTTTGAAATTCTTTGACAGATAATTGGGTCCTATGGGAGGTCGACTCAGGAAGATTCCAAGTTTGAGTTCAGCCTAGGTAACTTAGAGACCTAGCAAAACCATGTTTCAAAATAAAAAAAATTTAAAAAGGGGTCTACACATGTAGTTAATGCTTCATGGCCCAGTGGCCTTCCAAAACCCCTCTCTGAACACATGAAACTTCTGGGGGGTGTTTTATATCTAAGTGATAACAACTACCCAACTATAAGTAGTCTATGAGAAAGGCACTTTAAATATGAAGACACAGGTGAGAAATAGAAGGATGTAGGTTAGGCATGGTGGTGCATATCTACAACCCCAGGACTCAAGAGGCTGAGACAAGAGGATTGCCAAGAATCTGAGGCCATCCTGGGCCCTATATTGAATTCAGGCCTGGCCTGAACTGCATAGTGAGAACTTGTCTGAAAAAATAAAAAAAGAAACAAATATGAAAAATCAAAGTAGACCTAAAAAGATAAACCATGTATATTTTAATGGTAAGAAGACTGGAGTGGGTCTATTAACATCAGAGGAAGTTGACTTCAGGACAAGGGATTGCCAGGAATGCAGAGGATCTTTCATAATGATAAAAGTGTTAGCTTATGCAGAGGACATAACAAACCTAAACTCAGAAAGGAAACCCTGGCAGGACTGAGAAGTCAAATGAACACATTCACAAGTGCAGTTGGAGATCACGGAGCTCTGTCCTAATGGAACAAGCCAACCAACCAACAAAACCAGGGGCAATAAGAGAAGCATCCCTACGTACCACTCTACTACTCGGCCCTCAGAATTTAACAAGCCCCATTCATTAGCAGGTACCGCAGTCTAGCAGGAAGGTTTCTCCAAACACACGAGCCCTGATACAGGGCAGAAGGAGCTCTGCCAGTCGGTGGAGAAAGAATTCAACAAATCATGCTGAGACATTTCGGGCCACGTGAAAAAAAAATAAAATAAAATTAGATCCCTATTCATATGACACCCAAAGATAAAATCTGGGTGAGTTGAGTTTAATTGTGGAAGGCAAAGCTTTTATTTAAAAATAGAGAGATAATTTGTGATTCTAGAGTAGGGAAGTATTCGCTGAGGAAGTCCTAAAAGACATGAACCATACAGGACACAAAAGGTAAAATGGATCATATCAAAGTTCAAATGGTCCATCAAGAGACAGTGTAACAAACTGAAAACTCATCATCACGTAGAATGTATCTCCACCCCACAAAAGGACCAAATATTTAAAATCCAATGCATGCCAAGAATTCCTGCAAAAAATATTAAAAAATAAACAATAGGAAAAACCATAATGATTTCAACAAGGTAATTTATGGAAAAAAAATCTCTAATGGTAGATAAATTTTAAAATGTGATCAATGCCACTAATAATCAGAGATATGCAAATTAAATTACAATAAAATTCCACTTCATACCCAAAATAGTGACCAGAAATTTAAAAGTCCCATTACCCCACATGCTGCTGAGGATGGGAGACACAGGGCTATTGGACACTGCTGGAGGGAGTGGACTTGATATACCCACTCTGGACATCAGATTGCCGATTGCGTGTGGATTTTAAGACGTATGCACCCTGTGACAAGAATCCGTATTCCTGGCATTTTGTAGAGGCGTACAAAGATGTTAAGTGCACAAGAAATATCTTGCTAAAAATATTACCTCTTGTTTAGGAGACAGAAATCCAGTGACGGTAAGCATCTGACTGGTGGTGGGCTTTCAGGAGTGAGCCAACGAGACCAAAGGCTCATGGTGGTCGCAGCCATGGACTGGCCACTCCACTTCTTAAGCTAATTGTTGGTTTATGGCTCACATGATAGTGTGGTTATTTATTTTCATAGGCCTACAAATTTATATACCTTTGGGGCCAGGGGTTTAGCTCAGTGGCATAAGCATCTGCCTGGCAAGTGCAAGGTCGTGAGTTCAATGCACGGTACCAAAAAAGAAAAGAAAAAAGAAAATTTGCATATATTTCAGTTGTTTCAAATGCTTTAAATTTTGTTTAGAGAACTACATATACAATACAACTATTGATTATGTGAAAGACCACTGATTTTTCAAATGTAGCATTTGCTGCTGAAGAGTTATCGGAGAACTTACTGGCTTCTCTTAAATATGTGCTGTGTTTAAAAATGTTTTGCCCTGCATCCTCACAAGGGAAAAAAATAAACTAGGCCTCTCCCATGATCTTTCTGCTAACACAGTAAGTTTTGAAGGGTGGTTCAGGCCTCTGGGAAGTTTCTAAGACTTTCTAGGGCATTTGTGAGGTCCAATGACGGTTCACAGTGCTAAGGGGTCACTTTCCTTGTTCCCAGGGCAGCCACTGAGATTAGTGGCATCAAAACAGCCCTGGGGCAATCGGCCCAGGCTGACGGCACTGGGAAAAAAAGACCAGGGAAACAGTTTCACCTGAGAGGGTTCTGGATGAGCTCATGGCGTGTTTATTTTACTAAACCTTAACACCCAAGCGCAGCTCCTCCTGACGTCCTCACAGGGTGGAAACTGTGCCTAAAACCCCTTTGGGAGCTACAGCTTGACACTGCCCATGGAAACTCTCCATGGCCAGGTTGGAGCTGGGCCAGCCACTAAGTTAATGGGGCCGGATTTCACTTGGAAGAATGACTTAAAAACAGTTCAGAGTTTCATGTTCTGCAGATATTTTCTTGAATGTGAGTGAAGTGCTCAGGTCAATCCAGAGAAAACCACCAGCCGTGTTAGTTGCTGGTGATAAAGGTGAACTCTTGTGTAAAAATTCAGATGTTGGAAATCACTGCCACTGAAATCTTCATCACTTCCCGTGACTTGAAGCCTTTCCCAGCACGACGAGTGGAGATATTAACGATGTGAGCTTTCCATGTTGTGTCACGAGTGCTATGTTGGAAACTAACTGGGTATTATTTCCAGATGACCAAGATCTAAAATCGCATGAAGGCAAGAGATTCCACTAGCGTGAAAGACAGACCAGTGTGTGTCTGACTGTAACTGAGAAGGCTCAGATTACGTACTATAACTAATCTCCAAGAAGCTACCAATTTCTGTGTCTCGCTTAAGGACCCAGTTTCACTCTTTCCCGTGTAGATATCCAGTTTCCTGAACATCATTTGTTGAAAAGACGGACTGTTCTTTCCCTGTTGTGAGTTCCTGGCACTCTTCTTGGGGATCAGCTGACCATTTATGTGTGGGTGTATTTCTGGGCTCTTACACAGAGGACCAGAAACTGTAGAACACCAGGAAGAAATCACAGGCAGAAGGCTGCATGCCTTTGGTGCAAGGGCCACAAAAGCAAAAGTAGACCAGGGGGGCACACCAGACTACAGAGCTGCACAGCTAACAGCCACATGAGAAGACAGTCCACAAAATGGGAGAAGATGTGTGCAGACTCAAGGGGCTAAATATCAAAGCTCATAAAGGACAGCTACAGTTCCTGGCAGAAAAGAAAAAGCTCTGGCAACCACTTTTAAGATAGGCAAATGACTTGAACCTTCCTCCAAAAACACAACAACAAGCAGGTTATTTGAAGATACTTCATGCCATTAATCATCCAGGAAATGCATATCAAAACCACCATGAGGTATTGCCTCATGCCTGTCAAGACAGCTGTTACCAGTTTAGAGAGAGAGCGAGAAAGGTAAATATCAGCAAGGATTTGAAGAAATCAGAGCCCTGTACGCTGCAAGATGTACAGCTGCTGTGGAGAATGGTATGAAGGTTCTTTTAGAAAATGAAAAATAACTACCACGCAATCCTGCAGGCGTTGGTCCAAAAGACTTGAAATCAAGACTGAAGAGGAGATTAGTGTACCCCAAAATGCACTGCAGCAGCATTGCCACCTGTGAGGAGGTGGAAACTGCCCCCTCATCCCCTCTTGGCACACAGGTAGTGCAGACGTGGTGATATAGCCGAGTATCATCCAGCCTTGAGGATAACGGCATTCTGCCACCTGCTCCAACACAGATGGACCCTGAGGACCTGGCACTAACAGGAAGTCAAATACCGAGTGACCCCACAGGCTCAGAGAAGCAGGGAGCGGGGTGGGCTGCCTGAGGCTTGGCAGAGGCTGTGAGGAGCTGTAGTTAGAGATGTGACATCACGATCACTAGAGATAACCAAGTCCTTGACCCACTGTGCTCCACGGTGCCA
Source organism: Hydrochoerus hydrochaeris (assembly GCA_004027455.1). Lineage (NCBI taxonomy): Eukaryota > Metazoa > Chordata > Mammalia > Rodentia > Hydrochaeridae > Hydrochoerus > Hydrochoerus hydrochaeris. Next base: position 75,859 of record PVLA01001653.1, read on the forward strand.
CAGTCACTCTGTGTCCCACACTTAGAAATCCCTTAGGAAGGTAGACCTCATGCTATGTGCTCTTACCACAACAGAAGAGAACAGAAAGAAAAGAAACTACCAGCCGTCGGGCTTAGTGTAGTGTCAAAGATTAATGTCTGCAGCTACATGAAAAGCTGCTAACTGGGCCCCTCTCAAAACCTGTGAGGCTTATATTCACCAGGTGTTGAAAACAAAACAGCAACAGCCACTGGCTGTAGCAACCGGTGTGAGAATCCAGCCACATCCAGCCCATCGGACCTTGAGTTTGCACCTCTGTACAGCATTGTCACTCTTCTCAGCAAGTTATAAAACGGTAAGTGGAGGGTTTTCCATAGGCAAGTTATTTATGCTAATAAATGATGTTTGCTCTTGCTGTGTTTACTGAATAAATATTTCAGACGCCTGGCCTTACGGTACAGTAACCCATCCAACCCACAGGTTAGGAGCCCTGGAGGCCACAGCTGCGACCCCTGGGAGGGAGTTGCTCTCTGGACCCCACCTCGCCGAGGAGGTGCAGGCTCCCAGGCAGAGGCCCAGGAGCACACAGTGGCCGTGCTTTGATCTGCACTGGACCGGAGGCCCTGTGGGTGTAGAGATGCCTTTAATTGTGTGGAATAAAGTCGGTCAGATGGAAAGTTCTAGAGGTAGTGTTAACAGCCACAGATTTATTTCCGGTAGGGAACAAAGTGCCAGTAGTGCTCTGTATCCCAAGCCTGTGGGCTGGAAATACTGACCTGGCCCCCCGTGTGGAGCTCAATGCAGAGCTGAAAGGGTCCCACACCTGTTCTGGGTCCACACGGGGAACAGGAAGTGCGCTTGGCCTGCAGGCCTCGGGGTGCTCAGGAAGGGGTGCCCTGGGTCTCGGCACCTGGCCTTCCTGTCACTCAGACAAGGACCCTGCGGGTCATGAGCTCCGTGGGCCGAGGACAGAGCCTGTGGCCTTGACCTTCAGCAGGGCAGAGCCGTGCCAGGGCCCCAGTGGTCTTTGTTTCACTGGCAACACCACCCTTGAGGGCTCCCTGGAGTTCAGTGGTTCAGCCCGTGTGGTGTTGACCCCTGACCCTCAGACCCTGCAAGAGACACCACCTCACCTCACCTCCTCAGGGACCTCGCTCTCCTGGGGAAATCTAACACCACGGCTGTGTCCATGAGAAGGTGCTAATGAACAGCTTGGGAAGGAAGTGCGGAGCTGTGAAATCCTCTTTCCTGAGTGTCTTTAGGAGGCACGATCAAAAATGTGGTGAAGGCTGCTGTCAAGGTCACCTAACAAAGAAGAAGGCTGGTAAAGGTGCGTTCAAAGCCAGGGGACGAATTCAAGGGAGACCAAGGGCAATGGGTCTTTTACTGTAATTTTTTTAAATGTAAATATTCACCATATAGTGGTGCCTCGCTTCACAGTTTAATTCTTTGTACGATGCTGGTTCCACACCAAATTGCATAAGAACCAAATCAAATCCAGCAGTTAGGGTCAAGGCTGACCTGATGGGGACGTTTGGTTGGTTCTGTCAAGTTAGGTGAACTGAGGGACCACTGTGTTTTTCAGTCACACCTCGTGAAATGTTAGGGAGTGGGTAAATTCTCAAGATGACCCAGCGATGGACATGAAGGAGAGACTGGGGGTTCTGGGGTCGGGAAGAGGGGAGAGGGGCCATGGCCACGTGAGCAGCAGGAGGGACCCAGTATTGTCTTCTCTGTTGGAGGGACAGGGCTCATGATATGATCCACTCCATGACAGGGACACACCCAGGTGAGGGCAGCTGAGGGACAAGGCGGTTACCTCGGGCCCATGGTGGCATTGCAATTGTGACAGAGAAATAGTCCCTGCGGTGGGCTCCAACCTGGTATCACAAATCCAGGTCCACGGCCTTGAGGCTGCTGAGGGGCCCAGCTGCCCACTTCATGGGGGGCTGGCATGGGGATACCCCATGCCCTCCCAAACAGGTAGTGCTTTTCCAAAGGGACACTTGATACCACGGAGCCCAAAGTGGCCAGAAGCCCCTTCACAAGTGGTATTATTTCATACGACTCTAATAGGAATCAAAATATCCCATGGAATTTAAGGGTTTGGCCAAGGTCTAGAGTTGGTTTTTCAGTGCTGCGGCTTGGCAGACCCAGAGTGCACTTGGGAAGCTCCTCCATGACTCCCACGGTGGAGCCGTCTGCACCAGTGCCAGCTGGAGGCACAATGAGTTTTGTTCTCCTTTTCTGTGTCCAATGCCCACCTGATGCTGCCGAGGCTCTGGGCAGCCTGGCTCGAGGGTCAGGGCCTTGACCTGTGCATGTGGAAGGCCGTGGCGGTGATGGTGGAGGTGGCAGTGGCGGTGCTGGCAGGGGAGCCTGAGGAAGTGGAGAGTGGGTGGCTGTGGGGACAGATGATTGGTTGCTGCTGTTCCCTGTCCTGGCTCCAGCTCACATGGCCACGCTTTGTCAGGTGTGGACGTGAGGCCCAGCCACGGGGCCCAGGAAGGTCCTGGGCAGCCCTTGGTCCTCGGCTGGTTGGGATTCTCAGTGGAAAGCTGTACACTGGCCCATGTAAAACACGTTTATGCAGATGACACACTGGGCTCTGCAAGGCTGGAAATGCAGCTCAGCTCGGTGCCTGGGGACGCTGTCCCCACTGTGGGAATGCCCCCCTTGGGACAGCGGGCCCTGTGAGTCACACAGGCGAGGGGCAGCAGTGCAGCCAACACAGGTCAGGAGAGCACAGGACCCTGGCCGCAGACAGGCCCTGGGCTCACCTTGGACATGCCCAGGTGGGAGGGTCAGCCAGTGAGGGCAGGAGCAGGTGCCCTACCAGGACCTCACTGTGTTGACGGATCAGTGACCAAGAAGGAGCCACTTGGTTGGGTGCCAGGGAGGAGGGGACAGTGCAGGGGTCCCTGTCTGCCTGCATGGCCTGAAGGCCTCACTGTGCCTCTTTCCCAGGGCTACTCAAGGCAGGATGATGGGCCCCCTCTCCTCTGGGAGTCTGGCTTTGAGCTCCATCTGGGCGACATGGAGGGTCCCTGAGCCGGAGACCCGTCATCCTGAAGACCTTAACCTCTACCTCCAACCAGAAGAGAGGGTACACCCTGCAGAGGAAGAAGAGCAGGAAAGAGCCCTTGAGGCCAGAAGGCCCCACTCTGTGCATCGTGCCCCAACCCTGTCCACATGGCCTTGCCTGCTGTCCAGTCTACCACTGGGAGGCCCCGGACTCTGGGTCAGCCTGGCTGCCAGTTGCCAGCTGCATGTTCCCGTGGCTCGGGTTACCGTGGTAGCTTTGTCTTTCACAGATGCCTGGCACTGTGCTCCCTGTTGCCCAGAGCTGCCAGCCTGCAGGGGTCACTTCAGGTCACAGCGCTGGAGCGAGGCGTTGCATTCCATCCATGGGGCAGTGGTAGCAGGCTATTATCTGTGCCCCAATCGGTCCTGAGGCCCAGAACCCCTATCTCCCCATGCATCTCCCCTCCTCCACCTCGCCTAGCCCTGGCCTGTGGTGAGGTCACAAAGCACAAACCAAGCATCCCCATGAGCCAAGAAGGTGCATTGACCCTGTGCCCAGCCGGGCATGTGGCTTGTGGCTCTGGCTACATTCAGTCCTACCTCGCTCCTCGGCGGGGCAGATCTGGACACTCTCTTGACGGTGGCACCCTTCCCAAGGCCCCTCTGAGCTCTGGGGGCTCTCTCTTGGCGCAGGAGGACAGGCCAGGGCAGAGGGTCTCAGCTGCCTGCGTCACTGACGGGCTGGCAAGTGGCAGAGTCTGACGTCCCAGCTCCACCTGCGCTATTTCTTTTCCAATGTTTTTCTTAAGAGCAATATTGATTTTTTTTTCCTGTTGAAAAAATCTAAAACATCATGGACAATATTCAACAGAACCTGTCCTGGGAAAATCACATGCTTTCAGCTTTTTACATGGTTATTAGCACATGGGAGCTGGTTCATGGATGGAACACATCTTCATTTTTAACTTTTTAAAAATCTTCACTAGATGAGAAAGCTTATGCTGAGAAGGAGCCCGTGACATTTTGGGGCAGACTCAGGAGAGGCTAGAGGCACCATGCTGTGGCCGTGCCCCTGCCGGCTCTTTCCAGCGTCCCGTCCTCACAGTAACAGCGACACATCCGACTTGCATTTCTGTGTGCACGTGCTCTGCCTGGCTTTCGTGCCTTTGGTGAAGCCTTCCCCTGAGGCCACCTGCTGACCTCTGGTTCGTGGTGGCCCTTGGAGATCACCAAGTGAGGGTCTGGGGACCCAGGAGTGGCCTGAGCACAGATCCAATGGGGACTCGCATTTCCTCTTGGGATGAATTCAGATGCGTGGGGGCTTGCACGTCCCCTGCAGGGGACTTGCTTGTTTCAGTGGTACCTTCCCCAAGTGCGGGTCCGGGTCCAGGCTGAGGGGACTGCTGAGCTAGTTCCCATCCTCTCCTGTGAGCTGGGCTTTGTCTTCACACACACGTGCACATGCAGGCAAAGTCCTTCACATGCGTGTTCCATCCACTGTCATTTAGTGCTTCTGGCCCGACAGCTTCCTGTGCCATCTCTGTTCATCATGTTGTGGGGAATTCGGGAGGTTTTACCATCAGAATGGGAAGTTTTCCTGTGAGGTCTGTTACCTTTCTGTGCTGCAGCCCTCCTGGGAGACACGTTTCTTCCACAGCCCACAGACGTGCGATAGCAACGTCTTGACAGCAAGAGTGACGTCCTTGTACATATCATAGGCATTGTCGGATGGTTCCCAGGCACAGCATGACACCATGCCCAGAAAGCACAGTGACCATCCCAACCCCACCACATGATGTGTCACTGTGGCTGACATGAGAACTCAAGCCTGTGAGTGGCCCAGGCAGGCCACATTGCTTGAGACACCTGTCCGTGCACCAGGAGTGACCCATGAGGCCAGTGTGTTGGGTCCAGGGCTGCGTCTGGGAAGCAGCTCCCCCAGGCTGGTCTTTGACACTTGCATGGTCAAGTGACTGTTCTTGCCTGTGTAACTTTAACTTCAGGACAGTCAAGGGTGCAATGGATGAGGTGACCCCATCCCAGTCTCAAGCAGGACAAGTGAGACGCTTCTCTCCCCATGGGAATCCTGAGCTGCTCTGGGACAATAAAATCCACTTCCTTTTCCATAATGCTATTTGAGATGTGCAAGGTTTGGGGCCCCACACATATCACAAGCAGTTTTCTTGCTGCTCCCCAATCTCCAGAAGTGGACAAGAGGCCTCATAATACTCAGTGCACTCTGCGGACTGTAAATCACCTAGCATTCCTCACCGACATGCATCTAAGTTACTCTGTGGGTTGCACAATTCTCTAGTAAACCTCCTCGTGCCTAGGCTTTTGTCCATTTTTGGAATTTTCTCTTAAAATGATTTCCCAGAAATGTCACCGTGAGGTCAAATGGAACAAACAATTTCATGATCCCTGTTATGCGCTGCCAAATGTGTTTCCAATAGCTGGTCTCCTCCTGCAGTGCCTGGGAGCGTGGCGGCGGGCAGGTAGGCTGGGGCAGGATGGTCAGCCCAGGGCCATGGTGGAGGTCGCTCCGACCCAGGGCTCCTGGAGACGGGGGAGGGGTGTGTGGCAAGCAGGCTGGAGATGGGGCCGCTGCAGGATGAGGATTCCTGGGGCAGGGAAAGTGTCAGCATGGCCTCAGCTGGTGGGCACTGTCCCTTGTGGGGACAGGCTCGGTGGAGAGTTGGCACTCTATCTGAGACCATGCACTGAGGTTTTATCAAAATGCTCACCTTCAGCTGCTGGGCCCCATGAGGTCCTGAGTGAGTGTCATCCAGGGCATGTGTCCTCGGACGGTCCCCTGATGGCTAGCGTGGGCCAGTTAGAGGATCAGAATTCATCGTGGAAGCAACAGCTTGTAACTCACAGGAACCCAGGAGCCACACTGGTGTGAAAACCAAGGAGACGCAGAGAGGGGGTGGCAGCTCCTTCCCACAGCAGAGTGGGCCCTAGGGAGTGAGCAGGGTGGAGGCTGGGAGTCGAGACTTTGCAGCTTGATAGTTACCATGCTTCACACGCGGCTCCCCAATGGTCCCCGGATGTGGGAAGAGAAAACTCAACCCTGGCTTCCTAAGCACTGGCCGACCAGAACAAGGAAGTAACTCACCAGCGGAAGGGCCTGGGGGGGGCGCCATCCTGAGTGCAGACGGACCTGGCACTTCCTATGGAGCGCCCTGCCCATCATGCATCTCTGCCCACGAATCTGGGGAATCTGGGGCCATCATCCTACCAACAGCTGCTGCTCGCTCATCACTGTCCAGCCCAGGGCAAGTGCGTGCCGAGCACCTGCTCCAGAACAGGCAGACGTGGTCCTCTGCCCAGTGCCAGGCTGCAAGGGCATAGCATGAAGGGAAATGCTGGATAGTTGGTAAAACGTGAATGTGAACCCTGGACTAGGTTCAGTGTCCTACCAGGAGTCTCTGTTCTCAGGGAAGATGCACAATAGGGGAAACCATCATGTCCATGATTACTCTCAGTCTGGGGGAAATAAGAGTACTGTGTAGCGTTTCAGGAACCTGTGTGTGTACACACATGGACCTGTTTGCCTTTCCGTACTGTCCCTACCTGTCTATTATTAACCTCTCTACGTGATAAGGGAAACTTCACAGTTGGTGGCTCTGGATAAAGACTGTATAAGAATTTTCTGTATTATTCTCATATGTTTTGTAAGTTTGCAAGACAGAAAGTCACAAATTGTAAAAAAATTAACTTTAGCCATGTACAGATCAAGCCAAGGTTGGCACCCAGCGTCAGGGGACACGTTCAAGCTCACCCAGGACCCCCGGCCCAGCGGACACCATGCAAACCTCCTCGGGCTTCAGCTAAGTGTGTAAATCATAGAAATTCTCGATCCTGTTTCTCAGAACCTTTTTACAGGCTGTGCCAGCCTCCCAGCCCCATCGTCCTCCTCCCAGCACCAGCTTGAGGGCATCTCCTTCAAGGAGCTTTCTCCTCCGTTGACAGGTCGCTAGGTTTGCCTCTGTACTCCCCCAGCCCGCCAGTGTGAAGCCCACACCTCTCTGAGCGTTCTGTAACAGCAGCCCCATATCCAGCCTCCCTCTCACACCAGGTCACCCAGCAGGCAGCAGATGTGTCCCTGTTCTTGTGCCCAGAGCCCAGACAGGCACTCATAAATGTGTGCGGAAAGCGAGGGCCCTGAGGGCAGCTGCTGTTGCTACACCTGCAGGTTCTCCTCGCACTAGAAAAATCAGAGAAGGAAAAGTCTGTCTGGGCCTCAGAACTGTACCAGGGTGGAGAACAGAAAGACCAGGAGTGTGCGCAGGCCCTGGGGCAGCGTGACTTCTGCTGAGAATGGGCTGCCCAAGGGAGGGCATGTCCTGCCCCTCCTGGACCCCAGGCAGCTCTGACCTCTTAAAGCCAGGTGGATGCACCTCCAAGCTGTCCTGACAGGGCCAGCAGAAGAGTATTTGACTACAGGGAGAATTTGAAGAGGGAAGAGCATCTGTGCCCTTTTCAAGCCAAGCCGTACACAGGTCCGTTCATTCATTCCTTTATTCATTCATTCTTTTGTAATGCAAAAACAAGCTGAATGCATGCAGTATACACATTCATAATATAATTTCCTGTTTCAGAAACTCAAGGGAAAGTGAGTGAAGGTAGCATCTCCGGGGCAGGTGGACCCTCCTGCAGGTGACTGCGTGTGTGGCTGCATGTGGCTGCCTGGCTGTTTGCCACCAGTCGGGTCTGATGCAAGCTTTCTCCCATTTTTGAGCCCTGGGGATGTATTTTTCTCATAGAATTGGCTAAAAATGGTGATTTCCTGAGACAGAAATTCACCAAAAGATCAAATAGTATACCTTAAACTGAAAAGAAGTAGCGGTCATGGGCCCCAGGCGTGCCTGGGAGCACTCTACACTGGGAGTTTTCTCTCCCTGGCTAGGCAAGAGATAGCTCATGGCAAATGAAAACCTCAGAAAGCTAAAAGTAGAAATTCCAGTCCATCTGGCTATTCCCCCCTAAATGTGTTTCCAAAAGAGTTAAAGACATCATATTACAGTAATGTGTGCATAACCATGTTTACAGCAGCACTCCTCATAGTAGCTAAATCTTGGAAGCAGCCCATAGGTGTATCTGCTGATGGATGGATAAAGAAAATGTGGTATTTATATTCAGTGGAGTATTATTCTGCCATAAAATGGATGAACTTGAGACATCTGTAGGAAAATGGAGGCATCCTGAGATCATAATATGTGAAATAAATCAGACACACAAGCTTAAATATTGCATGGGTTCTTGTATCAGAAACCGAAAGTATAAATAAAGAGCAAAATAAAATATAAATGACAGGAAACAGGGGAGGTAGACTTTTCAGAGACTTTTTGGAGACTGGAAGGGGACAGGAATGGAGGATGAGGAGAAGCAAAGAGAAGAGGGGACAGTCAGAAGGACTAAGATGCAATACATGTATGTACCAAACGATGTATGTGTCCAAGTGGCATCTCAAGCATGTACTAATAAAATATATAAAAGGGAAAACCAAAGTTCACCCTGTGTTCCTCCTGACTGGGAGACTTGGGCTGGCTGGGCTGCACCAAGCACCAGGCAACGCAGAGTGAAGCTGGGGACAAAGTTCAGCTCAAAGCCAGCACTGAGCCCTGTAGCACTGACTGATCCACAAAGGGAGGTCACAGCCAGGGACACTCAGGAGACAGGGACAGAGCCAGAGAGTGCTGAGCAAGGATTAACCACTGCCTGCATGGTGGAACTCACAGAGCTTGCGAGACTGACTTCCCATTGCATGGGTGAGGACCCGCTCCGACCCATGTGGTGGTTGCGGAGGGAGTGCTGTGCTTTGCTTAAGATGATAAGCAGAGTCCTGGAGTAACTGATTCAGGACGTGATGGGTACTGCACATAGGCAATGCAGATTTCTGGGCCCAAATCCAATCTCAGTGGTGCACAAAAAACAGCTCATGAATTCATGTTGGTCCCACCCTTGGGTTTTCATCTTCCAGAACTGTGAAAGAAATATACTCATTTTTCTTATAAATACCCACACTCATGGTTTTTTTTTTAAATAGCAATGGAAAATGAAATAATGCAAACACTAGTCAGAATGACTATTTGTGTCACTATTACTGGATGCAGGAATTCATAGAGTGATAGTCTCCATGTTGAGAGAAAACAATCTTTAAGCCAAGAATTTTATATCCAGCTAAACTATCATCTATATACAGAGGCAAAATAAGAGCATTTTTCAGACATGTTAGGCCTCTAAAATTTCATTGCACAAGCACCTTTTGTAGATATCTTAAAAGACAATCCTGTAGCAAGAAAAGAAAAAAATACTAGAAATATGAGAAGCATGATATTATGATTTCTGTCTAAATGCCCCCCAAAGCCTCATGTGCTCACAGGTGGGGCTCCTGGGAAGTGACTGGATCATGGCTGTGTGACACCCTTAGTGTGTGAGGCTTACAGATGGGTGTGATGTTGACAGAAGAAGCCCAGTGGGATGGGGTGGGTCACCATGGGTGTGGCCTGGAGCAGAGTGAAGCTGGGGACAAAGCACAGATGTCCCTCCTTCCCCCTTGATTCCTTCCTGTGTGCTACCTGCCAAGAGCAAGCTTTCTCCACCAGGCCCCTCTGCCATGCTGCCTGCCTTGGAGTCTGCAACCACGACATGAAACGTTTATAAACTGTGAGCCAAGACAAATCAACCTTTCTTTAAGTTGTGGGTGTCAGGTATGAAGCAATGAAGATAGTAGCTAAACTCATGGTGATTAAATAACTTGTTAAAACAAGGCCAAAACCAAATTCTGTATATAGGAAACTTTAGCCAAAATCCTAAGTGAGACAGCCCAGAAGAAATGGATGGCAACACCAGCCACCTTCCTTATTCATAAGGAAGAGACAGATAATAATCAGTTTAAAAGTAAACAGGGGGCCAGAGATTTAGCTCAGTGGCATAAGTGCCTGCCTGGCAAGCACGAGGTCATGAGTTCAATCCCTGATATAAAAAAAAAAAAAAAAAGTAAACAGGCTGTCCTGGTGGTGTATGCCTGTAATTCCAGCACTTAGGAGGCTGAGGCAGGAGAATTGCTGCGAGTTTGAGGCCAGCATGATCGATATAAGTGAGTTTAAGGCAAACCTTAACTACATAGTGAGACTTTGTTTCAAAAAAAATTAGGAAGAATGTGCATAAATATGAATCTCAAAGAGTAAAGAATGACCAGAAAAGGATCAAGATAGGGTACCTTAGGTTAAAACTAACAGAAAGAAAATATCCATTCAATGTGAGTTCAAAAAAGGAAGAAAATGAAAATTGGATATAATACAAATTGTGAAATAATATGGGTGAAGTAATTCTGTATACAGCATTAAGTGTAACAAATGTGAGTGAATTATATTGATCATTTATCAAGAAATAAAAACTCTCAGGATTGGTACTTTTAAGCAGCAGCAGTAGTAATTTAATATTTACATGAAACAAGAAATAAAAAGCAAAAGAATTAAATGTATAAAAGCCAAAATCTTAATAAATGACTAAAATATGTGTTGCAATAAAACTAAGAATTAAAGAGGGTGCTCTACACTGGGCAAAAACACTAAGAAAATAGGAGAGAAGGACGATTGTCAGCACAGATGTACTAAGGCTGTAGTGTCAAAACAGAGAAGCCGGAACTGATGAGATTATGGGAAGAAATATATTTTAAAGGAACCACGACTGTAGTTAGAGGTGGTAGCCTTGGAGCCGACTGGCCATGGACTGACTCTCCTTAAAACGTGAGCCAACTTAACCTCCTTTAAGTTGTGGGTGTTGTCTACTTTGAAAAAGCTGACTGACACAGATCTTGCTAGGTGACAGCAGACAGCTCAGAGAGACAGAGGTGGGGTCTGGCATCTACCATCATTTGCGTAGCTTTAGCAAAGCTCTTTATGCTAGTTGGGCCTCAGGTTTCCCAGTAAAATGGAGGTAAAAAACAGCAGTATCTGGCAGAAGAGACTGTGTGAGAACTGCCTAAATGAATAGGCAGAGAGTCCCTAGTGCTGGCTCTTACCAGGCAGTTACTATCCTGCTGTGACTCATGCATAAGAAAGGAGAGGGGCTCAAGTGTAATTTGAAATCCCGGGTTCAGTCTATTAACCCCTTCGTTGTTTGTAAAGTCAGCAGAATCCCCAGGCTGCAGTGGGTGCAGGAAAGACAGATGGAGAAATTTTAGAAGCCCTGGTCTGAAGAGGGTGAGGGGGTGAGGGTCCCAGGCTGGAGCAACGGGAGAGACAACTGCTCTGTGTGTAAGGGGATAGTCAGAGAAACTGTGGGGCTCTGGGCTCCCCGCTGGGGTGTCTCTGAGCACCTTAGATGAGGGCCAGGAGCTGAGCCCCAGCAGCACACACAGGCAGAGACCCAGGACACAGCAGGGGGCAGTGGTGGGCTTCACCCAGCACAGGGAGCAGACCTGGGAGTTAAACAGAGAGGTGAGCCCCAAAGTGGGCCCAGGTGGCAGCTTGGGAACCAGACAGGAGACAGGAGACTGGCCAGGAAGACGTGGGGAGTCTTCCTGAAGGTAGCCACTCATGACGAGGGGACGCGAGATGAGGCCCGTCAGTCCCTCCCAGTCCCACGGGTCCACAGAAGCAGAGAGCAGAGGGCAAAGACCCTTGGATGTGACACGCACAGCGGAGTGAACACATGTGTGAAACCCTGAGCGTCTGACTGTAAAAGTGAACCTCGTGCCATTTTATAGTCCTGACTTTTCACTGCTCAGAAACAAACAGGAATAACTACCCAGCCGTTGCTATAGATATGCTCTCACTGGCGCTGGGCTTCACTTTTTGGAAATAATTGGCTTTATTGTGCTAGAAATAGTTGCTGTGCATTTTCAAAGTTGGCTTGCTTTGACTTTCATGAACCTGATAAATAAAATTAATTCCATGCTTTGTGATGAACTAAGTTAATTAGTTAGGTAAGTAATTGAATGAATATCTCATGCATAATTGCCCATGTTCCTATAATGGAGCCTCTGTCCCACCTGAGGAGCCCTAGGAGCGTCCAGCCCCGCTCTGCACACGTCCACATGGGTGCATCTGGACCCTCAGGCTGGGGATTGACCAGGGGTGGGGGACACATGGGAATCATCAGGAAGACACCTCTGGGCATGGGGACAGGCAGCTCCTCAGCCTGTCCGGGCCGAGCCAGCCACCTGCTCTATGCCTTTCCCTGCCTCCCTGGATGCCAGCAGAGAAAAAGAACCAGAAGCTGTTGACATTTTAGTTTTGCAGGAAACAATGACCTGCTCTCTTTGCTGCGGGTCACATGTGAAGGGCACGTATGTGTGGACAGGAGGCCAAACAGAGCTGGTCCTAGGGCCAGGAGAGGCTGCTGGTGGTGCCCACATGGAGTCTTAGAGACTCCCCCTCCCCCACCACCCACTGCCCCTCAGCAGCCTGTGGCCAAGAAGCCTGTGTCTGTCCTTGAACCAGAAAAACACTGATGCACTTGCATGGTCAGGGCCAGAGCAAACCAGCAGTGGTGGCAGCTGGGTGTGGAGGGCGGAGTTCTGACCACGCCCTCCGGCCCACAGGCAGAGCAGGGCTTCCCCAGAGCTCCCAGGCTCATGGTGGTGACCGTGGTGGTGACAGCACACGGCTTTGTCTTCTCTTGTCTGTGGTCTGCGTTATCTGTGCGACCCCACCTCCAGAGAACTGCCGCTGCTGCGGAGGACAGGACTTCCACTCTGTCACCCCAGGACAGTAGGGAACTGCACTGTCCCCAGCTGTCCTGTCCACAGGTGTAAACACAGGTGGGTGTGGGGGTCTGCGAACGAATGCATATCCTGGAGCAAGCCCGCGTGCCTTAGGTGAGCACGTGTGTATACGTGTGTGTGCATCTCAGTGTGCACATGAGTGTGGGTGTGCACACCTGTGTGAGTGTGTGCTCGGTCTGTGTTGCACACACACATCCCTGATTGTGAAGGAAAGTGCCACAGCACACGGCATGGTGGGACATGCACACACACAGCTCTGCCCAGCCTCAGCCTGCGCGAGGGCCTCCTTGTCCCCTTCCCCAGGAAAGGTGAGCAGTGGTCTAAACTCAGGGGGCATCTGGGCCCATTGGCCTCTTGCGGACCACTGATGGCCGTGATCCTGAACTCTGGGTAAGGGCTGTGTCCGGCCCTGCAAGGTGGCCTGGTGCTGGAGGGTTCTGCCCCCAGGTTGGCTGGGCTGCCAGTCTGCCGAGCCGCCCCGCTGCTCTGCCTTCTTTACAAAGGGGAGGAGGGATGGGAGGCCGGGGCCAAGGGAAGAGGGCGCTGCTTATAGGGGCTCTGGCTGGAAGCCACCTCTGAGGCACCCAGAGGAACAGACACCCCAGGTGTGGCCCTCCTGAGCTGTGGGGAGGCGGGTCACCCCTACAGAAAGGTTGGTAGTGTCCCTGGTGATGGGGCACGGGTGTCATTTTGGTCTCAACAACTCTGCCACATTACATTTTGTTTATTTTTTTGTTTTTCTTTAAGATCGAAAAGCCTGAGGAAGCACAGACTGTGTGGTTTCTGCATAGTACGAGCTATTTTTACTGTATGCAAAAGAAAACAGAAATTCTGTCTTTTGAACAAATGCCACTGTTTGCTTCCTTGAATGCTCTTGCCAGTCCCTGCACCCCACCACGCCCCTCCCTGTCCTGGAAGAAGACAGGCTCCTCCCCTGCCTGGTGGGGACATTGACCTGAACCCTAACCCTCGGAAGGGACTCACAGGGAGACTGGCCAGCGGTGCTGGAGCGAGGTCCTCGGCCCAGAGCCCAGAGCACATGTGCGCTTGGCTGTTCAGCATGAGGGCAACATTTGAAAAACAGATTTCAGGAGTTGATCCGCTTGAAGTCGCTGCACATCTTCCTGCAGCTCCAGCCACGGCTCATCTGAGATGACCAGAGGAGAGGCAACTGGGAGGCACAGGGACCTCGGACACCTGCTGGCCACGCTGCTGTTTGGGGCGCAGGTTACTGTGAAAGTGGTCTTTGGGGGACGGGCAGCAGGCTAGCTTCAGGGTTGGAACAAGTGTGTCACTAGACACAGAGTGGCGGGGTGCTCCCAAGGAGGCAGGATGCCAACCTGTGGGCCAGGCCGGACCCCACAGCTGCCTTCCAGCCTCGCTGGAGAATAAGGGGTGTGCAGCAGAGCTCAGCACTGCCCCAAAGCTTCAGGGGTGCAGGTGGCACTCCACTATCCGTGTAAGCTAAGTGTGCATGAGCATGTGTGGGAAGGAGACGATTGCTTCATGTGCAGCACCCATTAGACATGTCTCAGCAGGGGCTGTGGAATGCACAGATGGAGCTGAGATAGGATGGCATGCGCAACTGCAGCCAGGCAAGCCCTGGGCCGCCTATGCACCACTCCTGGCCACACAGAGCCTACTTGGGAGCTCTGGCTCCAGGGATCTCCTTTAGAGGAGACGTCTACCCCCAGACAGTCCAGGGGAGGGAGGGAGTCCCCCATCTCCAGGAGCCACCGCCTCACGTGGGCACACAATAAGGCCATGCTCCCTGCCTGGCAAGCCGGCCATCCATGAGGAAAGCTCCTAGGCAGCCCTGTCAGCTCCCAAAGAAAGGGTCACCTTGCAGGTCCTAGGTGCACGCAGCCCCAGAGGCAGCCAGCAAGCTGCGCCCAGCCTTGCTGGGGGTGGCAAGGCTCTCTGTGGATGACGGGTGAGCGACTGGACTTCTCAGGCTCCTTCCATTCCCAGGAGCCTGGAGGCAAATGTCACTGCTTTCATTTCACAAATGGGGACCTCGGAGCTTGGGAAGGGACCAGCCATGACAAGTGACTCAAACCTGACTCCAGAGGGTACCCAGGTCCTCCCCACTGGGCTGCTGGCCGAAAATCTGGCTCCATGAACGGGAGGCGGAAGGGTCAGTGCAGCCGAGTGTGGCCTTCCATGATGGGGACGGGCAGAGCCCATGCTGAGGCAGAGGAGCCATGGTGACTGCCACAGAGGGATGCAGATGGGCACTCGGCTCACAGCCAGTGCTGGCAGAGACCCTGCGTGGACACCTGGGAGACCCTGGGCTGTGGCTCATGCTGGAGTCCCCCACCAAGAAAGCTCAAACATGCAGCTGCAGGAACCCAGAGGCATCTCCACCTCAGGGCCAGGCTCTGGAGATGGTAAGGAGGAGCGACCCCAGCTAGGTGAGGGTGCCAGAACTCTCAGGCAGTGTGTGGAAGCTTCCAGGCAACAAGTCCACGCCTGAAAAAGAAGAGGAGGAGGGTAACAGGTGCTCTCATATGACAGGCTCCATTTTCCATGAACCAAGGGAGCAAACCAGCAATGCCTCCAGAGCCAATTCCAGAGCACCGGAGAAGCCCTGGCACGCCCTGCCCCAGGTCACATCTCCTGCTGCCTGGGTGGGGAGGGGGGGGCGTCCTGCTGAACAGCTCTGCCTGCTTCCAGCCGCAGACTGCTGGGACCTTCTCCCTCTCGGACTTCCCTGCACCCCGCTCTGCTGCAGGAAGGGCTCCCCAGGCTCCCCAGGCTCCTTGCCTCTACCTTCTGGATGGCTTGGCCAATGGGAGGCACTGGTGGAAAACAGAAGAGGGGAGAAGCCAGGGCATTTCTACTCTCAGGTCCCTGCTGTCCCTCAGGTCTCAGCTGAGTCCCTTCCTTCCTCGTCCCACTAGAGGCACCAAGACTTCGGCTCCTACATGGTGGCACATCCTGAGTGATACTGGACAATAGGACCTTAGGACCCAGAGGCAGTAGGAATGACCCAGGAGCAAGCATCACTCACACATACATTCCTGCTCAGCCCAAGCTTTACTGAGGGAGGAGGGCTCAGCAAATCGGGGCTGTAGCTGAAGAGACTAAGAAAGCAATCCAGAGAGTGACCCAGCTGCTGCTTAAGGAACTAGGACAGCGGCAGGTTTTTGTGGATCAGCTGGGGTGGGCTACCGTCAGGTGGTTCTCATCAACCAGGGGCACAGTTCAAAAGGTGTGTCTTCTAATGATGGAGCTCGAGCCCAGGCGGCTGCCATCCCGGGAGCTGCTGAATCTCCCCAGATCTGGTGCTGTCATCCTCTGCTGAATGTCCAAGCTCTGTGCCTGACCAGGAGGTCAGCTTTGCTCAGGACCTGCTGAGCTACCTCCCGGCATCATTATCCCACATATACCTCCCGGCTGTTCATTGTGTAAGCTGGAAAGGCAAAGGTGTGGGCAGAAGAATTGCACGCTGCTCCAATGGGCCATAGGCCAGTTAACCAAGTGTCCTGGCCTTGGGCAAAATTTTCTTACACGATCAACATGTTCACATGTGGAGCTGGGTGGAATCTGACTCAAGGGTTAAGGCGGCAGAGGGAGAGGCCATGGTATGCCGATGGTGATGCCAGCCTTCACCCCACTTTAATCCCTCATCAGAAATCTGTGTGCCCAAGGGATGAGCCAGCACTGTGGCTGCAGGTGGCTGGGAAGCACCCCAGGCAGCTGTCATCCCGACCCCCAGGTCACGATGTCGTGAAGCAATTGGGACAGTGATGTGACACCCAGCTGTGTGACTTCCAAAACTGGAGATCTAATGTGACTAAGAGAAAGTAAGCCAAGGGGGCTCGAGTGGGTTTTTCCCTTGCTAATAACTCATTTCATGGGAAAATCCTGTTCCCTGGTTTTATCAGATTCCACTAGTGGCCAGGTCTAGTGAAACATGCTGATGGCTCTTGAGTGATTGCAAAGGAGCATGGCTTGTTGTCCCAGCCTTCTGTGCCACCACTGCCCTGCTGCACCTCACCCTGTCTCCCCCACCCCCTAAACCTTTATGCTCCTCATTTGTATGGAGTCTGGGTCACAAGTCTCTTGTGTGACTTCTTCCAGCCAACTCTGGACATGGTCAGGTACCCTTTACAGTTGTAAAAGTCTCTCCCTGTGGGAGCTGAAGAGGGCTGTGCTAGCAGCATCTGCTCCTGCCTTGTGATGGCTTGGGATCCTCAAGGAACCATCTGCTGCCCTGGAAATCGCTGGAGCCCAGAAGACACCAACTTAACAAGCAAGTGAAGCAAACAGGGCCAGAGATTAGAAAAGCAACATTCCGAGTCGTGTGACTGAGACAGACGGTGTGGTGAAGTTTCCAGCTTCCATTATTTTATCTGTATTAACTCTCGTGTGCCTGTCTTTGTGACTCCTGCTCAGTAAAGCTGACTTTATCTATGAATGTCTTATGATCTGGATTTTTAGTAATACACCCATTAGGTCAGACTCAGATTGGCTCAGAATAAACTTACGATTTTAGCTGAGCTTTTGGGGATGGTTATCGTCAGGCACTTATGCACAAAAGCACTTCTTTGATGACCTCCTGGCTGTTTCCTCTTTGGAAGCCTGGCCCGAGTGACTCCACCTTGATTCTCACAGCTCTTACGTTTTCCTCATATTCCCCCCTTGCCCTTGGGAATCTCTGAAGACATCATGGATCAACCATCCTACACTTACAGTTTCACTGTCCTCCTTGCCAAGATGGACTTGTCCCAGTTGCTGGTTCCACACTGGAGGGAAAGTCATTGACTGATGAAAGCCAGTGTCATAGCCCGGTCACATCTGAGCAAGCAGGATGTATAGAAGTGGTTCTTAGATGAGGCAGATCTGTGATCCATTCTTAAAGTTAACCTTATCTGTTTGAGCAGGCTGGCCAGTGTCTTAAAACATGGAACAAGGTTTTGCTAAGAGTGGTACTTTGGTAGAATTTTGAGACACAAGAATTACAAAGTTTTAAAAGGGGACTATAGCACAAAATTAATGACTAGAACAGTTTAGTTTATAACCAACAGATGTAATTTTTATGTATATTGGCTTTTACCAAAGGTAACTACAGGAGACCCAATTTGTAGGAGTTATTAGAATCCTTTTCATAAATCTGACTAAAAATATTTTAAAGAAGAATTAAAGCTGTAAATGACAGAAGACTTACAACAGCCATGGTTAGGATTTTGATGAGAACTGAGCAACTGACAAAGCAAGTTAATTATTTTGACTGTGTATCACACTTCAGGATAACATTCTAATGGATGATACTATACTAGAACCATTGGGTTTTATAAATTATTTTTTTATAAATACTAGGACCATTGGTTTAGCTTTAAGAAATAGGGTTTCACTATGCAGTTCAGGCTGGACTTCAACTCACTTTGTAGCCCAGGCTGACCTTGGACTCACAGTGATCTTCCTATCTCAGTCTCCTGAGTGCTGGGATTACACATGTGCACCACTATGCCCAGTGTAAATCTTATAAAATGTTTAGAATATTCATAATACCATATATCATTGTTGATAATAGTAACTGCATTTGACCAGAATTATAAAATGATACTTTTTAAAACTTTAAAACAGATAGATGCTTAAATAATTTTTTCTTGCAATGTACATTTTAAGTTAATCAAAACCTAATGAAGATACCAGTAAACAAAAGAAATTATCTTCAAGAGATACAAAATCTTTGCTTTCTGGGTCAGTTTTTGTAAATTTTACTGTGAATATTTTAAGAAACCAATATTTTAAGAAAACCTCATTGTTTTAAAGATGAAGAAATAGAATTTTGTTTCATATCAATGTTACAATCATTTAACAACTCTTTAATTTTTTAAAATTATAGCCAGCTTTATCATATATGCAAATTTCCTCTCATAAGCGTCACCACTCGCAAACTTTCTGCAACTTATTTTAACTTTCTGGTTTTGCCTTTATCTTCCCATTTCTGTTCTGGCAGGACAAAATCTCATCTGCTCTTTCCTTACCAAAAATACATCCTCATTCCCATATCTTTTTTACATCTCCCTTTCTTCTACTGATTCTTTTGTGCCTTATTTCTTCTCTTAAATTTACATTTTGAAATAATCCTTACAAGATTTTTTGAATGTAAACAAAACTGCTTTTTTCCAATGAAATAAAAACTTCACACTTTTATTAATTTTCTATTAAAATAGAATCCAATTTCTTTGCATTATTTTGCAAAAGATTACACATAATGACTAGAATATACATTCTACTCAGTAGTACATGAAATTTTCTCAAAAATAGACTGTATTTTTCAAAAATAGACTACCCCATAAGGAGTGATTAAAAGTATGGAAAAGAATAAAAATTATTCCATGTATAATATCAGATCATAGTGCAATGAAACTAGAAATCAATGGCAAAGAAAAACACAGAAAATTTACAAACACACAGAGATTAAATACTATACTCTTGAATACTCAGTGGACTGCAAAAGAAACCAAGGAAGAAATTATACAGCTCCTAGAATTAAATGAATCAAAGCAGTCCCCATAGGGAAGCTTATTGCTATGAATGTCCACATTAGAAATCCAGAATAAATAACATAATGATGCATTTCAAGGATTTAGAAAAACAAGAACAATCCAAATCCAAAGCTAGCATAAGGAAGAAAATTATGAAAATCAGAGCAGAAATGAATGAAATTAAGACTAAAAAATAATACAAAAAATCAATGAATCAAAGAGCTGGTTCTCTAAAAGAATAAACAAAGTAGGAAAACCTTTAGCTAAACTTTCCAAATGAGAAAAAAAGACCCAGATCAATGTAGTAAGAAATGAAAAAGAGAAAATCACCATGGATACTGCCAAAATCCAGAAGAGTTTTAGTTACTACTATGAAAATGTCTGCTCCTATAAATTGGAGAATCTAAAAGAAATAGACTCCTAGACACATGTGAATTACCAAAACTGAACCAAGATCATATAAAAACAATGAATAATCCAATAACTAATGAAATTGAGGAAATAATTAAAAATCTATCAACTAAGAAAAACCTAGGACCCAATGGATTTATCACTGAATTCTTTAAAAAATTTAAGGAAGATGTAATGGTATTACCAAACTCACTCCAGAAGCTAGCAATTCTGTGATTCCAAAATCAGGCAGTGACAAAACTAAAATAAAAAAACTGCATGCCAGTTTCTTTAATGAACATAGATGCAAAAATCCTTAACATGGCACTAGCAAACAAAATGCAACAAATCATTAAAAAGATCATACATCATAGTAGGCTTTATCCTAGGATGCAAGTATGGTTTAACATATACAAATTAATAAGTGCAATATGTCACATAAACAGAAACAAGGAGAAAAATCACATGCTCATCTCCAGCAGATACAGAAAAAGCCTTTGACAATCCCAATGTTCATTCATGATAAAAAAGAGACCCTGAAAAAAATTGGCATAGAAGGACTTTATCTCAATCTAATAAAAGCCATTTATGACAAACTTATGATCAACTTCTTATTAAGTGGGGAGAGACTGAAATTTTTTCCTGTAAAATTGGGAACAAGGCAATGGTGTCCACTACCAATACTCCCATTCAACATAGTACTCAAAACTTTAGCCAAAGCAATTAGACAAGAGAAAGAAATAAGAAAGACGTGTGTTGGAAAGGAAGAAAGAAGTGCAACTATTGTTATTTATGAATGACATGATCCTTTACATACAAGACCAAAAATGTCATCAAAAGACTCCTAGAACTAATAAATTTGACAATATACCAGGATGTAAAATCAAAACACAAAACTCATCAGTGTTCCTGTATACCAACAATGAACCCATCAAAAAAGAAATTAGGAAACAATGCCATTGACAATAGCCTCAAGAAAAATTAAATACCTGTACTTAGCTATTAACCCAACCAAGGAATTAAAAGGCCTCTAAGATGGAAACTACAGTATTCTTTTTAAGAAAAAAAAAAAAAGAGATTGAAGAAAATTGAAAGGCATCCCCTGTTCCTGTTATCAGAACCAATTTTGTCAAAATGACCACACTTCCAAAACCAATATATAGATTTAGTGCAACAAACAGCATTCCTCACAGAAACAGAAAAACCAGCCATGAAATTTGGATGGAATCAGAAGCAACCCAGAAAGGCAAACACAATCCTAGGTAACAAGAGCAAAGCGGGGAGTATCACTTCCTCCTTCTCCTTCAACCCTCATTGCAATTCCTGTTCCTGTTTTCACACAAAGAAAATTCCAATCAGTTCCTCACACGTCATCAATGCCCACCCCAAGTGGCACTTCCGGCCAGAGGTCATAAAACCTCCTGCCATGTTTGTCGCTGGCAAAGGGGATCGATAGCCCAGCCGCTCGGGTTGTGTGTTCCTTTCCACATCCTCATAAATACATTCTTTTCTTTTTTGACTCTTGGCTTCTCTATTGTTCCAGAAAACATGAACAGGCATAGGTAAGAACTTTTAACAGAAACACAACTACACAAAAAATAACATTCAGCATAAAAAAATGGATTATATCAAATTTAAAAAGCTCTGCACAGCAAAAGAAACAACCAACAGAGTGAAGAGAAAATCTACAGAATGGGAAAGCTTCTTGTAGATTGTCTTCAAACAGAGAACCCAAACCTAAAATATATAAGCTCCCCCCAAAACAAAAGACCCAATCAAAAACCAAGCAATTGAAATGATAGGTCTCAAAAGAAGAAGTACACATGGGCAATAAGTACAGGAAAAAATCTCCAACATCTTAGGCCCTGAGAGAAATGCAAATTACAGCAACACTAATTCTGCCTTACTCCAGAAAGACTGGCTGTCATCAAGAATCAACTAACAACAAATGCGGGCAAAGCTGCAGAGAAGGGGAAGATTTTTACAGTGTTGGTGGGAATGTAAATTTGTACAACCACTATAGGAATCAGCATGGAGATTCCTCAAAAAAAATAAAAATAAAAATAGAAATTCCACTGGACACAGCTATTCCCCTCTCAGGTGTCTCCTCGAAAGAGTTAAAGACATCACAACAGAGGGATCCATGCACACTCGAGTTTTTAGCAGCACTATTCATATTAGCAAAGTCTGTAAGTACCTTATATACCCATCAACAGATCAATGGATAGAAAAAATATGGTATTTATCCACAGTGGAGTACTATTTAGCCATAAAGAAGGATAAACTCGAGTTACTCGTAGGAAAATGGATGCCTTGAGACCATAATGTTAAGTGAAATAAATCAGACTCACAAGCAGAGATGTCACATGATTTCTCTTACATGAGATACTCTGCAAATAAGACAGAACTAGAGAGGGAGGGAATGGGAGGAAGGAGAGTCAGGGTGGTAAAAAGAATTACGCTGTTGTGTGCGTGAACAGATTCTCCATGATGAAGTCCACCGTCGTGTACAGCAAACACACTAATAAACACAAAAATAATTTAAAAACCCATTCTTTTGAATAATTCCAACCCTGGAATCATCTTCTTGCTCATGTCTGTTCCTTGCCTCTTTTCACTGAAGCTGCGCTTTGGAGTCCTCATGTGACTGGAGATTTCCCATTGGATCCTGGACAGCATGACTCTCACGTCAGGGGACTCTGGACCCTGTTTATCTCCCTCCTGTCACAGGCAGTATCCCTGCTGGGGGCAGCCTGCGGCTTGCTGAGCCCTGAGTGCCCAGCCTCATGGCAGGTGTGCTTGGCCCTGGCTCATGATTCTCCACTCTTGTCACCTCCATTCCTCCAGATGGGGGTTAAGATCAGCTCCCCACCGAGCCCAGCTGCCCCAGGGTGGGGGTAGGGCAAGGCCATGCTGCTTTGTTGCTATAGGACAAGGCAGAAGCTCAGCTCCCCTGGTCCCCAGCCATGCAGCACAGTGACAGTGAGGTCCCCACCACCCACTCCCTAGGCCCAGGCTGGCACCAGTCCAGCACGTGCCACCTTGTTCAGCCCAGGCTCCTGGTGGCAGTGAAGGCCCCCGCAGGCTTCCAGAGCCCACTGAGTCATCTGGTGGGGTGGGAAGTGTCATGCTTCCTGCTTCTGCTGGGAAGGGTCCCAGAGGTCAGCTCCACGCTGGCCCTGCCCACAGCCCCTGCAGGGAAAGCAGTAAGCCCCCTAATCCACCATTAGGAAATGAGGACTGTGTCCTGGTGACCCTGGAACCACCCAGCAGGGTCTGAGGGGCTCCCTACTTCCCAGAGGCAGCAGGGGCAAGCACCAAGATGGGCATGAGGGTGGTGTGCAGGGCTCTGCACAGTGTTGGGTGAGCAGAGTCCTCCCAGAGGTCTCCTGCTGCCCTGCAGGGAAGGCCCTCTGGAGTCCCTGGACGTCCACGGCACAGGCCTGGGTCCTGAGGCCCCACTGCAGCCCACTGTTCTGTCTCACGGACCAGAGCCCACTGTGTTTATTTCTGAGTGGGTCCCTGGAGTTCAGGTTGTAAGGAGGATCAGGGGGCGATGTGCTCACCCGGGGCAGGACCAGAAGTCTCTGCTCCTCACTTGTGACACTTAATGACAGTGCTATCAATAATAATAATAATAATAAAGAGTAGTTGGATAATTCCTTAGGTGTCTAGAATGTCTGTCTCAAATCCAAACCAGCCTCCTGCCCAACTGGGGCGGGGCTTAGGCCCAGGGCCTCCTCTGTCCAGCCGGGAGCGAACCAGGACCCTGCTGCCTTTCCAGGGCCTGGAAGCCCTTCCTCCCCGCACTGGCAGAGACCTCACCAGGATTCTATTATAGTAATGGTTTGCCAGGAAAACAGTTTAATACAGGACACACAATTTATGGAATTATTTTATAATCATCCAAAGAGTCAAATACAATAAAAGGGAGGAAATCTGTCCACACCCCAAAGAATCCAGCTGAGGGCTTGGATCCCATGACAATGTCCTACATGACACCAGCTGAAGACCTAGGGCCTATGACAATGTCTCACGCAGGTCTGTTTCATTGATCTGCACTGGGAAGGCCCATAAGCCAGTGATGGAAGCTAGAAAGTCTGCACTGGTGAGGTGGAGGAGCTGTGCCAGCAGCTGAGGGCTCTGCACTGGAGCCAGGAAGTGACTCAAAGGACCAGAGCGCCCCTGTAAAATGCCACAGCCATCCTCAGAGACAAGGACCTGGGCTCATCTGATGATAACAGCCGAGTTCACATCAGCATAAATCAGCATAGAATCAGCAGCAGCCATGGTCTTTTCCTGTGGAGCCAGGAAGCAAGGCTCAAAGTGAGAACGAGAAGTTCCCAGAAGTGAAGCGCAGCCCTTCTCAGTGACCGTGGGGCCCTGAGCTCCTCTGGGATGAGAACAGCAAAGTTTGTATCAGGAAAGACGCTTGACAAGCTCCTGCAGGAGAGCCCATGGCAACAGGAGAGCCAGCAACGCCACACCTTCCCCTCCTATTTCCCCTTTTTATGCTGTCGCAGCCATCCCCGGCTGGCCCTCCACACCCCGCACCACGCTGACCCAGCCCAGCTGGCTGCTCCACGTTGCCCACCAGCTGTCCGTTCACCGCAGGTTCCCACACTTGGCTCACCAGAGAGGAGCAGGGCTGGCCCCAGTCCAGAGTCCCGGTGCGCCCAGGGAACACCTGTGAGCAGCACACAGGCAGAAACTCTGTGCGTCTGGGTGGCCCTCCTGGCCCGGGCAGACAGCTGGGCTCCCCACCTACCTCTGGGTGGTTCTCAGCAGCACCCAGCACCCTCGCACAGCTCACCCTGACACACCCATGCACCCTGTCTGTCAGAAGCTGGGAGGGGGAGGCTGGGAGCCGAGACACCCCACAGGCTGGATCGAGCCCACACTGGGCCACGGCTGCAGGTGGAATAGGAGCGGCTGGCTGAAGCACTTCACTGGGACCAGTCGGGCCTAGGTTCTCGGGGTGAGAGGGTCCCCAGAAGCAAAAACAAAGTGAAGCAGCTCTACTCATAGCCACTGTTCAGGGCCTTCAGGGGCGGTGGGTTAAATAACCGTGTTTATAGGGCACAGGACGAGGAAAAGATAGGAAGAGGGACACAGAATCATTGCTATCCAGGCTAGAGCAGGACCAGGGCAGGGGACACTGTGGGTCCATCGCCTACCTCTTCCCGCCCCACGCCCCTGGCCTCCATGGGCTCTGGCTGTGATCTCTGCATCAAGATGTGTGCCTGGGAGCTCAGACCCTGCCATCTGCATAGCGTGTAGACACCAACCCTGGCCCAGTCCCCTGCTCAGGCCACACCCACAGCTCCCCAGGGCTCCCCAGGGCTCCTAGGGACTCCTTGGGGTCAGGTGGAGGCAGGTCAGCACCAAGACAGACTTCAGCCTGCCTTCAACCCTCCATGCCGCTGCTTTCCTCCCAGCTACATCGCAGAGCCCAGCCTAAGATTCCTGAAGCCCAGGCAAGAGGAGGCTGAAGGTGACCTGCAGGGTCACTGTTCCAAACCTCGACAGGACCCCAAGGGGCAGGATGGGTTGGGGGTGGGACAGGGCTTCCCACTGGACCCCTCAGCTGCTACAGGAGGTGGCCGATCCCAGCCTACAGAGCGGCTGACCCCATGGACACCATGGAGTGGGCACATATAGTAGGCACAAGGCCACGGTACCAACTCCAAGTGGGTCCAGAGTCTGAAGGCAGTGGGCACCCTGCAGACCCTTGTGACCTAGGCCAGCCTGCACCTCACCTTGTGACCGCCCTCTGTCTCCCCCAGGGGTCTGATGGGAGGGGCGATGGCAGAAGCCAAGTGGCCGCCTGCAAACATGTTTAAAACAGCAAATTAAAGACCTCCAGGCAGCTCCGCTGAGGAGACTGTTACCTAATGTGTCTCAGGCTGGAGACTGAGGTCTGTAATTTGCAAGGAGAAAGTGTTTTCCTCTGAGCATGCCTGGGCTGAGGCTGCTGGTCCTCCCTCCACAGCTGGAGTTAGAGTAGAAATTCCCCATGCGGATCCCAAGGGCAGAGGCATCCTCAGGTTCCAGGCTTCATGGGGCAGAGACAACAAATCTGAACGACGGCGTCTGCCAAAGGAAGCCAGGGTTCACCAGGGGCAGCAACCCAGCTGAGCGCTGGGCCAGGGCCTGGCTTAGCTCTCTCTGGGTTCAGGGCTGGGTTTGCACCTGGAACATTTGGCGGGACTGGAGAAGGAGCAGGACTGGCTCAGGGGATCCCCTTGTGCTGATGGGGACAGCAGGGAGGGCACTGGGCACCTTAGCTGTCTGATGTGCATAAGCTGTGTGTCCCCATGTCACAGGAGGCTGAGTGGCCTGCAGTGGCCTGCATGGCCTGGGTGTCCAAGAGCATCACTTCCCACCTCCACTTGGACGCCACTGGTTCCCCCAGGCTAAGCACGTTCTAGCAACCACCTCTGCCCAGCAGACATCCAGCAGTTGTTTCCCAGGGCTCCACTGTTTAGACAGCTCCTAGAACCCCACCATTTGCAAGCAAATGGTTCGCCGTTTGCCTCTTTGTTTAATGCCTTAATTCCTGACTCCGCTTCCTTTGTCCTCTTGCTGTACCTTGTAATCATTTCAATTACAGGTTTTGCACCAACTTTTCATAGGTGCTGGCCTCTACCGTTCACAGTCAGTTCGGTGACTTCCATTTCTTAAAAAATATAATTACCTCATCTGGTTGCCGGCGGCTCCTCCAGTTCACTTCCTGGGCATTTTGGTTCTTGAAGGAGGTCTGCCATGGCACCACAAGACGGAGCCTGTGGTCTGCCCACTGGGGCCTGCTGGCACCGGCTGCAAAGAGGAGGGGTCTGTGTGAGCCAGAGAGAGACAGGAGGCTCGGCACTGCCCGCCGCCTCCCCTGTGCATACCATTACCCAGGGGATTTTCTGGGCTCCTCCTTGAGGTTTGGAAGCAGCAGTTATCAGGTGCAGTCCTTGCACACGTGTTGTGAGCCTGCAGGAGGGACAGGGACACGAGGGGCAGCTGATCCACCCCCGGCTCTAAGCTCTCAGCTCTGCTCACCCACTCTCTGCCACACAGCAAGTGCGCTCATGTGGCCGGCACACAGGTGTGGATAGAAACCCCAGAGAATGCGTAGAACCTGAGCCCGGCAGTGCTGCCGGGAAGATCAAGCATCAGGGTCTGGAGCTGGGGTCCTGGGGTGCACCTCGTGACGTTGGCTGCCATGGCAGCTGCACATTATCACCTGGACTCCAGGCCGAATGCTGGAACACAAGGGCAGTGTGCGCCCTGCAGCTGTGTCCCACCTGCCTCCACTGCCTGGAGCTCCTAGCGAGGCCACAGCTCTTGATGGATGAGGATCAGGGTCAGGGCTGGGGTCATCTGTCACAGCATAACAAATGAAGGCAGAGTCAGCAGCCTGAAGCAGCACCCATTGCTCACCTCACAGCTGCTGCAGGTGGGACGCCAGTGCAGGTGCGGGCCAGGGCTGCTGGCTCATCCAAGGCTCCAAGCTCAGCTGTAGGACTAGACCAAGCCACAGGAAAACCAGCAGGCAGCACCAGCTTGCCATGAACCTTCTCCTTGGGGTCGCGGTGGTGTGTGGTGAACGGGTCTCTAAGATCGCAGCCGCTCCCTCTGCCTGGGCCTGTGGAGATCTCCTGGGCTCAGAATAAGCATGCAGGGATTCAGGTCCAGACAGGGGCTTGAAGCAGGAGGACAGCAGATGGGTCGGGAATGATGGCTGGTCCAGAGGGACCCAGGGCACGGGAGGCAGCAGACCAGGCTTCTTCGGTGGCAGGCAGGAAGGCGAGGCCCAGAGGACCCCACCCCTGTGGCTGACAGTGTGAGTGGGATGCAGTGAGTGATTCTGGAGCCGTCACGCTCAGGACCATGCTTGGCTTGTCCCCTAGCAGTTTAGAAGGTAATACTTATGATTCCAGGGTTTCTGGGGCTCAGAGTCTTGCAGAGCCAACACAGGTGGCTCTGGGTCTCTCATGAGTGGTCACCAAGCTGTTGGCCATCTGAAGGCGTAGCAGGGGCCACATGGTCCCAGCATGGTGCAGGTAGGAGGGCTCTGGGCAGGTGGCTTTGTCCAGCATGAGGGATCCAGATGGGAGAGAGGGCACCTGAGGGGTAGCATTGCCTGTCACAGAGACGTCCCACACCTGGGTCACCATCACCCCTGCTGGGTAGCAGGTGCAGGAGGGGCCTCTGCAGCAGGGGAGAAGGGAGCCCAATAGTCCTGCGCTGCCATGCTGAAGCTGTAGAGGACAAGCTCAGCCTTGCACCATTCTACATATGGCACAGTGTGGCTCACGCTGACTCGCTTCAGTCTCCCAGAATCCCAAGAAGCGGGTGTTATCTCCTCACCAGTGCCCAGCAGCAAGGAGCGAGGCTGGGGGCCAAGCCTGAGTGTATCCCCATGATGAGTGGGAGCCTGGGGGCCCTCACTTTCCCCCTTGGCACTGCAATCTGCAGACCAAAAGACAGGGTGGCACCACTCACCACACGGGGACACCAGCTTGGCAGAAGCTGATCAGCTGGGCTCCGGCGGGGACATTGTCCCCCTGGACTGGCCTGGGCCCATATGCAACTACAAAGGGCAAGGCAGGGCCTGGATGGAGAGGAGACCTGCTGGGGTCAGAGGAAGGCACCTGCCCAACAGGCTGCTGGAGAGGCAGCGCAGGACACCTGTTAAATGACTTCAGGGACAGTGTACACAGCACATGCTCACGCCAGCGGATTGCTTGTGTCTGACTGGGAATAACTGGAGCACCTGTGTTTGACCCTGTGATCCCAGTTGTGTCCTGTACACTTGGCCGCTGTGAGGAGCACTGGCGTCTCATAGCAGTGCTGATCTTGGGGTGCCAGGGCCCAGGTCCCTCTCAGCAGGTGGCCAGACCTGCCCCAGGCAGCACCAAGTCACCAACTGCTCACCATGGGCCGGTACCTTTCTAATCCCAGAACACCCTGTAGGGGTAAGGCCCAGGCCCTCTGTCTCATAAGGTCCCCCAGAGGCTGCTACCCCTTCTCCACCACCACCCACTGCCCAGTCCTGACCCACCCACCAGATGAACCGTCACAGTGGTCCTCACCTCAGGCTTCCCTTCGGGAGACCCCAGCTAGGACAGGGCCACCAGGCACAGAGAGATGAGATCCAGAGACCTAGGAGCTGAGGTGGGGCAGAACCAGAGGACTGCCAAGGGTCCCTGTGTGCCACAGGACCCAGGGCCAGGCTTACTCCAAAGCAGGTGACATGAAGGGACAATGCTATGTTCTGAAGATTCACACCCTGCCCCCCGAAATTCAGTACCCCCTATGGTGACAATGCGAGGAGGAGGGGCTTCAGGAGTGATCAGGCATGAGGCACCTTCAGAGTGAGACTGGTGTCTTCGGAGAGGCCGACTGTCCCTCCAGGTCACTGTGGCGAGCGCCCTCCATGAGACAGGGCTCGCCAGGGTCTGAGCCTCCCAACTCCGACCTTGACCTCCAGCCTCCAGAAGTGAGGGAGGAGGAGAGCAGGTTACAGGCCAGGGGGCCTTGGTGTGCAGGGAGAGACGAGGCATCGTCACGGAGCGGCCCAGCTCCTGGCAGGCGTGCGAGAGCCAGCCCAGGCCTCAAACCAGAAGGGCGGGTTCCCCGCAGGGCAGGGTCCCCTGCCACGCCTTTCCTGTCACCCCTGCAGGCCGCCTCATCTGTACTGCAGAACCAACAGGCCGGTCCTTTTCCCATCAGAGCCCGCCCTGGCCATGGAGTACACTGTGGGCGGGACCCAGGACTCACTCCCTGGGGGACAAGCCACACCCACACCCTGACATTCAGACCCACCTCGATATTCAGGCTTGTGGGTCGCATCACTTCTCTTACCCAAGATGCCCAAAGTACAAAGGTGGTGAGAGGAAGCGGGGAGACAGAGCTTTTGCAAATGGGAAGGGAATGAAAGAGTGAAGGTGTGCTGTGTACACGCACCGACTTCCCACCAGGAAGCCAAAGCTGGTCCTGCAGACCCGCGTTCCTGGAGATAAAACGTAAATCTCACCTCAAAACTGGGTTTCACTGTAAGTGTCTGTTCCAGGGATGAGCAGCTCTCAGGGAAGATGCCCCGGGGAGGAGGCAGAAGACCAGGGGACTCCTGCATGCCCAGCACAGGTCTCTGCTCAGCCAGGACAATAAAACCCTAAACTTATAAGAAACTAGGACAGGTAAATGATTTTTCTTGGGACTCAGGCGATGAAAGCCCAGATAAGAGGCAGACAAGGGAGAGGTAGAGAAGGAGCGAACCCCTGCAATGTCAAGAGCGTCCTTTATAACTTGATATATGCCAAACTTTGCAATATGTATCATTGTTGTGTTAATGGGACAATTACAATCCCCTCACTCCCAGAACAGGTCTCATTAAATCTAAGCAAACATTTGGTACCGAAGCATGCTGCATTACAAATCTAATTAAGACTCCATAAAATAAAATAATTCAAGCCTGCATCCAGCCATCCATTATCTCACATGGTATATGATTGCTGCTTTATTAAACAACAACAAAGAAAAACACGTTCCAAACGGATCTGCCCGTTTGCCTGGGAGTTGGCAAAACAATGTGAAATCCAATCACTCGCACAATGGTTCATCCTCCGCCGCCGTCAGCTGCAGTGGGCCTGCACAGCCTCAGAATCAAAAGCGGGGTGACCACCTCTGGGGTGGTGAGGAGTGGGGATATCCGGGCTGAGCACAGCCTCTGGGGGCTCAGGGCAGCCTGGGCCAACAAGCCCACACGCAGGAACTGGGCACGCTCCGCTACGAGGCCAGCAGAGGAAGGCAGAGCTTTGGGTCCTGCTGAGACCCAGGTCCTCTGGAAAGCGATGCACACATCTGCCTAAGCTTTGGGCTTCCTTTCCTTCCCTAGAATGCCAGAGGGGCTTTCTAATTGCGCCTCACTTCCCAGAGGTCCACTGTCACTGGTTTGACCCCCATGTGTCCCCCCCCCCGTACCACTGCACAACACTAAAGTATATCACGTTTGCGAGAGAAAGGGTCTGAAGCCCCAAGTTGCCTCGTGTTGATTTTAATCACATCAGTTTGCCCCTGGTTTCCTCCAAAATCCAGGCATAATGATCTTCTGCTTTCTGTGTAACTAAACTTGAAAAGTGTGATTTGAACACAGAGTTCAGAGGTGTTCGTGTCACCATCAGGGCCCAGGGTCATGGTGTGTCCCCCCCACAACCCCGTGTTCCTGCTTGGAGTCCCTGCCCTGCTCAGCTCAAGGCAAAGCTGACTGTAGATGGATGCTTGAGGACAGTCCTGTCCCCCTCTCGTCAATCTGAGGGCAGGCTGGGAGAAACTTGATGGCTTTGGTTTTACTATAACAATGCAAAACTAGAAACGTCAATTCCGTTCCATGTTTCAGTCACGGCAAAGGAAAACACAGCGAGTGCCACTGCCTTCGGGAAGCCTGCCCAGCACCACAACCCTCCCGGCCACCGTCTCCCCCTGTCCCTGTCAGCTAAAACGCCCCTTCCTAAGGGAGAGCTGGCATCCATTGGGAGCGGCTTTGCACGGAGAAACAGAATCAAGTCCTAAGGGACGGGAGCTGTCACCTAGCTGCTGCAGGACTTCCTCTCTGAGACTGGCCAGTCACTGACTGGATGCTACAGGCAACTCCTGACTGGGCGGGGGCCACTATGATCTGCTGTAGCCGGAGGCTGGCCCATCCCCCGCTCCTCTGCCCCAGCGCCTTGGCCAGTCAGTGTCTGCCGGTTTAGGGTCCCTTTAAACAAGTCTTGAAATACATAAATAATAAGAGCAAAGCAGACGTTTTAAATGGTGACAGGAAGAGCTTGGGTAGAGTGGACATCTGAAGCCACTCGCCTTCCTCCCTGAGCTCACCCACGTCCCCTCTGGACATGCGAGCATCTCGGGGCCACGATCCCCAGCTCTCCAGCGGGCACAGTGGCTGGTGAGAAAGAAAGGTTCATGTGAGCGATCCCGGAAGGAGACAGAGACCAAGATCTGAGTGCCCCCGCAGGCCCTACCAAAGCCTAGGGGTGTTGAGGGGGCTCAGACAGGACACAGGGTGGTGGGGGGGGTTCCCAGTTTTGCCAGTCAGTGACTGCAGTAGGAGGGGAACAGGGCACTGCTGTCTGGGTGGAACTTGTGGGCACTAGGTCATGCTAGATAGAGTAGCCATGAGAATAACAATCATTTTTCAAATTTTAAAGCACAATAAATGTCATATCTTTAAAAACATAAGGTCTGCTCTGTGTAACTGTCGGACTGCTCCTGCAGCTATGAGCAACTGTGCCCAGCAGCGGCCTGGCTGGGTACCAGGCTCCACGCCAGGAGCGCCCAGGTCACTGTCCAGTGTCTCCCTGGCTCCTGGGCTGGCCGCTGCCGAGTTCTTGCGGTCCTGCCCTCCTGTTGCCTCCATTTGGAGCAGCCCAATGCCGGCGCCTCTCTCCTCTCTTTGTGGCCACGTGCAGTGTGACACGTGATGTGTGACGTCGCTACCCCAGCTGTCTTAAATTAACCTTCCCCTCTGCCTTGGAGGGAAGAGATGAAGTGTGACTCAGAGCGAAACCCTGTGTGAAAATGCGGGCTGTTTTTAAACCATTCTGTTATTTTTCAGAAATGTGTTAAAATGCTGGTGAGCGGGAAAGGTTAAGGCCCTTTTAAGAAGCCGAGTTTGAGGGGAAATGAGAGGAGCGGCGCAGGTCTGCTCCCGAGTCCTGGGGCCACAGTCCCGGGGCACCATCCCAGCACGTGGAGCCCCAGAAATGCTCGGCTGGAGACTGCAGGTGGACAATGCGGGGCAGAAATGGTCCCTGGTCTGCCCCAAGGGCAGAAGTGGCACCGCTGGGAGGCAGAGTGTGAGGTGCTGAAGGAACCGTCGTCCCCATGGTGCCAGTCCCAATGCCAGGTGCTGTGCTATGGTCACTGGCAAGGGACAGACATGGAGGGGCCCTGCCGGGTCGAGCGTCAGGGTCTGGCTGGTGGGAGGACATTTTCTCACAACCTGGGAGGTAAAACCTGAAAAAAAGGATGAGGAACCCCTGTCGTTTAGAAATCTCTTTTTGGGTTACCAAGTGATGTTTGTGAATTTTACTTTTATGAATGTTTAATTCTCAAAAAAGGCACTGCCAAGAACCAATGCACAGCCATTTAGCAGGGGTGAAGGTGGAGCCGGCCAGGGCCCCAGGGCCGGGATGTGGAGGATACACTAGTAGCCTCATGGCCCCTGGACACACAGACACGTCGGACAGAGGTCCAGGCTGTGCCCGTGTTGGTTTCTTTAACTCTCACCCGGAGTGATTTTAAAATTCCTGTTAGTGTGTAAATGGAAGACTTTGTTCATTCTTTATTCAAGGAGCAATCTGCTGGTAACCCTCGGGATCGGTGCTACTGTCCTGGGGTCCTGTGGGGGACACTGTCCCCGCTACTATTCTCTGGGTCAGACGTGGACGGCTTGCTTGGGTCTCCTGAGGCTGAGAACAATGCCATTTAGCATTTGGAGCTCATGTGGCCAGGGACAGCAGGTCTCATCCTGCACCCTCATGGGCCCTAGGCCACTGCCAGGGAGCAGAAACTACAGGGACCAAGTCTCCTGGGCCTAGCACAGCCTGGCCACTCCTGCCTCCCCCAGCCCCTGCCAGGGTCCTGGGCTTCCTGAGGTGATAAGACCAGCACACTGCGGCTCGCAGCCCTGTCCATCTTCTGTCCTCACAGCCCATAGCAAGCACCTCCCATCTCTGCTTGACTCCAGAAACTCAGAGATGGCCTGTGTCTCCAGGAAAAGGTGGACGAGTCTCCCGTCTTGAGACCCTGAACTTGGTGAGCGCCTCTCCGTGAACTGCCCACACTCTCCAGTCCTGAGGCCCGGGTTGTGGGCATCTTTGGGGCATTGTCCTGCTGGCCTGGCCTCCATCAGTGACCTCTGCATGCAGGTCTGGCTTGTTGATAGCCAGCCCCGGGTCCCTGGAGGACAGCAGTCGGATCCTGGCCTCTTGGGCTGCATGTAGTGCAGAGAGCAGGCCGAGAATCACTCCATGAACCCCTGTCTGATGGCTGGTGAGGACCATTCCCTTCACGTGTGACTGGGCCACCATCCCTCCTGCATTAGCCATGAGGCAGGACACCCAGGAAAGGCATCTTCTCTGACACCAGACCAGGGTCACTTGGGCCATCAGTATGAAAAGAGCACAAGTCCAGGCATTGTTTGTTAACACTGCTCAATGTCCCTGCAGTGTGGCCACTCACAAGCCCATCCTGGGTGTCTCTGTGTCCACACCAGATGGACACAGACTCCATGTCCACCTGGGCCAGCACCTTTGCTTTATTCGAGGAGCCCAATATGCAGATCAGGACGCCGGGGGCAGGGTCAGGAAGGGTTTGCGCTCAGCGCATGTGAAAAGGAGACAGGCGGGCTGGCCAAGGGGTCAGTGCTGGCCCTGGTCATCTGCTCCAGACCACTGTGGCCAGGGGCATAAAGATAGGACATGGTCATTGTTGATAGAGATGGGATGGAGATGCACGCACACCCACACACACACAGGCACACCCACGCACACACAGGCACACCCACGCACACACAGGCACACCCACGCACACACAGGCACACCCACGCACACACAGGCACACCCACGCACACACAGGCACACCCACGCACACACATGTGCACTCGTGCTGCTTACACCTAGCTCCCGAAGGTGCAGCCGAGGCCCTGCACCTGACGGTAGCCCTGCAGACCAGTCTGCTGCAGGACATGAGTACAGGGCCCTGGACTAGAGCAGGCGTCCACACCCAGCCAACATTCGCTGCCACCACTTGTCCTGCCCTTGTTCCAAATCCATCCACTGTCACCACCTGGGCCTCTTTGAGTCTCCCATCTTCCAGGTCGTCTGCTAGGACCTCCCAGGTGGCTTCCTGGATCACTGTGACCACCTACCACACAGCTGATGGGCATCTCCTGACAAGTCTGCCACGGGACAAGCACTGCCAGTGGGGTGCTGACCTAAGGATCTTGAGCCGGCTCCTGCAGGCCAAGGGGACCCACTGGGGTGGATGCTGCCCTCCCAGCGGTGCCCTCACACTGCCTTCTCTGCCCTATGCAGCCCCACAACACTGTGTGTCTGCTCGGGCCTCCCCACAGGGGTGTCTGCCTCAGCTGAGCCCCGCTGTCCCTGCCCTGCCTGAGGTGGGGCTCTGTGCCTGGGTGCTTGTCACACACACCTGCGGGCCAGGCCGGGCTGGGCCAGGCAGCTTTTCCTCTTCCCACATGGCCTGGGCCCAGCCGGCCACCCACGAGGCAGGGGAGCCCGCAGCACCCTGAGCTCACCTCCGGGGCCTCCGAGCTGGCCTGGGCCTGGAGCCTCCTCACTCCACGGCCACAGCTCCCTCCGCAGCGGGGAGTGAGGTTCCCCAGGAGACTGCCAGATGGCTGTGTGTGTTTGTTTGTTTGTTTGAGCTCACAGCCACAGTGCTTATTATGTGCCAAGCAGCCCTGGATCAGCCTGTCTGACTCTCACAACCTCAGGACAGGCTGTGATTATCCTTGGCCCATCTCGATACCGCCGTGACGTTAAACACTACTTGCACACTGACGCTTCCCTCACCCAGTTCTGACCAGGCCCCTCCCCGAGGCCCCGCCTTCCTGAACCCCCACCCATGTGCTGCTCCATACCCTCAAATCCAGCCACTCCTATGCCCCCATAGCCACTGCTCCCCCTGACTCCTGAACAGTGCAGCATCTGGCTTGGACCCTGGGAGCTCAAGGGTCACCTTCAAGGCCCCTACTGTAGCCACAGAATCACAAACAACCTGTGGGCTTCTGGTCTCCTTACCAGCCACACAGGCCTCCTTGCCATCTGAGGTTCTACCTCAGGGCCTTTGCACTTACCGTGTTCCTGGGTGCCCTTTTCCAAGCATTCACACAAGACAGGGCCTCTCCTCCCTCCAGCTCAGAGGATGCAGCATCAGCCTGCAGGCTGAACAGTCCTCTTGCTGCCTCCCTCACCCTGCTGAACTCTTTCTGGAGTTAGGAGCCACTTGCAGCTTACCTTCTGCAAGAGCACAAGAGGTCCCCTGAAAGCCAGGTTCCCCAGCATCCCGTGCCACACCCACACTTCATGTGTAACTGTTGACTGAAAAAGCAAAGAATGATTTTCTATTTTCCAGTAAGAAAGAGAGGTAGGAAGACTGAGCAGTTGTCTACGATCACAGACAAATCAGCGGGAGAAGCAACCACACCCTGGAGCCTGGGTGCTGGCCCCAGAGTGCCCTGCACCCAAGACCACATGACTGTGACCCTCACATCCCCCTATCTGGTGTGGCAGACATCAACAGACGAACCCTGAACAGTGGCGTCACGTGGTACGGATGTGTCCTCGTGAGTCTAACAAGCGGAGAGCATCTGGTGTCCCACAGACCTGCAGGGGTGCCAAGGTGAGGAGGGAGGGAGGGAGGCGGGGCTCGGTCAGGATAGGGCAGCCCGTGCAGGCCTGTGGTATGGAGGGGCTCCACTTGGACCGGGAAAGGGTGTGTCTAAGTATCCCTATGGACACACGTGTCCCTGTGCCTCTGGGTGTGTGCGTGTGGGCACTGCTGGTGTGTGCATGCATGGATACTTGTGGTTAAGTTTGTGTACCTTCATGTGTACACAGATCCAGGCAGCTATGTGTCAAAAGCTTCTGTGTGCACATGGGTGCCTGTGTTTGCACATGTGAGTAACACACTGCCCGGCCTGTGAGTATGTCATGTGTCTGTGCCCATGTGTTGGGTGGATGTGTGCATGTGCACACGTGTGTGTGCCTGTAGGCATGTGTCTAGGTGTGCATATGTGGCTTCCCTTGAAGCCCCTGGAGGGCTCATCCTACAGAGGGTGCAGGGCAGCTGCCCATCCGCACTGTGGGGCAGGGCCTCTGAGGCGCCTTGGCCATCCAGGTCCTTGGCCTGCGATGGGGATATTGTCCTCAGAAGAGCTGCGATGGGGATATCATCCTCAGAAGAGCCTCAGAAGAGCTCTGAGGCACTGGGACCCCCCCCCCCATAGACACGTGCAGGAAGCCCTGCTGAGTGTCGCAAGATCACTGGTGGGGGGACACTGTCAGAGGCAGAAGAGATGGCAGGAGGTGGCTCTCGGGATTTGACAAGC
This sequence comes from Hydrochoerus hydrochaeris, assembly GCA_004027455.1. Lineage (NCBI taxonomy): Eukaryota > Metazoa > Chordata > Mammalia > Rodentia > Hydrochaeridae > Hydrochoerus > Hydrochoerus hydrochaeris. The sequence goes on from PVLA01001653.1 coordinate 112,622, forward strand.
TGACATTCACTGGCCACCTCAAGGCCGATCTGAATGAGTCCAGAGCAGAGGGGAGCAAGGCACGAGCTGGACCCTGTGCTCCCAGGCTGCTCCGGAGCCTGCTCAGCCTCTGCCTGGAGATTGGCATAGTCAAGCCTGAGGCCGAGTGAGGGTCGAGGGGAAGATGAGTGACCCAGCAGGGCCGGAGCCTGCAGGAGGACCAGCCCCGAGCACAGAGCTCTGCAGCCCCCAACTGCCAGCACCAGGCAGAGGCCCAGCCACCGGCCCCTGACCCTGAAGCTGCCGGGAGAAGTCACCTCAGCTAATGTCCACTGCTCACAAGTTAGCGTGTCTCACACTCACTTTCCCAGGCTTCAGGGGCCCACACTGTATAGACACACACATTCATACGCACACTCACTGATGCAATACCATCTCACCGACGGGCACACGTGTACCTACACATGCCATCACGTGCTCATGCACACATGCTCCGTCACCACACTCACACACTTGCATGCAACTCTATCTCACACTCATTATGTACACATGCATGTACAAACTAGCACACACTCATACCTGTGAGCACACACATAATGCTCTAGCACACTCACATCTGTGAGTACACATGAACACAGGGACATACTCCCAGTTGTGTATGCACTTGCATATATGGTCGTGGGCACATACTCACGCCCATGAGCACATATGCAATGCTCTACCACATGCTTGTGAGCACACACACTCCATCATGTGCTCACACTTCCACACATGCATGCCTTGAGTCCCAGCCACACTTCCCATGATGACTTGAGTTCCAGGGAGGATGTGGGTCACCCCAGCTCCCTCTAGGGCCAGGTCAGAACCCGGATGTCTGGCTGCCCTCAGCCTCCTCCTGCACCCCAAGGACAGCCTTCGACCTGCAAGGCTATCTCCCCCCTGGGAACAGGAGGGAAGAGACTGCCCACGTGGTCCTCACGGTGGCCACAGAGTGGTAGCAGCCCAGGGACCACTGTGTGTTATGGCAGTGAGAAGGCTGGAGTCCACCTAGTGCCCCCGAAGGGCTGGGCTCCGCCTCCAGCAGTCTGCCTGTGATTGCCCCTCTGCTGAGCGCTCCCTGTCCTTCTAGGGTGGGGGAAGCGGTGCAAGAGCTGCAAATAGGCTGCATCAGGCAGACCTGGCAGCCGCCTGGGTTGGTCCCCGGCCCCCTCTGTCCTGTCTCAGTAGAAGCTGACCTTGCTCCAGGCTGCAAACTACCTAGCTAAACATTCATTCCCTGGTCACCACCAGTTCCCCATAGCTAGGGCTGCATCACAACCTTCTGCCATGAGATGGGTGAGATGAGGTCAGCACTGACTCCGGAGCACCACGAAGCCGACTGCAGAGCTGCCCCTTCCCGCCTCCTCCCCAAACCCATCCGTCTGTTTCAGAGATGCCGCCCTGTCTGCTGTCGGCTCACGGTGGGTCCGGAACATCTCGGGGAATCGGACCTTCACAGCGCAGGCTGGGGGAGACGACACGGGGTGTTCCCCACACTGCAGGCTGAGGCCCGCACGGAGGGCGCTGCCTTCCAAAGAACACAGTCACATTTTCCCAGGAAGTTTTGTAAGGGATTTGGGAAAATGTGGTTATTTCTTCCTAAAACTTCCCAGAGTCCTAATTATAGGACACAGAATTCATTTCAGTTCCCTTAAATGTTATGAAAGAGCTAAATAAATGTCAGGCTTCCTTTTTTTTTTTTTTTTTTTGCCAAAAAGCAGGGGTCAGATTACAAAGAAAAAACTCAAGCAGAGGAAATGAGACAAGGTGTGGGCAACACTGGGGCTGAGTGTGTCAGGCTCACAGCTGGCAGGGCTGGCAAAGGCTGGGAATGGCCGTGGTGGAGGAGAAAGAGTCCTGCATCTCCCTGAGGTCCTCTGGTTGAAGGAGGCTCTGGAATATCACCCCTCTTCCTATGTCTGTGTCCTGCAGGTCCCCAGTCCCATTCCAGCTGAGGTACTTCCCTCTCTCACTCCTCCACCCCTGCCACCCAGGCCAGCTCTGCCAGGACTTGCTCTGCTGGCTCCTACTCCTGGCTATGGCTGCCAGGCTTTGCCTTTGCCTTTTGCCTGCTGCAGTAGTCAATTTTCCCAAACCCAGGATACAAATACCCAATGTCCATAACTTAGAGGAGGAGGGGGTTAATTTGGCTCATGGCTCCCGAAGATTCAGTCCATGGTTGTTGGACCCAAGGTAGGAACAACATGGCAGAAGGGCACAGGAGAGCAAAAATGCTTAGTTCATGGTGGCCAGGAAGTAGAGAAAGAAGAAAGGAGCCGGGGATAAGGAGAAGAGCACAATCTTCCAGGCCACATCCAGTGATCACCTTCAACTAGCTCCATCTCCTACCAGCACACTCAGCTCTGAACTCATCGATGGATGAGTACACCAGGAAGGATAGCATCCCCACAATCCAACCACTTCCCAAAAGCCCGCCTCTGAATACATGAGACCTTGGGGACATGTTAGATCTAAACCATAACACTGCCCCACCCCACACTGGTTCAGGCCAGCTCAGCCTTTCCTGGGCCTTAAACACTGCCTGCAGATGACCAAAAATCTATACTGTCTCTCATACCTATCTCTGTGGGTCTCATCTCTATCCGCCCACCAACCACATGCAGGTGGAGAATTCTATGCCAGGATGCCACAGTCCCAAGCAAAGGAAAGTCCTTCTTTGGTCCCCTCCCTGTGGGTCCTCTTCTCAAGCACCCACCAATCTGTCCCTCCCTCTGCATGCCACACACCAAGATGGCTGCTCCTTGTCATCCCTCACTGGGCTGCTACGGGAACAGGGAGTGCTTTGCCGCTGCAGCTCCTGGACAGTATGGGTTCCCAAGAACATCCGGTCATTCACTGGGGGACAACCACAAGTCCTGAGATCCACGTATCTGGGACAGGGTGGAGGACTTGTAGGGAAAGGAAGCTGGGGTATGCAGGGTTATGAAGAGTCCTACCTGGTCACAAGGTGTCCAGTCCAGGCAGCTACAAAGATGTCACAAAAGGACGGCAGCTGCTCTCTCACAGGGCCCAGACCACCATCAACCCAGATCACCCAGAAGGATGGGACAGGGTCAGGTAAGAGCCAACCTGTCCCTCTACTTGTGCACCTGGAGACCCCAGTTGCCAGGACAACAATGTAAAGAACCAAGCATCCTTCAGCAGCCCAAGCCTGCCCTGGGCATTTGAGGCACCAGGTCACAGTAAGGGGACACAACTGCCCTCTTTGAGCCAGGAGCATTCCCACCCTGCACTGGATGCCCAGGGGAAGAGGCCAAACCCACTACTCACACTTTGGCCCGGAAGACTGGAGTGGCCCACGTGCCCCTGACACCTAAGTCCAGAAACCATCTCAGGGAATTTAGAATTCAGGAGTCCTGCGAATGTAAGTCCACATTTAATCCCTCTGATTTTCAAGAGCTCTGGAAAATATTCCTTCATTAGGTTTCTGTATTTGCCCTACTAGACCCGTGAGACTCTTAAAGAAAAAACTCGTGAATTTCTTCTAGAAATGCAGTTTCACAAGTGTAAGGGAACTGACCTCACCACATGGATAAATATAATTGAGGATTTGATTTGTCTAACTGGAACTAGTATCACAATAGAAACTTCTTAAATATGATTGTGTTTTATGTTAACATTTGTAGATGAGATAATATTTGGGGGAAGGCATGTTTCTTAATACGAACTCTTTCCTATCAGGGATGCACTGAAGTAATGTGAGGACCTGGGCCCCCGGCTGCACCTCAGTGGGCTCCGTTCTCCCCCTCCCAGCACTTGCAGCTTTGCACTGCACCCACCCTCTGTCCAGTCCCGCAGGCCAGAGGCCTGGTCCTTCCCTGACCCTCGCCATCCCGCTAATGTGGGAGCAACGGGTCCTCATCCACCCAGTGTCATTGCTGTCTTCTTGGCCCCCCAAAGGGCCAGCGGCCTCTTCCTGTCCTCCCAAAGGGAGAAACTAACTTGAGAAGAGCTGGCCAGAGGCCGTGGCAGGGAACATCCCTCCTCCTGCCAAGTGTTGGCACCAGAGTGGGCCCCATGCCAGCCCTGAGCCTGACCTCAGCCATCTGCACCACCCACAGGGAACAGAGCTGCTCAGTCCTGGGGTCCACTCCCCAACTGCCCACACCCAAGTCCCCTACACCAGGAGGCCCCTGTGCCTAGCACTGAGCATCCTGCCCAGCCTGGAGGCTCAGCCTGCCCCACTTTGCTCTCCAAGCCAGCTGCAGCTTCAGTGGCTCGGGTCCACTCCTGCCTGCAGCTGGCATGGAGAGGGTGTGGTGGTGCAGGCTGAGCCTCTGAGACGGGCAGGTTGCTCCTGCAATTTCAGCAGAGGGACAGTGGCACTGTCCCATGACATGCCCTAGGAACCTGAGGCCAACCTGGATCAACCTGGCCATGCTTCAGATCATAGGCCCTGCCCTCCCGGGCTCTGCACACAGCCCTGCAGAATGGGAAACCCTGTGCAAGACCCCAAGGCTGGGGACTCTGGGTTACAAGTCATGCAGAGCTTCTGAGGGCTACGCCTGGTTTCTGTGCCTGCCATGGGCTTGGGGAAGGTCACCGAGGACAACCTCTCCCCCAGAGGACATCTCCTGGAGCCCACCATTCAGGGCCACTCAGTCCCCTCCAGCAATGGTGAGCAAAGGAGGACACAGAGGAGGGAGGTTGCAGAACATTCTTGTGGTTACGTGGTCAGCGAGGGTCAGAGCAGCCCCCAGGACACCAAGTCCAGTCTGCTGCCCTCAGGTGATCTCCACCCTGGACCAGGGAGTCCAGGCCGAGCCCCTCAGGCCCAGTCAGTGTATCCAAGGGAGCCAGATGCCCAGGGACCAAACAAGCCAGCTGAGAGTACGCTTCGGCCTGTGCAGGCCAGGGCTCCTCCCAGACACCCAGCCTCAGGTGCTGAGTGATTCCTCCACAGCCGCTTTCCAACAGTGCTCAGTCTATAAAGGTTCTGCCAATCACATGCATATGATACACGCATTTTTCTGCATTAAATCACATTTCAATAAAAAAATTTTAAAGCTACATTTCAAGGCAATTTTCCCAAGAAAGGTCTCCCTAGCAGCTGCTTTTGAGCTATTCAGCTCCTTCGCAAGGCATCATGCAAAAGAGCTCAGTCCTCATTAAAATCAGAAACTCACACTTAAAGAATAATGTTCCTTTAAGGCAGTTTATAAATAGCAGAGTGCTGGGAACCATTAAAAAGAGGGCAGAGGCTCTTTATGAGCAGAGGTAAACAAACCCTCAAGGTACCCAGGAAGGTGCGGAGTCAGGTGTGTGGTGAGGTATTGTTTGTGCTGTTGAGCAAAGTGAGGGTGAAATGTGTTGCACAGCCTCTGCCACATGTGTGGACCCACACTCGGGGCTGGAAGTGTGGCACCCACGGGGGAAGCCCAAAGTCGATGAGGGCGGGGCTGGGGGCAGGTTCCCCCATGGCACCCCCTTGGTAACTTTCACTTCTTCACCCCATCCTCAAACCCATTTCCTGTTCACAGGGTCACCTTACCAAAAAGAGCAATTAGAAAATGACTCCCATAGACTCCTTTATAACATCAGATGGCAACATCATAACCTGGAGGAACCAGGGTTTGCCTTTTAATAGCAAAGAGGAAAAAACCCATAGAACTGTTTTCCATGTTAAAGTGACTCAGGAGAGCTTGTGTCCCATGCACCTGCTGGTCAAGAATCCAGAATGACAATCAGAACTCCCTCTGCTAACTGAAAAGAAAACATGTGCTTAAACTCTGAGACAGAGGTTCCCCCTGTGGTAAGTAGGGCTCACAAGGGAATAGATTTAACACAGAGTACATAATTTATAGGATTATTTCATAATAGTCACCCATCAAAATTTGGTACCAGGGAAGCAGGGTCATTGATGTAACTGTATCTGATCATGTGGTTCAGAGCCTTTGGGAATGGCTTGTAGGAAGAGTTTGGAGACACCTGATGGAAAAGTAGAGCTGGGACTCGTTAGACTACTCTATAGGAGAGTCTGGTCAGAAGTCAGAAGACCAAAAGGCTGATAGAAATTCTGCAGGTAAGGATCACACTTGGGCTGTTTCTGCTGGGAGGAAGGACTGCATTGGCTGTTGGACTCCAGGTGATGTGTGTTATGGCTTGGCAGAAAGTTTGTCTGCATTTTGCTCATGTCCAGAGACTTTGTCTGAAACTCAGATTAAGGGTGGCTGACTCATAAATCTGGCAGAAGAAATTTCAAAGAAGTCTAATGTTGAAGCATTGGCATGACTATTGTTGGGCCCTTTAACCAGATTTATATTGAGAATCAAGAACAAAGAGGCCAGAAGAATGACTTAAAAAATGGTGACTTTGGCCATAAAAAAAAAAAAACCTCCAGTAAAGCTGTGGGCTGCAAAGATAGAGAAGAAGAGATCTTGAGTGCTGAGAACGAACAGGACAATAGAAAAGATGGCCCATGGGCAGCACAGGAAGCATTCTTAAAGATGGACTAAATGCCTTTCATGTAAAGGAAGGCACATGAGTCTTTGGAGGACTGGGGCAGAATGTTATGGTTTGTGTCTAGACGCCCCCAACCACCACTACAAGCCTCATGCAGTGATGGGGGGTGGGCTTTGGGGAGCTGAATCTAGAATGTGTGTTTGATTCACAATGCAATGCTGCAATTGAAGGCAGGTGATTGCTAAATCAGACCGCTGATTGGGTTGACACCACCATAATCCCCATAGACTGGATCCAATATAAGGGACATCAAGGGGCTCTTCTTGTTCTTGCTTGTTGTTTTTTCTGTCTTCTGCCACCATGAACTGTTGCCCCACTGCCAGGCCACACTACACTGGAGTCTGTCAGTTATGGACTGTGATGGATTGATAACTGGTGGTCAACTTGTAATATCAGCTGAACTGGATCCGTGTGGTGCTGAGTGTGGAGGGGCCACCTGAGGGTGTTGCCAACATAAAAAGGAGAACTGGAGAGGAAGAAGCGGTGTTGTTGGTTTTCCTGGGTGTTGTGGGTTCTCTTGTTGCCACTGGTTCTCCCGGAGGAATTTGTCAAGCTTCTTTCCTGATATGAACTCAGCTGTTCTCATCGTCAGAGGAGCTTGGGACCTCATTGTCACTGAGGATGGCTGTGGTACTCTTTAGGGGAGCCCTGGTCCTTACTTTGAGCATCACTTCCTAGTGCCAGTGCAGAACGCTAAGCCTCCTGGCACAGATCCTTCTGGTGGAAGCTGGGCTTCCACTGCTGACTGTGGGCCTTCTCAGCACAGTTCCATGAAACAGACATGAATGAGTCATTGTCATGGGCTCTAGGTCTTCAGCTGGACTAACACAGGATGTTAACATGGTGTTGTAGTCACGGGTTATGCAGAGAATAAGAATAAGGACATGGAGTTTACAATATTTTTACAATGTCACCCAAGCTTCACACAAGAAAATGCAGGTAATCTATCCACATCACTAAAGACATAGAATATTCATCCAAGGGCCTGAATCCCACAGCAGTGTCCCACATGAGTCCAGATAAAGACCTAGAGTTCAGGACAATGCCTCCCACGAGTCCAACGGGAGGTCTAGAGCCCACAAGAAGGAGTCATACCAATCTCTTCTACGGATCCGTGCTGGGAAGGCCCAAAGTTCAGCAGTGAAAGCCAGAAAGTCTATGCCAGCGGGGTGAAGGAGCTGTGCTGGTAGGTTGAGGGTTCTACGCTGGAGCTGAGAAGTCACACTCACAACAACTCCAGGGCTGTCCTGAAAAGCACCACAGCCATCCTCAGCGACACGGAGGCCCCAAGCTCCTCCGACTACAAGCACAGTCAAGTACATGCCAGGAAGCCAGCGTGATGAGTTCATCCTGGAGACCAAAAGGCACATGTCTTCCCCTCTGGAGCCAGGAAGCAATGCTCGATGTGGAGACCAGAGCTTCTCCAGGAGAACCAAAGGCTCAAACAGCAACTCGTACGAGAACCCACAACACCTAAATATCTTAATGCAACTAATGTGAATAGCTTCTCCTTCTCCACATCTCTATTTATGCTGGCAACTTTCCTCAGGTAGAACATCTACACCCAGCGCCATGCTGATGTAATCCAGCTGGTGTTAAGTTGACCACCAGTTTTCAATCCGTAACACATGGGATCAGGGTCCTCAACTGAATTTTTGGGATTCTTTAGTGTATGGACAGATTTTCTGAACTTTTTGTGTTTGAGTTTTTGGGTGACTATTATAAAATAATTCTGAAAATTACATGTCCTGTATTAAATTGTTTTCCTTGCAAACTCTGACTACAACATGTACTGAAGCCTCTATAAACTGTGAGCTAAATAAACCTTTCCTCTCTTAACTTGTAGGTGTTGGATATTTTGTCTCAGCAACAAGAAAAGTAACTAAGACACCTCCTCACAAAGAAAGGAGCATTGAATTAGCACATGTGCCAGTAATCCAACTTCTGATTCAACATACAAGAGTTGGAAGCAGAGACTCAAACAGGCCTGTGTAGACCCATGTTGATGCCACCAAGATTCATAGGAGCTCCAAGATGGAGGCCACCCCAGCACCCAGCAGTGGAGTGTAGATAGAAAAATGGGGTGCTTACACACAGGGATATTTTTCAGCATGAGAAGGGAGGTATATTCATCGCTTCTCTGTCTCTATAATAAAATACCTGAGAGAAACACTTCAAACAGGAAAGGCTGAATTCTGCTAATAGTTTCAGAGGTTTCGGTCCATGGAGAGTTGATTCCTTGCCTTAGGCTTGTGGGGAGGCAGGAGCATCGGGACAGGAGAATGTGGCAGAGGAAAGTCACTCATGTCATGGCAGCCAGGAAGCAGACGAAAGAGAGAGACAGAGGCAGAGAGAGAGAGACAGAGACAGAGAGAGAGAGACAGAGACAGAGAGAGAGAGAGGTCCAGGGCAAGATACTGAGCCCACGGTCACTCCCTCATGACCTAATTCCTTCACCTGGGCCCCATCTCCTGTGTTTCTATCCCCTTTCTATAAGCCAACAAGTGTTCACTCCATTAATGAATTAGATCATCAATAAAATTGGAACCCTTATGAGCCAATTGTCTTCCACAGCCCTCCGGCTGGTACCAGAGTCCCCAGCACGGGACTCAAGTGGACATTTCAGATCCAAACAGAGCTCTGATAAACACCACCACGCAAATGAATGCTGAAGGTGTGCATTGAGTGAAATAAGCCAGTTGCAAAAAGACAAGTACTGCGTGATTCCACTCACACAAGAGGACTCAAACTCCTAGAGGCAGAGAGCACAGGGCTGGGTGCAGGGTGGGGGAAGCATGGGGCATTGATATTTCACAGGACAGAATTCAGCTGTGCAGAGGACGTAGTCCATGGACCAGTCGCGCTGACAGCTGCAGGGAAGTGTGGCTGTACAGTGCCACTGAACGGTGCCGTTGAAGTAGTAAAGATGGGGAATTTTTACATTATGTATATTTTGCCACAATGAGTTTTTAAAGAGCAAATTTGAAGAAGAGAATCTTCTTCAAACAACATGGTCACTTGAAAAGCATTTGAGAGCCGACACGTCGTTCCCACCGTGCACTGCCAGCTCGCTTAGAAAAAGAAGCCAGACGTTTGCAGGGCTGGTCATCAATTTGGGCAACAGCCAATAACCTCATCTCCTGACCATTTTCCTAATGGATCCTGCGTGGCCCCAGCCTCTGTGGCCTCCTCCCTTGCGCCTGGCTCAGCCCTCCAGCAACACACAGCCCTCCTCCCCGTTAACTCAGTCACATAGCAGGTCTGTTTAAAAAGCAAAAGGCAACACCCCCTTTCCTGACCTTCCAGGAGATTCAAGTTTTTACATCAGGGAGGGAGGGAGAGTGCATTCTCCACCTGCCCCACCTCTGTGCGCTGCAGGTCATAGATTTGCACACAGGTCCTGGGAAAGGGTAGGTAGGGGGTGTGGAGAGGTGTGGATGGGGCCAAACGTGCCTTATTGGTGTGTGTACAGCCCATGGTGCACATGAGGCCTCAGAGCTGCGTCATGGTGGTGGCTGTGTGGCGCCTCCCTCCCCCGGCTCTCCTGCTCCCATGCTCGAGCACAAGCACTGGCTCCATACAGGCCTGGTTCTGAGCCTGGGAGCATCAAAGAACAAGACAGGCCCTGTCCTGGTCCCCAGCTGACTCAGAACAGTACAGTGACAAAGGGCATCCCATGTCAGCACATTGGCCTCAGCAGGAGGACTGAAACTCAGGAAATCAGAAGTGACTGGGTGGGATAGGCATCCTCTGCCCTGTGGCTGACCTCCTGCAGCTCTATGACATTTGTGGCCTCGGGAAAGCACCTCCCTTTTCACCCTCGGTCTCTGGAGGGCAGATCTGAGACCAGGGCTTGGGAACAGGTGTTTTATGGGAGACAGCAATCTTGGGGCACAGGAGAGATCTCCCAGGGGACAGGAGGTGCTACTAGACACACATGGCAATAAAGAGGGTTGGAAAGGCTAAAAGGTACTCACTCTCCTTGGCTGGAAGTAACAGGAGCCACAGGAGGCCTGCCCTGTGATGCCTGGCAGACGAGGAGGTCACGGGAGAGGAGATAGCCTGCAGAAGGTGCCCAAAATGATGGGCATTTGCAAAACAGACTGAGGCCTTCAGAGGTTGAGGCAGCTGGGAGGCACAGCAGGCTAGGCAGAGGACAGGGCCATCCAGGAGGACGGTATGTCTGGGGCAGCGTTTGATCCTAGAGAGGCGGCTGGAGTCACTGGCGAGGGAAGGGAACAGGGTCAGAGTCCGTCACAGAGTGTTTAGTGCAATAACAGTGAATCAGGCAGCCAGGGCCGTGCAGTAAATCCCTCAGCACCGAAGCCTCTGGCTTGAAACGGCTCTACTCATTTCTCCACACCTGCAGGTGGCTGGGTCCCCTGTGCCTGGCTGCATCCACAGGTCTGTGCTCGGCTCACGTGGAAGGTGGCAGGTCTGGCTTTTCCCGTCTGTCAGTGGCCTCCTGCAAGGCCCCAGCACCACATGCCTCACCGCCCTGCATGAGGCAGCCCCCAGGTCAGGCCCTGTGCAGGAGGTGGGCACCAAGTCACCTCCTGGGAGCAGGAGTCAGCCACGCTGCAGGGGGCAAGAGGGAATTTGTGCCGTTTTCATGTTCCACATGGGGGAGCACAGCTCCAGCCAGCACTAGACGGCCACACGGTCTTTAATTCACAGTGGCAGCATCCAATTTGTTAGGAAAGAAGAATAAGGGCTCGTGTCCAAGGTGGCTCAGCCTGGCCAGTGTGGGCACTCTGCACTCTCTCCCCAGCGCCCTGTGCCACACCCCCCAGAGGCTGTCTCCCCTCTTAGGTGGCCATAGCTCATCTGGGTAGGTCCCAGGCTCACAGGCGTCCATGCAGAGGGGACCTGAGGTCCTGGGAGATCCCAGAAGGATCACAAGGCTGGATGCCCCTTCTCCATGCCCTTGTACCAAAAAGCTTCCCCACTCATGCAGGCTGTGGTCCTTAGTCACAAACCCTGAAAAGATAAGATTGTGCGGAAGATAAGCGGTCACAACTGCGCCGGTGGGGAGAGAACTTATGCCCTAAAATCCTGGCCTCGGCATCATCCATCCATCCAACTCAGGGTTTGCACATAAAATTTTTAAAAAGCAACAAAAATCAAAAGGAAGGAAAACCTCAGCTAGAAACTTTTCCAATAAAGTGCTCACAGCTTGAAACAGACGCTGTTAACTTCTGGGGAGGTTGCTGCCGACTCTTCCAGGCCATTGGCACATAAAAACAATGTAATATAGACTCAATTTTCTGAAGAATCAGTTAGCAATTAAACGGAGAATGTTTGGGAGCAGATATTAAATTCTGGAGAGAATTTCCATTTAAACTTTAACTTTTCAGAGCAAAAAAGGGATAATAAGGCATAGTGAGGAAGTTTCTCTTGAATTTCAGTGAGGAAATTATAAAAATTGAGGTCAAGTGCCCTTTGGGATTCTTTAAATGAACCAGTGACCTTGATATGGTACCAGACAGCAGCAAGGGCATTTAGGATTGTCTCGCGGGTGTTCATTTGCTTTTGTCCCAATTATCAGATCTGAGGATCCCAGGAATTCTGGGCCCGTTGGTTATGGGTCATCGGACACTGATGGTTCTGGGCTGGAGACAGTTCAGTGGCGCTGGAGACAGCCCATCTGCCTCAACAGGGACTGTGCATGTGCAGGGACCCTCCCAGCCCAGCCTCCTGCCTTTGTCCACGCGGAGACTTCAGAGAGCATTTAGGGTGCGTTGTGCACGGACACACGCCAGGCGCCCAGAGCGCCGTCCGCTGGTGAAACTCAGGTGGGTCAGAGCTCAGCAGTGGTCTCCAAACCAGGAAAACCGGAACCAGTAGACTAAGCATGAGCATGTGTACCCCATATGGGAAGTTGGGCCTGTGCCCCAAATTATGGGACGTTCAAAGAACGCAGATGACCTAGAGTCCCTGTAGGAAAAATGCCTGGGAATCGAAAATGCTAGAAAATGAAAATGAACAGGCAAAGAGCCCAATGGAGATTCTGCAAGCCGAGACTCTTTGTCCTGGGAAGGGCTGGCCTCTTCCATGGCCAGAAAGGCTGACCTCTGCCTCCATCCATGGTGACCCCACTCTACTCTAAACGACTCTCTCACTCTGTGAGTTCCACATATCTGCATCTGGCCTCATGAACCCCTTTCAGCCCTCACCTCTGACCCGGCACCCTGGGACCCCAATCTGTATAAGCAGACCTCCAGGAGATACAACTCCTCTGTGCCTCCTGCCCCTACCCCCAAGCAGCCAACGTGCTCAGCGTGGCTCCAGGAATCTGGGTCCCTGTGCTGTTCCAGGGCAGCCAGGTCACCCAGGTCCAAAGGGACCTGTCCTGCCCTCCTCCTTGAAGCCTCCTGCATCCTCCCTGCTGGTCCCCAGCCCACTCCCTTCTGCCCTGGGACCTCCCCTCCCAAGCCCCTCTCACTGACTCCTCTTTCCAACTCGATGAGCTCTGCCTTTCCTGCAGCTCTGTCACCACCTGGGCCCGGGGCTCCAAGCCCACAGGTGAGCCCAGACCTGCACATGCAACACCAGCCCCACACGTGCACACCCGAGACCTGCACATGCCACTGCAGCCCAGGTTCTGGGAGCTCGGACTGGCCCCCAGCAGCACCTCCTCGTGCAGGTCCAGGCTGGATTCCAGCTCCCCACGAGCCCTTCCCACTGACAGCTTGGCCACCTGCCCAGCTCCCCATGCTGGGATCTCAGGAATGGTCCTCACCACTCTCCACTGTCCAGCGAGCTCAGATCCTCCCCAGGCCAGCTCCTGTTCCTCCTCCTCGTGGCCTATTTCTCTCCATCCTTCCTGCCAAGCCGTCATGAAAACACCTGTCCTCTCCCCCTTGACACATTGGATGGTCTCCATGGCCATCTGTCCCCACGCTGTATCCTATCTTTGCAGGAGGGAGGCAGCCTCTCCTCAGCATCTGTCCTGAAAAAGGTCACCTGTCTGCCACCCAGTGGGGTCCTCAGCCTCCTTTGACACCTTCTCTCCCCTCCATTCCAGCCTCCTGGCTCTTCTTTTCCACGCCTTCTACACACCTCTTACACACCATCTACACTCCCACATGCCAGCGGAGAGCACATCTTTCTCTCTTCTATTTCTAACAAACTCCTCTTCAGGTGCCTCGGGCCTGGACCTTTCCCCACCTTCCTGAGCAGGTGGAGCCGGATGGTGGAAGCCTTCACAGCACCGAGTACTGAGCCTTCAACTGCAGGGTGGGTCTTCACCACACGCCTGGCCATGGCCTTCAGGGTCCCTGCATCTGACCGCCCCACTTCCCATGCTGCCTCGGGGCTGTGGACTCCTCACCCAGCACAGTGACAGGACATAGCCTTGAATGCCCAGCTCCAGGACCCTGGGATCCTCATCTGGAAGGAAGAGGCCGACTTCTCTCAGGGTGAATGGTCATCTGGTCCCACCCACCACACCTGTCTTCTTTATCATCTATCACAATTAACACCAATTTGTTGCTTGCTGGGGGCAGAACGGTGCCTCTCCTGCTGAGCTATCCCCATGCCATGCCAGAGTAAGCCATGCCGAGGACCATAGGTTCTGCTGGGCAGAGGGGAGTCGGGATGCTCATCAGCTGACCTTAAAACAGATTCCCCAGCCTGGTATGGGGGCACAGGCCTGTAATCCCAGCACTCAGGAGGCTCAGGCAGGAGGCTGGCCTTGAACTGCATAGCAAGACCCTATCTCAAAAAGACAAACAAACAAACCCCAGATTCTTCAAGTTAGCCAGAGGAGTCTAATGTACCCACAGGGTCCCTAAAAGTAGGAGGGGTTCAAGTGAGTAGAGGGAGATGGGGTGGGAGGAGGCCCAGACTGGTGCTCTGGTGGTGTCATGAGGCCCCAGAGGCTGTAAAAGGCCGGCCGGGGCTTCTGCCCTGGAGCTGCTGCCGTGCGGCTACAGTCTGAGGGGTCCCCAAAGGTTCATGTGAGAGGCTCGGTCCCTGGCTCGTTCCTGTTGACACGCAGGCACCCATGCGGGGTGATCAGGTCAGACAGGAACAGTGGACCTCACAGGACCCTGGTTCGCTCCCACAAGGACAGGGGTTAGCAGTGACCACGAGTCTCCCTGGCCTCCTGTCTCCCCCATAATCCTCCACTGTGACAGCCTCGCTGAACAGAAGACATCAGCCTTGCAGGCCTCGTGTGCTATCAGGGCAGACCCAAGAATTCCTGACCCCGACTAGCCAGAAGGCCTTTGAAACTCCTTTGTAAATGTCTTTCTTCTTAGGAGCAAGATCACACAGAATGCCGGGTTTCCTCTGGCAGATTCACACACACATGTAGCACACTCTGACCTCTTGCACACCCATGCACACCCTTCCCTTCCTCATCCCCTCCTCTGTGCAGATTGCGGATAGGAGGGAGATGTGCTGGGCTCCTTCTGAGCTTGTTGCATTTCACGCACCACGCGTTCGCGTCCCTGTGAGCAGCGTGGTTTCCTTTCCTCGCAGCTGAATGACCTGCTGCCACTTTTCTTTATCCCTTTGCCCATCGCTGGTCACCAGGGCAGTTTCCACGGCCTAGCTGCCGTGAGTTGGGCCACTGGTTAGAGTGATTTGCTCACGCTGTGCTAAGTGTCACTTTTTCACGGACTTGGGCCTGGCTTATGATGGCACCGTTGTTAAGATGAGAACGGCACATCCTGCTACAGCCAGCACCCTGGGCAGGTGTGACCAGGGGCCTCTCACCGCCAGCACTGGGGAGCGGGATGAAGTGGGGTTTGTTTCCCATTTGTCTCTGGATTCTTCCCAAGGAAAAAAAATCCAAGCAGTGGCCACAGAACAGAAGAGCCGGAGACAGGGCCAAGAGCAAGGAAGGTGAGGTCTGGGTCCCAGGAGAGGAGGGGAGAAGAGACACAGGAGTCTCCCTCCCCCTCCCCTCCCCTTCCTCCTCCCTCTTTCACAGGTATTTTCTCTCTCTCTCTCTCTCTCTCTCTCTCTCTCTCTCTCTCTCTTCCTCTCTCCTCTCTTTCTCACCTCCACCAGCATACAGACATATCCTTCTCTGGTTCCTGGGGGGCTGGACTCCCCTCTTTCGGATGGCCATGATGCATAGTGACTGAACAACAGCTAAATATTCATCCTCTAAAGGTGAAAGAGCCACGGGCAGGAACTGACCTAAAGCAGAGGTCATGCAGATGGATGGATCCTCAGCCCAAGCAGTGGTAACAAACAGTGCCATCTCAGAGAGTGGGAGCTGAGCGCTGTGGGAGAGGACGAAGGACACTGACCAGGGAGCCCATGTGGCCCCTGCCCATGGCTCTGCCTTCAGGTAGCCAGGGGTGAGCAGAGGAGAATGTGTTCTTCCTGATGAGTCTAAGAAGGAGCAGGAAAAAGGGGGAAGATGCTCCTGAGGGCCCAGGGGACTGGGAAATGGGGCTGGGGCTGGGCCGGGGATGTGGCTCTGAGAAGGGACTGGCATGGCTGTCTGTGGTGGGAGCCAGCCCTGGAAGCCCACTCCAGATGGTGACACAGTGCCCACAGCAGACCTGGGCCTGACGTCGGGGCTGAGAGTGACCAAGGAACAGTGCTATTTGTAGCTCTGTCCCCTCCTTGGTAGAGAGAGCACCTGAGACCTCTGGCCTCCTTCCCAGCCTCCTTGGGAAGTCCTTCTCCTGGAAGAGTCTGCAGGTCTCCCAGGGTGGGCACTGTCCTCAGGGACAAGGCCTCAGGAGGGACTGAGCTGCAGACACCGCTCTGGCTCCTACTGGAGCATGCAGAGAGCACAGGCGAGCAGAACCCTTCCACCCAGTCTCCCTGCCCCTCCTGCCAGCCTGGACTTCACGCTGAAACACTAGGGACAGGAGCACTTTTATCTCTACTGGTACCCAGCACAGCAATACAGCAAGGCAGGGGGAGCAGACAGGGAGGGGCAGAAAGGCTTAGGGCAACAGGCTCTCAGAGCATCCAGAGTCACCTGGGTCTTCACAGCCATGGAGCACATGCACAGGGAACACATCTGCACTTTTCCACTCCAATCCTGCTTGGGCCTTGAGAGACGTGGAAGCAATGCCTTATCTGTGATGATACGACCCCCTGCCACCATCCCCACCCTCTGGACCCGCTGCCTTCCCTCCCAATTCCACAGTCTCCAAGACTGTCAATGTTCCTCTGGCTCACCGCTCTGCACTCCCTGCATGGTGTCTAACACCAGCACTTGCACACCTTTCACCAGCCACCTCAGGCCAGAAATATTCACCACCATAAAAACCAGGAAGTAGAAAAGGGAAGCTGTGGTGGTGGGCTACACTCTGTTGGCAGTGCCAGCCTGCAGAATCTCTTCAGCTCAGCACAGGGCCACAAGCTGACTGGCTGAGAGTGTCACCGTCGGTGTGCATGAACAAAGTCACACTCAGCACAGGTGTACTTGCTCTTACCAGCCAGCAGCACTCAAGCAGGGGTGCATACAATCATTAGACCATAATGGAAGCTACAACGCTTGAAGAAAATGACTTCACAGGCAAATGGATCTATAATTTCAGAGACAAATCAATGCTCCTGGGTCAGCCTTAAACACAGAATGCATGGGGAACCTGTCAGAGAATGATTTAGGGAGACTCTCCTACCGAGAAATAGTGAGCACGTGTCCAAGATTTATGTCATCACTGTAACCAGCAGAGGCAAAGCTCATACAAAGAGGACTTGAGGTTGTGGCTCTGCATAAGCAGTGGAAAAGGGGTGCTGAGATAGTGTGTGGGTGAGGTGCACTGTTCACTGAGCTGTAGCTCCTCAGGCTGGCTCCCTTTGCTAAAGGCAGGATTCACTTGCCTCCCTTCCAGTTTAAGATGAAGCACACAAAGGCTCAGCATGGCTTGGTGAAATTGTGTCAGACCACAACCATGTACCCCTAAATCTCAGCCCAGCCATGAAGCCAGGGGGGCAGGTTCCTGCAGAACAAGGACTTCATTTCTGTTTCATTTTATGTGCAAGGTTTTTTTAAAATGACTTCTTAGCAAGTGTGTCAATCAAGTTTCCATCACTGAGACAAAATACCAGAGAAAATCAACTTAAGAGAGAAAAATGTGTTTTGGCTCATGGTTTCAGAAATTGAAGTCCACGGTCTCTTGACACCATTGCTTTTAGACTGTTTTGGTGACTCAGACATCATGAAAGAGTGTCTAGAATTGGGGTGCATCAAGATCCCACAGTCTCCTTCAAGGTCACACCCCCACTGACTTCATTTCCTTCCAACAGGCTCCAACCCTAAAGGTCCCACCACCTTTCAACACTGCCACAGGCTGGTGGCTAAGCCACGGGTCTTTGGAACACTTAACCAAGCCGCTGTGGCAGAGTATCAAAAAGGAGGAAATAAATTACCATTGCTTATAAATGCTATTATCCACATAGAGACAGTTCATGGAGTCACTGAGAAATCTTTAAAACTTCTTATGAGCTGAAATGAATGATGTTGAATGGTGTTATGGATTCTATCCAGATGTTTCCTCAAAGTTTCAACTGGTCATAGATAGGGTTTTTCAGAGGTGGCTAGATCTATGGTGTGTGGTCCTGGGTTTAAGAATGTGATGCTGGAATTGATTCATGGTGTGATGCTAGGATTAAGGGTGTGAGTGGATAAAATATAAGAGACAGAAAGAGGGTCGCTTGTTGCTTGTCACTTGCTGCTTGCTGCTTTCTGCCTCCAATGAACTGTTTCTCCTCTGTAGTGCCTCTCTGCCATGCCACTCCGCCTTGGAGACAGCCAACTATGAACTGAAACCTCTACAAACTCTGAGCTAAATAAAACATTTCCTCCATAGAGCAATATGTAATTTATCAACTAGTGATTTCTTATTGTTGATGTTTTTTTTGAAATTGTGTAATATTTCTCTCCTTTTTCTGTTTTATCCCTTTAAATAAAAAAATTTTTTTTTAAATTTACTCCTTTAAATTTAGATGTTAGGTATTTTGTCTCAAGAAAAGTAACTAAGACAGAATTTGGTACCAGAAGTGGGGTTGTCTCTGTGACTCTACCTGACTATGTGGTTCAGAACCCTTTGGGACTGGCTTATGGGGAAAGTATGGAAAAGTCTGAAGAAGCTAGATAAAGAAGCAGCCATGGAGTGCCTTAATATGTACTTGATGGAAGATTCTAGTCAGAGCTCAGAAGACCAGAATGCTGAGAGAAATGCTGCTGGTAAAGACCAGGCTCAAGAGGCTTCTGGCTGTTGGACTCCAGAAAATGTGTTTTATTCCTTGGTGGAAAGTTTGTCTACATTTTGCTTGTGTCTGGAAACTTTGCCTGAGACTAATTAATCTTGCAGGAGAAATTTCAAAACATTCTAATATTGAGGCTATGGCATGGCTACCACTGGGGACTTTTAGCCAGATTTATATTGAGAATCAAGCACAAAGAGCCTAGCAAAGTGATTTAAAAAGATTAGAGTTTGACCAGAAAGGAAGCTCCAGTAAAGCTGAAGCCTGAAAAGATGGAACAGAGAAGGCGAGATTTGTCCCTGAAAAGACTAGCTAGAAAAAGCCAACTATTTCAGAAGAGGACACTAGAAAAAAATGGCTTGAGGACATCACAAGAAACAGCAGGAATCCATCCTTTGTAGCCTTAATATTGTAAAGGTGAAAGAATTTTCTTTGAAAAGAGAACCTCAGAGCACTATGTTCCAGAATGGTTGCAGCCTTGGGAAGTTGTTCCTTGGAATTTGGTTCATAGGCAAGAGAGAAGGAAGCCTAGCTACTGCTCCAGCTGGCAGCAGACCTTGGCATCATCCATGTGGTACTGCAGGATACAGAACGCAGTGTGCAAACTGTAAGATAAATAAACCTTCCCTCCTTTAATTTTAGGTGTCATGCATTTTGTCTCAGCAATGAGGAAAGTAATTAAGACAAAAGATATCCCCCTAAATCATAAGTGTCCCACCACAGACTTCAGAATGTGACCAAATTTGTAGATAGAACATCTAAGTGGGTGGCTGAGGTTAAATGGAGTCATGAAGTGGACCATGATTCACCATAACTGGGCCCTCCTAAGAAGAGGGCATTCACACCTTCTGCTTCCACCCACAAGGATGCTGTACAGGCCAGCTGACACCAACTTAGGATACAGTGTGTACAAAGGGCAGAGCTCCACCCACCATGCACAAAGAAGAGCTTGGGCTCAGCTTTGGAAGGAATGTCATCAAGCACCCACCTGCACAATGGAAAAGAAATCTGAACAATCTGTGTGAAGATGAGAATAAAACTATCCTGGAGGACATACTGGGACATCAGTTTAAATGAAGACACATTGTGTTTGTGGATGTGAAATTCAACAGGTAAAGACATGAAGTCTCCCCAGACTGCGTATAGATTATTCAACTCCACTCTAGTTAATATCACAGGTAAATATATTATTTGAAAAATTTATTCTGAAACTCTAGTAGAAGCAGAAATATAGAAAAATTGTCAAAAAGAAGGAAATCATAGGAGACTCTTAATTGTTCATAATTCAAACTATAAAGCAATATTAATCAAAACAATTAGACACTAGCTAAGAAATACTGAACCATATTGATGAAATAGAAAGTTGGAAATGAACTGCAAATAGTATCTCATATATTATGAACATATTTTGAAACAGTATGGAAGTGATTTAAGAAGCAGTATTGGGAAAATACATTACCCATTTGATAAACTATTAGATTCCTATTCATATCATACTCAAAAACAGATTCCTGATGAGTACAAGTCTAAATATTTTAATTATTATAACAGTAGAAGAAAACAGGGAAAAATCAGTTCACATACTGAGGTAGAGAAGATCTTCATAATCAAGATATAAAATGCAAAATTCATGAAAGAAAATATTGATAGATTTGATCTTAATGTATTTTTTCAAACAAACTGAAGTTAAAAGAAAATGGTAGAATAATACATGTGTAATGACTAAGGGTCAATCTGATGACTGCCCTACTAATATTAAAAAAAGTTTTATAACTCAGAATTTGATTTTAAATTCCTACTGGAAGCATAAATATAAAAATTCACAAAAAAATCGTACCTCATTAAAAAATTAGAAAAAATTACTGAGAGAATCACTTGGGACATTGCAAATGTCCTAAATCTTGACCCAGCTGATGGTTATCTGGTGTAAAAATGTGTAAATCTGGAAAATATAAGAATTCATGAAACTGTTCAACTATACACCTAGGGTAAATCAGCTTTACCTGTTAACTGTATTCTATTGTATCTCAATAAAATGGTTGAAAAGTGTAGAAAGAACATCCACACACTCACAGAGAGAGCTTAGATGCTAATAAACGTGTTTCCCCATCACCTCCCTCTTTTGTGCGCTGCATCCTCTGATAGGCCAGGCGTCGCTGGAGTCGCCCGGGATGATCTCACCTCTCCACCCCACCCCCACCTCCTGTCTTCATCCTGGCACTGGGAAAGGGCAGCCCTAGGCAGCTCCACACCCTGCAACCTTCCCGGCCTGGGGGGAAAGCTCTCTCTAGAGTGCTCAGTGAACGCCTCCAGCTTGGGAGTGAGACAGCCCTGCTTTACACGTCCCCTTGACCACCTCTGCCACCAGGGCTTCTCCCTGCCTACATGGGCCACCATCCTGCTTGGACCCTGAATCAGGGCCATTTGGCCTGGAGACTTCCCACCTGGGAATCCTTCCAAGCTCAGAGCACCAGTGCTGCTTCATTATGTGTCCTTTGCATTGAGAAAGGCAGCTCCTGTCACACTGACTGAGGCTGCTCCCAGGAACCCAGGACTTGCCTGTATCTGCAGGGCAGCAGGACACCCTTGTTTACTCCCATTAGAATGGGTTTCTATCATGCTAGACTACAACACTGATGA
This sequence comes from Hydrochoerus hydrochaeris, assembly GCA_004027455.1. Classification (NCBI taxonomy): domain Eukaryota; kingdom Metazoa; phylum Chordata; class Mammalia; order Rodentia; family Hydrochaeridae; genus Hydrochoerus; species Hydrochoerus hydrochaeris. The sequence continues at coordinate 133,952 of PVLA01001653.1, forward strand.
GTAGAAAACACACTAGGCAGGCGTAGTACCAATCCACACAAATCTACTGTGTGTACATAATCTCACAAATGTTCTCTGCGGTACACACTGCAAGAGAAATCTTTGATACAACAAAACTGCCATTCTGAAGTATAGGATTCTTGCCTGAGATTGTACACACAGCAAGTAGAAGAAACACAGGCGTATGGGAGCTTCCAGAGCCCGCACACCGCTCCATCACTCTGGGGACACACATGGGGGTTTGCATCAGGACTTAGATAAAAGTGCGTATCATTCCACAGGGGATCAGAGGTATCCTGGACCTGCTGACCTTCACTGCTGACCCTGCTGAAAAATGAAGGGTTAGGCTGCCCTTGGCCCACCTGTCCCTCAAAAGGGAGGGTTCCCATTGAAAGGACCTTCAGGGTCTCCACCAGGGCCTGAGAAGGCTCACTCTGGTGACCCCATGGCATCTGGGAAAATGTGAAGCGATGTCACAGGAAGTCATTTATGTCCCCAGCTCTGTGCTCAGGCCTCAGGCAGCAGGGCTGCACCTTCGAGTTCCCAGGAGATTTGAGTCCATTTGAGTGCAGCAGCCTCCCGGAGACGCTGCAAAATGAATTTCCATGTTTATGAAGCCATGCATTATTGAAAAGCACTCAGGAATGTTTGTGTTCCATTTATACGAATCAATGAGTGGAGGGCTATGCTCAACCTCTGCTTTGCCACTTTATGGTTCATAGAGACAGCACAATGAGAGCAGAGGTGCCCTGAGCACAATCCTGCTCAGCATAGCAGGTAGGCAGACCGGCCTGCAAAAGAAAGGTCCACACCCCACGAGAAGCACACAGCAAGGTCAGTGGGTGGACGGGGGCTTTCATTTTCACGCTGGAGACTTTCAGATGTATACAAGGGTAAGGAAGATGGAGCGATACGCTCCCACAGGCCTGTCACCCAGCATCAACGTGGACCAACATTTTTGCGATTTGCACTTTATCTAACTCCTCTACTTCGAACCATATGTTAAGAGAAATGAGCTGAAGACCCAAAAAAATGCAAATGTATGCGCATGGCAAATGCAAATGTCGTAAAACTGACAATAATTCTTAAATAAGATCTATTGCAATACCAATAAAAATTCCAAGAGGAATTTTTATTCTGTCAAAATAATCCATTTGTTTAAGCAGAAGAGTGAAACATAAAAATTGCAAAAAGCCATTTGAGAAACAGGACAGGTTGCATGCACTACCTACCAAATTATAAGGGTTAAAAGCCCTACCAGAAAAAGAACAGATGTTTTTATAATCTTGGTATAGGGAAGGGATTTTCTAGTCTCTTAGCAAAGCCTAAGACCATTAAGAAAACATTAACTAATTTGATCATATGAGAATTAGAACGTATTTCACATACTTATAAATCTGAAAGAATTTAAAGACAAACTGTTATGAATACTAGCTGAACTTGACAAACTTGTAAGATATAAATTCAGTAGGCAAGAACTCAGCTGTATTTCTATGTGAGTTATACACAAATAAAAGAAATGTACCAAAGATGGAATTCATAATAGCATCAAAACCACCTAATATCTGGGAATAATCTAACAAAAGCTGCACAAAAACTTCTACTCAGAAATCTATAAAACATTACTGAGAGAAATTTAAAATGTTCTGAATAAAGATAGATGTAACAAAGAAAGTATAGGACCTGCTGCTGAAAGCACACAAAACACTATTGAGAGAAACTTCTAAAGTTCTCCAAAGAAATGGAAAGTTTTTCTTCGCAGAAGGCAGCTTTCTCTGAATTAATCTGTGAATTCAATGCACCCCAATAAAAATCACAGCAGGATTTTTTGCAGAAATTGACAAGCTGACTCAGAAACTCATAAGCCCCAAATCAACCTTGAAAAACAAGAACAAAGATAGCAAATATCCAGGCTTGTTGTGAAGCTGTAATAATCAGGCAGGTGTGAAATTGGCCCACGGGTCAGCTGACCAAGGTGCCACACAGGGTCCAGAAACAGGGCCAGCAGCAGAAAAAGGGCTGGGGTTTTTGTTTTTTTAATAAATGGAGCTGAGTTCCTACCTGTGCAGATGGTCACAGGTATGTGGTGCTTTTAGGCAAGTGGCCTTCCAGAAAAGCTGGCAGTCCTCACCACCTACTAGCAGAGCCAGAGGACCAGCTAGGTTCTTAATTGTTCCCTGCAAGCGCCATTGAAAAAGAATCTTTGCTATCACAACAGCGTTTTTCACGATCTGGGAAGCTGGGTTGTTTCTGTGCCTTCATTGCCCATCTGGGCAGCTTCTTTTGATGAACTGCCTGTTCCTACCTCTTCTCCATCTTTCTATAGGCCTATGTGGTTTCTCTTAGTGATCTGGTAAACGTCTTGTAATAATTTCATGCATTATTGTAATCCAAATATTGTATATTGTAATTCAAGTATTGTAACCCCTTTTCCAGTCCTCCTCACAATCCAGAAAGTTTTATTTGGAATCCTATTGAAACGTTATTGATATCCCAGCAAGTTAATTCCAATCTACCACCTCCAATGCAACCCACTGTGAGAGTAAAGACACCAAGACAGATTCAAAGTTTAGGGCAGCCAAGGGTCCCAAGTCTGATCCAAGTGAGGATGTGTGGACAAAGGCCCTGATCCAAAGCCTCTCCCAGAATTTACTACCTCGTGAAGAAGGGGGTGGCGCAAGGATGAGTGACAGAGAGGATGCGGGAATTGCATGAGTGCGGTGAGCTGAGCTGGCCAGGTGGAGAGCAAGCACTGCTGCCGTCTGCAGGGAGAAAGATGCGCAGAAGGGCCGGTCTGCGCACCCCGACTGGGACAGCACGTGAATGGGTTTAGGAGCTGCTGCTTCCGTTCTGATACGAGAACTTTTGTACCCTGGGAAGCTGTGGCCTCTTATTTTGAGGCTCGTACCCGGCTGACATTCCAGGAGCTGCCTGGCTCTGCCATCCTGCTGCATTCAAGCGTTCTACAGGGAACACATTGTGAGGAAACAGGAAATTGTCTGTCAGCCTTAAAGATTATTTATCACTAGCTTAGCTAGTCTCATATGCCTCACTCAGAACCAATGAAGGGAGAAGGAAATAGCACAGCCAGCTCTGCCCACATCGGTACCTGGGGACGGGGCCCAGTTTAAATAACGCGGAGGTAACAGTTCTGCATTCAAGGAGAGCCATCCACTTGGTCTTCTACAATACATGAGAGGTGTTTCGTGGTCTGGTCACTGCAGTGTGTCCCCTGTTTCCCAACATCTACTGGGAGCTCATGGTAGGTATTCTGATGGCCGCAGACCTCTTCTGGCCAAAGGACCCTGGTTAGAAAAAGCAACTTCAGCAAGCTCTTGTCTCCTTTGGTGCTTATCCGGCAGCCAAGGGTGGAAGGTTATAAACCCAGTCCCCTGCCCCAACCCAGCGCATCTGAAAGAATTTAAAGACAAACTGTTATGAATACTAGCTGAACTTGACAAACTTGTAAGATATAAATTCAGTAGGCAAGAACTCAGCTGACAGGTCTCAGCTGTTCCAGGCCTCCGTAGGCCTGGCCAGCGCCATGGCTGAGAGAGTGTTGGGTCGGCCTATCCCTCCCCGTGCACCTGCCTTTTGTCTAAAGAGGTAGAGCTAGAGCATCAGCCCTTCTCAGGTAAGATGCGAAACAGAGTCTAGCTTCATTTTCCTCCCCGAAGGCCTAGGTAGATGTCACAAGACCACTTATAGAATAATCAATTCTTGTGCCACGATTTGAAATATCACCTTAATAACATATTAAGGACCCTTGGATTTGCTTCTGGGCTTCCTAATCTATCCATCAGACCTGTTGGTCCAGTCCTGAGCTGGTCCACCCTATTTTAATTTTGTAGCTTGAGGTTTCAAACCCTGACGAGGCAAGACCTTCATTGCTCATCTTTTTAATAAGAGTATTTATTCCTCTGTTTGCAAACCGCCAAGGACTTGCAGCTCCTGCTACTTTGTTTTCAATATCTCCAGTCCTTCCTGAGCTCAGAGTCCAGTCGGTCCAGGCATCCAACCTGTGTAAAGGCCCTTGATGGCTCCTGTGGGTGAACGAGATCTATGTGGCTCCACTCTGCATACAGAGGACAAGCACTCGGTACCTGCTTCCCAGCCAGTGATGGTTATGAGGCTCCAGCCTAACTTCCCCCAGCTATACTGGCCACTCTGCTGTCCATCCGCGGTCCTCAGCTCCCTGACGCCCACCTGGCCCCCTTGCCATCCCCACCCTTGGGCTGCGGGGAAGAAGATGGGGATGCCCTCTGGGGAGGAAGCCCCGCTGCAGGCCAGTGAGTCCTCTGTCCACAGGAAGATGCCACAGGCCCTGCATGTCCTACCGTGGCTCCAGAGCCCAGATCCCTTGCTGAACATCCACCCACGTCAGTGGATGCTGCAGAAGTCCCTGCCTCTGTGCGTGTTCCTCCCTGTGCTGCCCTCACTTCCCTGCTCCCTATCGAGGGAGGAGCCAGAGAAGGGCAGGCAGGGCTGAACAGTCTGGAGTCCAGGTGCCCTGCCTGTGTAGTCATTGTGACAGTGTCCAGCACCTAAAGGCAGACCCCGAGGAGAACTGGCTCCTCTGGAGATGGAGGACTCAGGCCTGCTTCAGCTGAGCTAGAACATCTGTGGTCCACAGGGCTCCCTCCACACCCTCGCTGCCAGCTCGGAAGGGAACAGGGAGGGCAGCACCCACTTGCTTCTCCTGCTCTCATGTGTGGACCTGCAAACTCAGCCAAGAGCCCCAGTGTGGCCAGCGGAAACAGGAACCGTGAGTCTCAGGACCCATGCAGATCCATACAGTGAAAAACGTCCCCAAAGAGTGATCACAGGCCTGCCCGAGAGGCAGAGGGACCAGAGGGCCTGGATGTCTCCACTGTGTGCCCATGGATAGCCAGAGCTGGGAATGGGGGAGAAGACATGGCCTTGGGATGCAGAACTCACAAATTCTGTGTAAACTGAGCAAGCTTGGCCCAGGTCTTCCCTTCACGCAGACTGGGAAATATCACAAACAGCTGTCCCATCCCCTCTGCGCACCTTAGCTAAAGCTCTCCCCAGGTGGGTTCCACTCCGTCTCACTGGGGCCCAAGAGGCTGCATCAAACTCTGCCCAGGGGGCGCACTAGGGACAGAAGATTTGGCACCTGGTTCTAAGGTGACAGTACCAGGTCCTTTCTGGGGCCCCACCCCATCCCGCCATATCTGTCCCCAGCTCTTCACCAGCTCTCCACTGACGGTGGCCTGGGCACTCTGGCAGCAGCTGCACTGAGCCCACAGCATCTGACACCGGCAGACCCTGGGCTGGAGAGCGCAGTGCCTGGCTCCTGGGTGATGTCTCCCCATGGTGCCCTCATGGGGCAAGAGGGTGAGGAGCCCCAAGTCTCTTCCATGATGGCACATGCATAGGCTCCACTGTCACGACGTCCCCAGCTCCCAGGTCCACGTCAAGGTCAGGTTTCAGCATGTGAATTCAGGGGAGCTGAACACCTCACCCTGGGAGGCAGCGCATGCGGACCTAGATGCCCAAGTTAGTCCAGAGTGGAGGCGCAAACCGGTAACCCCAGCGCTGGGTGAGAGAATCGCTTTGAGCTCAAGTTTAAGGCCAGCCTGAGGCATACAGTGAGACCCTGTCTCATAAACCACAGCAGGAAAAATAATAATAACTACGTGAGAGAATTTAGGAACAAAGCATGGCTAGCCCAGGGCAGTTTACATGCAGAGCCCCCAGGGTCCCATGGGATGGCACGGCGGTGTACGGCCATATGAGGCGCAGTCCCTCTCCTCCTGGCTCCCAACCGCACCCCTCTCTTCTGCACCCACCGGACAGCCCTCAGCTTTGAGGCAAATCCAAAGCGACCTACAAGGATCAGGGTAATGAGGTGTGAGAGATGAGATCACTGTCCTTTCTCCAGGACCTTCAGAGATGAGACAGGAGACGTGGGCCCCACAGCACACACTAGGTCTGAGCCAGGGATTGGCAGGGTCAGTGCAGGGCTGAGCCCAGGACAGGTGCCACCTTCACAGGGGCTTGGTGTGGGACCAGGGTGAACCCCAGCCAGGTCGGGCTAGGGCTGTGTGTGTGGCTTTGGGGTCCTCCTGGGATGGACACCGCTTGCTCCTTAGGGAGCTCCTGCGGGCCAGGAGAAGGGGAGCTGGGGTGGCCAGCTGTGGCCTCCCAGGACCCATGCTCCCATCCCACCTACTTTAAGGCTCCTCTCCCCACCTGGAGAGAGTGCTGTGGCAGCCTCGTGGGCTGAGGGAGGACTGAGTGAGTTTCTCTGTGCTTACGTGTCAATAACACAACTGTTTATAATCTTGCCAGTTGGAAATAATTTCAGACACATAAAAAGCCTGGAGACGAGGGCACGTTGTGTTCTGAGCCACCGTGGCAGGTTCCCCACATGCTCGCACCTTGCACAACGTCGGTACAGTGATCAAAAGGAAGCTGACCCTGGCATAATCGCATTAGTTGAATTACAGGCTATTTGGATTTCACCTGTTTTCCCAGTGCCTTGGTCCTGGGCCAGGCTCCCAGGGTGCACGGAGCGGTGACGCCCAACTTCCTCTCCACGTCCTCCGAGAACTGATCCATCTCCCTTGGCATCTGCAGAGGCCCCCAGCACATCCATGGGACAGAAGTGCCAAGTGTGAGCATCCTCAAAATAGCATTGCTCCCCCTGGGTCTGACCCCAGTGACCACAGTAACCAGACCGAGCTGCTGTGTGCAGGGCACTGGGAGGCACCTGCCACCCCAGAGGATCACTTGGGTGGTGGCACCACAAGGACATGGGCCCCTGACCTGGAGTTCCCCTTTGCTCCCCTTTTCTTTGATTTCTTCATCATGTTTGTAATTTCTGGACTGAAGATATTGGTTTGTCCCGTATGTTGATAGAGATGATTTTGGATTTCCTTCTTCATGGAATAACTGACAATCTGTTTTTAACTCAGCTTGGTAAAATGCAAAGATTGTCAAGAAAGGCTTTGCTTAAAGACTAAAAGTTAACCTGGGTATGGTAGCACGCGTCTATAATCCCAGCACTCATGGAGGCTGATGCAGGAGGGTCGCAAGCTGGAGCCCAGTTTGGGATTTAGTAAGTTAGCAAGACACTGTGTCAAATAAAAATTAAAGAAGTGTTGCAGATGTAGCTCAATGTGATGGCCCTGGGCTCAAGCCCAGTACTGAAAAAAACACCTAAAAGGTGACTATAATTCCTAAAGGTTATTTTGTCTAGTTTTTATAAAAGATAGTATCTTCCCCCCTACGAGAACTCAAATTATAATGGAATCTATTGCTATTGTTCTGCCTTGCGCTATTATTATTGAAACGTTTAGGTGGAAAGAACATGTCATTCTTTCCAGTGTGACCCACACCACACTCTTTAAATACAGTCATAATAACTGCCAATCTGGTTTCCTATTTATTTAACCATTTTCGAGTTCTCCACATGTGTAAAACTAACAGCTTCCTTGACTACATTAATTACTGTGGTATTTCTCTCACCATAACACTTCCTCAGACACCATTTCAACATAAAATGCAGGTAATATCAAAAATAAAAACCGTAATGGAAAGGGGAATGTGCGGGTGATGTTCGCCCTGCAGCCCACATGCCGCTGTGCCGGGAAGAAAACTCTGGCACTTGGGGGAAGATGCGCTCCATGACGTCGCCGGCTGCAGGGGCTGGCAGGGGCACACTTGGGGACCAAGACCTCCGCAGCCGCCCACGAGTGCAGGGAAGCAGCATGAGGTTGGTGTCCCCTCCCTGACGGGATGGTCCCGTGGCTGGTCCCTCTGCACTCAGGACCAGCCAGGCTGCTGGGGTGTCCCCATCTCTCGGCCTGTCTTGTGGGTGCTTTGTGTTTCCGGGGAACAGGTATCCTCTCTGAGATGCAGGGCAGGGAGGCAGCCCCTCGGGGTGCACAGGAGGCCCCCTCAGACCCTTCCTGCCACATACGTCCCCGAAGGGAGCTCTGCAGACACATTCCTCGGGGTTCAACTCAGAAAACTGGATTTGGGCTTTGAGCTTGCAGGCATCTGAATGCTGCGTCACCCCAGAATTCTCCTGCTGTGATTCTCAAATCCAGGGTGATGGGACCAGGAGGGGGCCCTGGGTGGCTGACTGGTTTGCCCCACAAATGGCATCAGAGTCCTCAGAAAAGAGGCTCCAGAAAGCCCCTCCCCTCCCCCTCCACCATGTGAAGACATAGACGACGCCCATCCCAGAACCAAGGGCAGCCGTGGCAAATGCCGCGCTGGCCACTCCGGCTTTGAGACTCTGTCTTGGCTTTCAGCGTCCAAACCCACAAGAAATAAACACCTGCTGTCTACACACACCCAGCCCGTGGTGTTTGGTTACAGAAGCCCAAGACAGGGTTCATCAGCATCATGAGCTGCCAGAGGTCTCCTAAGTAAATGGCAAACAGCCCCACTGCGCAGGTGTGTGCGGGTGTGCACAGGTGTGTGCAGGTGTGTGCGGGTGTGTGTGGGTGTGTGCAGGTGTATGCAATTCATTGAGACAGACAAGTTATGATACTCAGTAGATTAAATAGCACTGGTCACATTTCGTGTGCCCTGTGCTAGACTCTGCTCATACTGCAGGGCGAGGCAGGGTCACCTCGATGGTTCCGAGGGAAAGCACAGAGCATAGACCGAGCCCCCCAGAGATGGTCTGAAGTTCTTCCTCAGCGGTGACAAGTCTGCAGCTTTCGAGTGCAGATTCCCCTGCACACCGACCCGAGGTCTTTACTCCCTGATCTTTATAAAAGTGTTGTTTTCCTTTGGCATTCTCTGGCCGAGAGGCGGGGCCCTGTGGGTCTGCTTCCTGCATGCTGGCCCACAGTGACCTTGGAGGCCCAGGCAGCATTCTGCACTCCGGGCAATAAAGCAGCCTGCCCATCCGTGGGCAGGAACAGCCACCCCACTCAGCCCGGGTGCAGAGTAGAGACTCGTGCACCCCCGTGGGCTAGCAAGTGGAGTGTGGTCATCAGCAGCTGTGGTCACATACTGGGCGACAGCACAGTGCACAGCCTGGGGTGCAGCTGAGGCCACGAGCAGCCTGGACGTGGCTGGGTCCCTCAAGACCAATAGCCAGGGAAGGGAGCACGCAGAGAGCCCCATGTGTCAGCTCCCCTCAATTTGAAATCTCAAGACAATATGGTGACAAGCTGCGGGGGGGGGGGTGTCAGCATTCTGACCAAGAGTGTCCTCTGCCAAGCAAAGATGGGAGAAATGAACCAGCCAAGGTCCCCACTTCCCGTGAGAAGGACTGGAGGGCATCGGCAGGATTGGGGAATCAGGGAGGGTTCCAGGAGGCCTGGAGGGCAGGTACATCACCCTCAGTCACCTGCCCAGAGCCCCACTCAGTTCCACGAACCAGGAAGTGTGGGAGCAGCAGGGCTGTCTTTCCTGTCCTCAGCATGCCGCTCCATGGGTGCCACCCACTGCAGCCACAGGCTCATCTTCAGGGGCTCCTCACCTGCAGTGTCCCGGCCAGAACCTCTAGCACTGGCCCCATGCAAGGCCGTGCCTCCTGCCCTGCCCTTTGGTAGGCAGAGCAAAGTCCCCAAAAGAAGAGCACCCCATCATCCCAAGACCTCATGTGGCAGAGGGATGGCGCCAGTGGGTTCAGTCATACATCACAACAACCATAGACCACGGGGCTCGTGTCACCCCAGGGGCCTCACGGGGACCAGAGGAAGCAGGAGGCCATAGAAGAAGAAGGGCGGAGCAGGCTCTCCTCCCATGGCAGTGAGCCCGGCCAGCTTGGGCGGGGGACGGGGAGCAGAGGAACTGAGCTGCCCCATCAGCCTCTCCAGCTTTTAACATGACTGGGGACTTGGGGATGGTGCAGTAAGAAGGGGAACCTCTGCCTGTGTAGGGAAGGAAGGCCACAGGGACCTTCACACAGCAGCGCTGCAGCACACAGCCACAACTGATGTCCAGGGCCACACCTTCTCCACAGTGGGGCAGCTCCATCCAGGCCTGGGGCAAGGTCTCCCCTGCTGTCCTGGGTGAGGGTCCCAGCACCAGAGCCAGTGTCACAGCCTCTGGGAAGAGAGACTCTCAGGACAGGCAGAGGAGGAGCTGTGGATGGAGGAAGATGCCGTGTTCCACTGGAGCTCTGGAGCAGGAATTCCATTACAGTATGTCCTGCTCAGAGGCCAGGAGGCGGGACTGTTAAAACCCCCTGTGCCAGGAGGGGGAGGCTGTGTGGCACCCCAGTGTCCACGTGGACAAGGGCTGACTCTGGAGAAGGGGCAGGAGACAGAAACCCCAGGGCAGCATGTGGAGTCTGCAAACGGGTTTCCCATGGTTTTTATCACATGGCATCGACTGGAGCCCAAGCCAGATTTGCACCCTGACCCCAGAGTAAGACAGATGGCCCACACTCAACCACAGGCAGGGGAAGAAGGCGCTAAATGTGCTGGGACCATGGAGGCAGGAAACAGCCTCCGAGCTAAGAAGGGTGACACCTGGAGGTGCCAGCATAGGCAGAGGCTGGGCGGAGGTCTCCACTCTGGAAGGACGGCCGACTCAACTGCAGGGCTCAATCCAGAGGCAACAGCCATCGAGCAGGACCACCGAGGGCCCACGAAGCCAGAGAAGCAAAAGGAGGCAGACGGGCACGGGGCACTGGTCCAAGGGCAGCAGAACCCTGGGCTTTGTTCCACAGAGTGGGAGGAGTGGGAGTCCCAGCACAGAGCCATTTCCTTGAACAGAGAGAGAAGACATGTGACAGAGGCCAGCAGCAGGGAGCAAGGATTTCAGGCAGCAAGGATGAAGAAGCTTCTGGAAGCTTCGATTTCCTCAGTGAAAGAGGAGAGTCCTCCTATGAAACCAGAGGGAGAGAGAGAGGAGGAGGTGTGAGGAGGGAGGATTTGAAGAGGAGGAAGCCCCTCAGGAGGGGCCGGGCCAGACACCAGCAGGCCATCTGAGTTGGGAGGCTTAAACTACAGCAGGAAAGGGGCAGAGCTGGGTTCCTTGGGGAAGTGTTAGCACCCACTAGAGAAACAGATTTAATGCAAGATGTAAAAGGAGTAAGAATTTATAAGATCAGCCTGCGACACCACCTACAGCATCTGATATGGAAGAGTGCAGAGGGTCTGGATCCTCTGGAGTCCCGGGGAGTCCAGGCGAAGTGCTGGAGTCCCGGGGAGTCCGGGTGAAGGGCTGGGCTCACTGTGGCGCCCCAAGCGAGTCTGTGTCGGGAGGCTGGGAGCTCTGCACCGCCGGGAGCTGAAGGGTCTGTGCTGGAGGCCGGGAGATGCCGTCTGAGGCGGCGAAGGTGAAGACCGGAGCACCTCTGGAAAAACAAAACTCTCCTTCTTTCTTCGTTTTACATCATCCTGGTGACGAGCTTCCTAGGGTAGATCTGTGTCCTCAGTAAATCCCCTCGGCCACTCTCAGAACTATGCTGATCAGTCTAGTTGGGCATTTCTTACTCAGGTTCACACAGTCAGTTAACTATCACATGGAATGAGGCATCACCAGAAGTGTCCTCAGGGAGGTACAATGGTGGAGAGTGGAGGAGCTTGCAAGCAGGTGACTGCCGGCCCTGCAGTCTCCGCTAGATGAGACGGTGGCCAAGACAGGTGAGGGAACAGGACTCGGAGCAGGAGGAGTTGCAGTCCTTTGGGTCAGGCTGCACCGCAGAGAGGCATCCCAGCCTGGCCATTCTCCTCCAGGCTGCAGGTAATACCTTCATCTAAACCCTCAGGAGAGTCAGTGGCTGTCCCGTAGGTGGCCGAGGTGAGAACCAAGTCCACCCTGTGGTCCTGGATCTGTCAGCATAATCAACCAGGAGCTTCCTGTGGCTCGGGGTTTCAGAGGATTCAGGCCATGGCCAGCTAGGGGACTCGCTCCAGGGCCTGTGAAAGGCAGGATCTCATGATGGGGAGTGCATCGGGAGCAAAGACGCTCAGCACACGGAGCAGCCGGGAAGCAGGAGGAGGGGAGAGGAGGGCCGAGGAGGACTGGGCCCCGTGAAAGGCCTCAGGGTGACAGTGGCAGGCTGTTGCCCAGAGCAACATTCCAACAGGAGCCATCGGACCGGTCACTTCCACCTTTTCCAAGAAGGGGTGACAGGCTGGACACCCCTGGGTCCTCCTTTGGGCAGGCAGGGAATGTCCTGTCCAGGTTGCCATGAGTGGCCTGGCACAGCCACACACCCCACGTGGCTGCAAGACGCCGCCAACTGCCACCCGCTCTGTGCTGATTAGTAATGATGTGTTTAATTGAAACTTCAAGGTTCATTACGGAATGTGGATTAATTAAATTGAGAGGGAAGATAATGAAAAATATTCCCACTGGATACATAAAAGAGCAGGCCTGCTGCGGCGGGAGGCGGGGAATTGAAGGAGGCTCTGCTGGAATGCTCTCCCCGGTCCCCGGGAAGTGAGCAGGGCCTTTCTGCGGCACCCTCGGGGCGAAGCTGGTACCTCAGGGTCCTTGAGAGCAGACGCTGCTGGCTCTGCTTTGTGCCTGGGGGGCGGCAGGCTTGCTCCCTGCCAGGCTCAGCATCCCATCCTGGTCCATGGTTCAGGTCCCCCAGGTCCTCGCGCTGGCTGCTGTTCTGTAGAATGCCTGCGTTTCTAAGCTGGGTGTGGCCTGTGATCCTGTACTCCGGGAGGCTGAGGCAGAGGGATCCTAACTGGGAGCCCAGCCTGGTAACTTGGTGATGAAGCCAGACTGTCTCAGAATTTTTAAGAAGGGCGGGGGATGTAACAGCGCAAAGGCCCTGGTTTCACATCCCAGTACACAAAGATAAATTAACAGATAAGTGAACAAAGTGGTGTTTTAAACCTACTGCAGGCTCCAAGTGAAGTGGCTTCCCGTGGTGGTGGAGGCAGAGCCTAGCGGGCTCCAACCCAGGCCTCTCAGCACCAGAGTGACTCCCTCCCTCCCTACGGCTGGACTGAGGACCCAGGGGGCTGACGCCAGGCGTCCTTCCCCACAGAAAGCCACTTCAAGATCGGCTCTGCCGCGCTCACTATGCCCCAGACAGCAGAGACCGAAGTTCAGCCTGATGCCCCAGGAGCCCGGGACAGGACCAGCGACATGGGGTCCCCATGTCACCTGCTGTGCTGACCACATCAGCATCCAGCACACACAAGTTTTCTTCTGCCTCCCGCATCTGTGGGCTTTGCCAGGTATAAAGAGCTCCAGTCCTCTCCTATGCACGGTACTTCCTGGCGGTTAGAACATGCACCATGCAGCTCAGCCTCGACTGGCAGCTGGTGGCTGCGAGATGGTGGCTTTCACTGTCCCCAACTGCTGCAGTGACTCTGCCTCCTGGACCTCCTCCCTGTCCACCAAGGTCAGACTGCAGGCTCCTCTCCATACTATGCTCTTGGCCCCAACTCACTGCTGCCCAGGAGGTAGATGTGAGCCAGTCTGCACATTCATGCTGGGGAGACCAGGTCAGCACGTGGGCCCCAAACTCCTGCAGGATGGACATGAGCACTGTACAGCAGAGCACTGACAGACAGTGAGACCCTAGGACCTGCCAAGAAGTGGAAGTTTCAGCCAGGCTCCCCGGGGAGTGCAGAGGAAGCCACCAGAATCCAGCCCGGTACTCTCCGGGAAGGTGGCAGAGATGTCCTCGGTGGCCTCTGAGGTGTCCGGAGAGGACTCCAACCCTGGTGCTGGTGTGGGGTACCAAGTGCGACTGAGTGGGCGATCAGCCCTCAGGAGGCAGCATCTCCAGCCAGCACCACTTACCACGGCCACTGCATCTCCAGGGCAGCTGCAGCCTCGGGACTGACTCGAGTTTGCCACCAAAGACCCATCAAAGAGAACTTCATTTGCTCAGAAAAAAGGAAAACAATTCCAAAACGAAGATTCTGATAGCAAGAAACAGGGTTGAGGAAAGGGTAAGAAACAGGTAAACCTAAATAAACATTGACCTAGAAATTATAATGCCAATAAATCTTAACGGGGGAGGGACAGAAAGAAAAGATGACACATCACTAACTTTTCTGGTTACCTTCATCTGTTAAAATCCTCAGGGCTTCCCCAAGGGCTATGGCACACGGTACCCCAGATGAGGTGGGACTCCCACTCCCTGTCCACCAAGTGCTATGCACAGAAATCAATGTGGCTGTGGAGAGAACCAGCAGCCGGCTCTGCAGACGCTGCCATGCTCCCCGGAGGGGCCAGCGCAGTGGGCTCCAGGGGCTGGGTTCACCTCTCACTGAGAGACCTGTCCCTCTGACACCCCAGGAGAGCCTCCTGAAGACCTGGGTTCTCATGGCCAGGTCCTGCAGCAGCCAGTGGAGGTGATCACAAGGCAGCACAACCGGGCCTGCTGACCTAGGGGGAACTGGTCCTAGACATCCACTTCCTGGGGCTCCTGGCCAGGGACAGAAGGCCACTGAGTGAGTCAGTAGGACCCAACTGCTCTCATCCTGGCTCATGCCTGGTCACGTTTCCTGGCATCTCCTAAGCCCAGCCTTTGACAAGACAGCAAGGAGCCCCTGACCAGCCTCCTGGAAGGCCAGCGTCTGTGGCAGGGCCAGCTCACTCCAGGAAGCAAGCCCATGCCACCCAGCCTCATCTGGACACCTGAGCCCGTCTAGCTCCACATATGAGGCCAGACCCTTCCGCTCACCATCTGGCCAGTCTCCCTATCAGAAGTGGGACAATTCGCACCAATGGTGCCCAGGTGTTACAGAGTGCCTCTGGGGCAGAGGAGGGATGAGGGGAGCTGATGAGGGAGCCCTGGGCACCCTCCTGCGCCCTGCAGCAGGCTCTCTGTGGTGCGCTGTGCAACCTGAGTCTCCAGAGTCTCCTCTCAAGCACACGAGCGCAGACACATGGATATTCAGTGTGTTCATAGATGCCTGCACACACAGACACGCGTGTGCATGTGCACTTACACACAGTGCACCTGCAGCCAAGTTCTAGCACTGGGTCAGGGGAAGATGCTATTGGCGAAAGCTTCCCAAAGCTCTGCAGCCCCTCTGACCCCTGCCTCCCCCACCCTCGGGCCTGCTCTTCTCGAAGGTCAATAAGAATGCACAATTCAGGGAGGCGTCTCCTCTGGGGCCCCCCGGGGGCAGGGCTTTGTTCTGTGCAAGTGCAGTGGAGACACTGCCAGCCTGCAGCCCGAACACCAGCTCACGTCCAGGGACACAGCCACAGGTCAGCTCCTCCATGGGAGTCAGTGGGTACAAGAGGCCCGTGTCCAGCAATGCCAGTGCCAGACCCCACCTCAGACCACACACACCCAGCTGTTGCCTGGTAACAGCAGCCATTTCCTGCTAGAAGCTAGGAGAGGTAGAGTCAGATGGTGCCGCTGTTTCCGGGGCATCACCGTTGCCTGGCTACAGGGACAGCTCCGGGCTTTGGACCCGGAAGTTGCACCCCAGAGAATCCTGGTCTTCCTGGCTGAACTGAAGGGGAATCAGGTGTCAGTAAAGGGGACAGAGCAGGGAACAAAGGCCCAAGACATCATGGAAGAAGATGTTGCAGGCTGCAGAAAGCCTTGCCCCGGGGTTGATAACTGAGCCCCAGGTAGAAAAGGCAAACTGCCCGGCACATGCTTGCATTCCACAGATAAAGAGACACTTGGGTACGTCTGCTCCGAGACACCAAGTGACTGCGAGAGAGAAGCTGTGGGAGTGCGGAAGTGCAGTGACCAACACGTGCAGTTCATGGAGAAAAGCAAGTGTGGGGACGCCAAACACAAAGCAGCAGCCTGCACGTTGGTGACTGCTGCTACACGGGCCTCTCCTGGGAAGTCCCTCAAGGTGACCCCAGCCTTGAGTGGAGCGGGACTGGACGCAGGGTTTGTTACCCTGGCTGCCCCTGTTCTGTGGATCCAGGGGCATGGGTGCCCCAGATCTGCCCGCAGCCAGCAGGCCCAGACCTGCAGCCCCTGCTGCCCCACCGCATGCTCCAGGAGCCAGCGCCTGCCTGGTGCCAGCCTCTGCGGCCCCGCGAGGTCACCCCACTCACAGCCCAGGCTTCTAGTCCTGCCATGCAGCTTAAGTTGACACAATTATTCAGAGGCCAGAAGCCAGCATAGCCTTGAGGTAGCTGGGGTTGGGGCCTCAGCCCTGGCTTGGCGCCCTGCACACTTTTCTGCACCCACCCTGCTAGGCTGTGCAAGTCACTCCAGCTGGCCAGGCCAGTGGTCAGTAACACGGAGGGTCCCCGAGGCCACACGAGCCACACCCTGAGGGTCAGTGAGGTGCGTTGTCTGTCATCCCCTATGACCCTGCACAGACGGCAGCGCTCCCATAGGGACTCTGGGTGTCCCCTGCACTCCGGAAGACCGGCCAGTGCGGAGTTCAGGGTGAGTCACAGGGCCACTGTCCCCCTCCCCGCCCCTGCCCAGGCACAGCAGCACCCCATCCTCAGGTCACTCAGGGCGTCACATGCAGGGCTTGTGGGGCCTGCCTGGGGCTCAGCTCCTACACTGGGGACCGGGTGGGTTGAGGACTTCAGGCTGACAGGACCCAGCCAGGGAGGGAATGGGGAATGCAGCCCGACACCAGGAAGAGCTCACGAGGAAGGAGCCATTGAGAGCCAGGGCCCTGTGCCACCCAGCGTCCTTCAGCAGCTCCTGTGGTCACATTGAGGGGCCCAGGTGGCCATTCCCAGCCTGGGCTCCTGGGTTGCTCTTTTTCTTTTCTATTTTTTAAATTAATTAATTAATTAGTTAGTTAATATTTCATTATTCTTTCCAAGACTAGGGAGCGAACCCCAGGCCTTCCCACTGAGCTACACCCTCAGCCCCCTCTCTTTTTTAGAGATGGAGGTCTCATTAAGTCACCCAAGCAGTCTCAAACTTACCATGCTCCTGCCTCAGCCTCCCAGAGTGCACCCTGCGCCCAGCAGCGTGCTTCTTGACAGAGGTTTCCATACAGAACCCTTCCTGAAACCTGCCAGCTGGGCCTTCTGGTGGAGTCCTGCTGCACACGGGCCTCTCAAAGGCCCAGATGTGAAGGCACCGCGGCTATCCCTTACACACTGCTCCTCCTGTGGGCCCTGTGGAGCCTCCCTGGGGCCAGCATGGCCTCATGCCCAGGTGCAGGGGATGAGAGCCTCCCCCACAGCACCGATGGGGGAGGACCTGCATCACTGTTGGAGTCGCTGGGCTGTGAATCTGAGTGGGGCTGTGGCCGTGCCTCTTGGCTCAGAGGCTGTGCTCGCTGGGACGTGGTCTGTGACCTCGTGTGCACACATCCTGGGGAATATGTCCAGCACGCCCTTCGATCCCAGGCCCTCTGAGCTCCAGGAACACAGAGGCAATTTCGCTGGCACCTGCTTTCTGCCTCCACGGCGGGCGAGGCCAGTCTCACAAACAACCCAGCCGAGCCACTCACAAACCCCTTGCCTCTGCCTTCCCTCCTAAAAGGCGTGAGAACCTGGGTCCTCCGATGAGGAGAAGCGCAGCGTGTATTACAGTCAGGAGCCATTAAAGATTTAGCATAACCCGGGCCTCCCCAGGGGCCGGCACGGAAGCAGCCTCTTAAATAAAACTACCACGCACCTTGGTCCTGACGGGGGAGCGAGATCGATCCCTCTGCCTACCCTGATTATTCCCTTAACGGGTCGGCGCTCAGCAATGCGGCCTTGCCCGGGTTTTTCAAGGTGTAGGGTTCTCTCTGCCTACAAGTGTGGCAGCAGCCTGGCATGGAGAAATGGCCTCCAGGTTGCCTGACCTGCACCCTGGCACAGTTGTTTGCATCTGCAGAGCCCTGGGCGCGGCTGAGACCTGGCATCTGGGCTGCCATCCTCTGCCTAGGGATGATCTCAGACTGTGCCGCCCCCAGGAGGTAGTGAGGCCCAGGATCTCGACCCTGCATCGGTCCCCATTTGCCTCCTTTTCTCTCCTTCCTTTCCATACCGTCTTACAGTGTCTGTGGACCATCACGACCATCACGGTCACTTCTGGGCCCCACGGGAAGCCACAGGCTCCTTCAGGACAGGCCGACCACGTGGGTACTGGGAGCCCCGCTGTGTCCTGGCATCTGAGGTGGGGGGCTCAGGCCCCCTTCAGGGCTGACTTCACAGCCTAGTAGACAGGGAACAGCATCCTGGGCTCCTCCACCTCCCACACCGAAGGTGGCAGAGTGGCCTCGTCTGTGCTGGGACAAGAGAAAGAATTCATTTCAACTCTCACTGCAAGAGAAATACACACCTAAAAGGAAAGACACAAACTGCTAATCAACCCACCCTGTAATTTAGTGTGAGACTAAATGGGAACCCAAGGCATCAGTGGGCTGTCCCACAGTGAAGTTCTCACCTCATCGCTGCTAATTGGATGCGTGGTGGACGTGTTTAGTGGTGAGTCTGTGCCCTGCTCTGAGTGACAGGTTCAGGGACTCCCCGGGAGCAGCCTGATTCCCGAGGAGGTCAGGCTTGTGGAAAGCAGGCGTCTGAGCCAGTGACTGCGGCCCTGCGGGAGCCCTTCATGCTGGCTACACCTCCTAAACCAAGGGATGTGCAGGAGGGCTCGGGGAGTGAGGGGAGGGCGACAGGCCAGGGCCAGCTACACCCCAGGGTGCTGCAAGAGCAGCAGGAGGAACAGGAAGGGCATCAGCAGGGGGGACGGGGCCATCCCACAGCAGCTCTGCCTGGTCTCTGGCCCCTCATGCCACCATCATACACCCCTGCCATCCAGTTCCTGTCCTGGCCCACTGCCCTTCCACACCTGGCCCTGCCGCCCACCAGCCCCAGAGCCACTGAGACAGGCGTGTACACACAACACACACGGCCTGTGTGGCAGTGGGTGCTTGCATGTGCACCTGTGTTCGTGGGTTCAAGGCCTCATGTGTGAACACTGCCCACACAGGTGAACGTGTGCGTGAGTGTAAGTATCTATATCCCATTCATAAAGGTAAACGCCAAACCATCTATCTTTTTCAGAAACATACTATTCTAAAACTCATATTTACTTCTTAAAATTTGTGGCAAAATAAAATCTGTGACAAATATATGGAAATCTTGACTCAAAATTATTTCAAAAAAGCTAGCCTCTTAATTTTAATTCTGGGAATATTAAATGGCTTCTTTAAAGTGACCCTTTCCTTTGTTTTTCCAGAATCCCTGCCACTCGATGTGCAGGAGGGTAGGTCAGCCTGGCTAATGAATTTGTCCCTTCACCCAAGCACCTGAGCCACCAAGTGTGTTTGGACACATCAAGTGTGAGTGTGTGTGTGTGTGTGTGTGTGTGTGTGTGTGACAATGTCCATACAGAGGCCAGGCACAGACCATGGTGCTGAGCCTCAGGATGATAACCTGTGCGTGGTACATGAATGTGGGAGTGCCTGACACAGGCTGGGGTGTCCCAGGTGTGTGTAGGTGTGTAGCCCAGGTGTGTGATGGGAGTGTCCACCTTATGACAGTGCACCTTGCTGCACATGGACATACATTTGTATTGTGTGCCCATGTGAGTGTGCCTGGGTACCTGTGCAGGGTGCACATGTGTGAGGGTATCAGGGGGGTGTGGAGGTGAGCATAGGTATGTGGAGGTGGGGTGCATGCGTGCGTGTGTGTGTGTGTGCGTGTGCACATGGGAACAGGAAGGACATGGGTATTCTGGGCTGCAGCACCCATGCTGCCCGCTTGGCCCTGCACATGATGGCACATTCCTCAGCATTTCACCCTGTCACTGGCCCTGTTTCTCCTTCAAGCACAGCCAGCTCCAGAAGCAGCAGCTAGCAGCTTGGGACATCTGACAACCCCACCCACCTCGTGGCTGCCCCCCACGCTAAGTGAGGACCCCTGCCCATCAGGGCCCGCAGTGGGCTGAACCCGGATGCTCTCGTCCCATCTTGGTAATTTCAGCCTTTGGGGAGGCTGTGTTTCTGTTTGCCTTTGTTTTTTAGTTTTTGGTAGTAGTTATTAATGTTTTTCATTTCCTCAAAAATTACAGCTGTTTTGACGTTTGCGGAGTTAATTGTTACCATTCAGCAGCTGGAGTGGCAATTTAGCACCTGCTAATAGCGGCGTGGAGTGTGAAGTTTGGGGAAAATGACCAGATTGTGTGTGTCACTCTGTCACTCTGTGGCAACGGGGAATTACAGAGGCAGGGCCTGGGACGGGCGCACTGAGTGCCATGCGGGCTCCCACCGTCCAAGGCACCCAGGACAGGGGTCCCCTCCGCAAGACCTTTCCTATGGGATTTCCAACCCTGCCTGTGTCAGATGGCAGCAATCGCAGGACAGAAGTTGAGGCCTTTAAACAGTCCGCCTGGTGCTGAGGTGGGGTACCGGGAGGTGGGAAGCACCCCAGGGCTCCTGAGCTGGGACCATGCTGTCCTGACAGCTCTGCCCTCCTGTGAGCTGGGGTGTGTCAGCACAGCTGCCCTGACTTCCTGGCCTGATGGCTTCCTTGGCCCCACAGTCACAGGGCCCTGCAGGCTTAATCCAAGCCAGAACACCAGGAAACACCCTTCCAAACACCAAAACCCCCAATTTTGAAATCCTCAAAGTTCTAAAACCTTAAAGCCTAAAATCCCTGAAATCCATCTCCTCAAATGTTTAAAACTCCAGTGTTGAAACCCTAAAAGCAAAAATCCTGAAAACTGGTGCTCTCATCAAATAAAAAGACCAAGAATGGAAAGAACCCGAGTTCTGGGGAAGGATGGGAGTACTCATATCCAGGCATGGGGGTGCAAGTCGGAGGGGGCTGGAGGAAAGGGCTCACAACCCAGGTGTCACCTCGATGGAACAGCATGGTCCCTCCTAAGACAAAGGGAGCAGCCAGGCATCTCCACAAGACACAGAGCCATGGTCAGTGGCCAGAAGGGTTGTGGCTGGGAGGGCTGGACACTGTCTTTAATTTGGGGGTGCTCTTTACCTCCTTTCCCCCCCTTTTTGTTGTTGCTTTTTTCTGTTTTTGATTGTTTTTTCACAATTTTAAAGCATCAGCTTTTTAAATAATTTGCGATGTTATGTATTTCATCCTCACTTTATTTTCAACACTGGAGGTATTAAACGTATAATAGCATTTAGAGAGCTCTAATTCATTTTATGCTCTTTTTTTTCAGCCAATTTGATTCCAGGAAAGTGTGTTATCACACAGTAGGCTTTGTGGGTAAACATCGCAGATGCATTGTATAAAAGCACGGAAGCTGGTGATTTCAGTAAACGAAAAGATGCCCTTTTTGTACCTCTGCACTCTTGAAAGATAATGTTTCTCCAGCTCTCGGCTCTTTGGGTGACCTCTCAATTTTCTCAAGCACCTCGTCAGAAGATGCAGGCAGTCATCACGGTATTTCAGAAGACCACGGCTATGAAGTCCTCAGTGGCCAACCAGCGATGCGGGTTCACACAGCTTGCTTCTGCCCCAGGTCTGTAAGAAACAGCGCACCTGCTCCCCTCTGCCACACCCGTGCACCTCCCGCAGCAGGCAAAGTAAGCATGTGGCTGTGGCCTGCTTTTTCATGTAAAGTGCCTGTGGAACCTTCTGTTTCTCAAGTAAACCCACTCTTAAACATGCAAACAAATATCCTTTAGAGAATTCTTTTGTTACTTTTTCAGCAGTTTTATTTTCAGGGCTTTAGACTTCAGGGATTTTGATCTTTCTGAACATCAAGATTGGGATTATGGGGTCTACGATAGCAACTGCGATCGTGGCGCAAGCCCCGGCTCAGCCCCTCAGCTGTGCACCCCTTCTACCACGCCCCAGGCACTGAGGAGCCAACCTCCCCTTGCCCCCTACCCACCCAACCCTGAGTCCCAGAGCTCAGTAGTGCCCAGCAGGAGACAAGCTGGTGACATGGCCAGGTAGGTGAAGTAGCGGACCACGTCCCTGCCCAGTGAATGCCGAGTCTCTATGCCTTTCCAGGGGCAGGTTAGGGGGTCGAGCCACTCTAGCGTGGGCATAGGCATCCTGCCCTTCTACAAACAGAGTCCCTCGGACAGGACTGGCTGGCTGGGGAAGACATGGGCAGGGAGTGGAAGGAGGGGGAAGGAAGCAAGGGGTGGACTCCATTGCCACCCCCAGAACCTCACATAGCCCCTCCACAAGTGTCTCCACCTTCTCAGAGGTAGCTGCTGCAGCCAGCGCTGTGTCCCACCCACCCCAGGCAAACTGCTACCAGCACTGGTCCTGACTCCCAGGCTGCAGGTGGCTTGAGAGCTAGCCAGTGTCAGTTCAGTGTCAGAGCCAGTGCTCAGGGCTCATGGGGAGGAGCCAGCTGCCATCAGAACAGAGAGGCCAAGGCCACAGAGCTGGCTGCTGCCACCTCACACATTGCCTTTGCCTCTTTGGGGAAAGTCTCTAGCCCAGGGCCTTCTGCCTGTTGGGAGAAGCAGGCTCTAGGACCTTCTCCCTGGTGTCACTGTATATGAAAGGGCCAGGTCAGATACTGAGCCGGGGCCATAAGCCAATGTCACCGTGCTTGTCCTCAACCTCCCCAGTATCCTTACTCCACTTCTGGGTCAGAAATGGATGCTTGAGGTCATAGAGCCAGGCCAGAGTTGGGGTGGGATGTGTCCCAGTTTCCCAGGGCTGTGTAGCTTACAATAGCAGGGATGGGCTTCTCTCATGTCTTACAAAGAGGTGAGGCAGGGTGGGTGTGGAGGGAACCCAACCCTGGCCTCTGTCCAGCCCTGGGGCCTCATCCATCCTGGTGTCCGCTGGTTGGTGAATCATCACTCTGGTTCCTGCCTCGGTCTTCACGTGGCTTCCTCTCAGAACGCCTGGCTGGGTTCCAGGGCCCACCCACATGATCCAGAGCACCACCCCCAGGAATCCTTAACTGCACCTGTAAAGACTTCTTCCCCAGTGAGACCACACACCTGCGGGGCGCAAGAGTCAACAAGACCCAAGGGGGACTTGGATGAGGGCTGGGTCAGGCAAGGACACCACATAGCCTCGGGGTGCAGCTGGAGCCAGGGTTTCCTGTCCACAGGATAGGGCTTCCAAAGGGCAGCCCCCTGGCCACTGAGCCCAGCCTTTCTGCACAGTATTTCTTGGGCTGGAGCCTGAGCTCTGGTGATTCACACGCCTGTTTAGGGGGATGCTGGATCCAAGATGGTAGGCATCCAGACAGTACACACAGTGCTGGACAGAAAGACAAGGCAGGGTGGACTCAGGGAGCCCAGAGACCACCCAGGAAGGAGGGACCCAGGCCCAGGAGTGAGAGTAGACAGAGCCAGGTGTGGAGACCAGGGCCAGAAGTTAAGGCATGGACCCCTTTCCTGGGTGCTGATTGGCTTTGCCTCAGGGTAGCACACACACACCCAGGGCCATCCACCTGTGGTGGAACTGTGGATCCAGCTCATGGCTCTGGAAGCTCAGGCCACAGTCATCCAGTGTGGTCTGGGCCTGCGCAGCAGTGTGGATGGAATGCACAGCGGGTGAAGCCGTTCTCCTGGCAGAAGGGAAGCAAACGACAGGAAGAGGGTTGCACAGGAAGTGAAGCCAACGGATTCTGTTCACCTGCACACATCTGAGCAGGCCAGCTGTGCTCTGCTTTGGTCCTGCCCAGTGCTCAGCAGTCAGGGAGGAGCCAGCAGTCACCACGTTGAGGGGAAAAAGGGTCAGGGCCCAGAAGCTGTGAGGCCCTGGCCAGCACCTGTGGAACTGTGGCTGTTGGAAGTGTGCTGAGCTGGGTTTCTTGAGGGCAGCAGCCCCTGAGTAGGGAGTGTGAAAGTCTGACCCCCACCCCAACAGTTCAAAGGGGCTAGGAGGCCCCTCTCCACACACATGCAGCTTACAAGGTAGAGGGAGTCAGCCACGAGCTGGGCTGGTCAGCATAGGTGTGTGGCTCTCACAGAGGCTTCTGACTTGGGCACCTGCATGGGTGCCCATCCAGGAGAGACATCCAGAAATGTAGCTGAGCCATCTTCACAGCCTGGGGACATATTACCATCTCAGTAAGCCTCCCATCTCTTCCTTCCCTCAGCCCAGATTTCCACTCAAACCAAGGTGCAGCCAATCAGCCTTTGTGGGTGCTCATCCTTCCACCTGCTCTGAGGCATGGATGAAAAAGTGTCCATGCAGTCACATGGTGGCCATGCAGTCACAGGGTGGCCAGGAGCACCCCATCGGTCAGGCCCAATGGCATCAAAGTGTCCTCCAGATGGAAGATGTGACCTGATGCTGGCTCTGCCCCTACCCCATCACAAGGTTGGGGCCATCAGGACCTGAAGACATCCCCATCCCACCACATGCTAAACACAGCATCTCTCACCACCCCTGCTGGAGGGGTAGTTCAAGAGGTCACTGTCTCCCTGGGACTTCAGCTCCCCAGAGGGAATCCAACAGAAAGGGGCTCAGCAAGCAATGGTAACAGCACCCACAAACCAGAGGCAGGACCAGGAGGTGGAGAGAGAGACCTACGTGCCTGCTGTGGCCCTCCTTCCTAAAGAAGATCATAATTCCCCCAAGGCCACATGGCCACCCACAGGACAGGGAAAGTGAGCCCACAGCCATCCCTACCCTTTCCAGCAGCACCCTTGTGTGCTGTCCCTCAGATGACGAGTCCAACTGCTGAGCCACTGGGTCCTCTCTTCACTGGACAAGGCCCAATCAGCAGCCTCCTTGGGCTCTGGCACCCATTCCCACCCTGAGCACCACTGAGGCCTGTGGTCGGGCAGGAAGTTGAATCCAGGCAGCTTAGTGGGCACAGGGCTTTCTTTGGGGATGGTGAAAATGTTTTGGAATTTGTGGCTGTTACACAATAGTGTGAATGAACTAAGTGCTATTGAAACAAACACTTCAAAATGGTTAATTTTATGTTATGTGCATTTCATTGCAATTAAAAAAAATTTAAAGGTGGCTTCAGGTAAAATTGTAATGGATGTTGGAGACAGTTCGGCAACAATATTGGCAAATACCCATGGAGCCGGGTCCCTCTGCACCTCAGGCTTAAGGCATGAGTTTATGGGGACCCTCCTGGGAGTGAGAGACTGAAATTATGACCCCCTATCCCAGGAGAAGGAACAGAGCACTGGGTCCTCAGGCCCACCTCTGCCCAGCAGCGGCTGCAGCATGTGCCTGGGCCCCCACCTGCCCAGAGACAAAGCAGGTGCTCAGCAGGGACCTGGGCAGTGCAGTGAGATGTGTCACCTGCAGAGTTCCTAAATGTGGGTGCTTGATCATTACCAAAAGCTAGCACAGTGACATGAGGTAAGGCATGAGGAGCAGGGACACCAGCGTCCCCAGCACTTGCTGTGAACTTAGCCACCTCCTCCTCCTCTCACCACCCTGACTGCCCACCATGTGACTGCCTGTCCTGCCTCAGTGTCATCCCCTGAGGGACACCCTGGTCCTTGGCCAGGCACTGTCCTCAGAGCTGAGTGAAGCCTGGAGGAGGGATGACAAGGTTTCCAGCCTGTGTCACGGGCGAGCAAGGATTAAACACAAAGTCCCACTGGTCCAGGATTCTGTGCCAAAGAGACGACTCATTACAAACACCGGAACCTTCAAGTCAGACAGATGGGGAAGAGGCAGAAACGTGCTTTCCCTCCCAGTTTAGAATAATTGCAACCCACCACTCTAGGCCATCAGGCTCTCAGCATCAAGCAAAATGCTGGGTGGGGGGGAAAGGGGAGTGTTTTCTGGCAAATTAAGAGAAAGCTGAAAAGGCCAATTTGCTGGCTCCTGTTCCTCCCTTGTCCTTTTGAGGCTGCCGGCATTGTCACAGAACTTGCCAATCAAAAACCCGCACTGACAGCAGGCCTGGTGCACCGGGGGGAGGTCAAGCCCCGCTGTCCCTCCTCCACCTCCCGCTGCCCACACCACCCTTCTGAGGGACAGAGGCCTTGCTGGTGCCCTGCCGTCCCACATGGTGTCCAGGCCACCCCAGGATCTTCCTCATCTAGGCCTCGGCTCCCAGCCAGCTGTAGTTTCCCAGAGACATGGTGAAGGAGTGTGCGAAAGCGGATATGGACCTATGGGGTCCACGGAGCCTGGTACCTCACCTTTCAGATGGGGAATGGAGTCCTGCGGTCCCTGCCCTAGGGAAGCAGGATCGGTGAGGATCCTGGAGGAACCAGCCACAGGCTTCCTCCCTGACCTGGCGCTTTGAGTCTGCTCTGCCATGGGGAAACAGGAGGATCTGGCCCAAACCATTGCTGTCCCCATTTGCTTTGTACTGATTCCCACCAAACTCCAACAGTTCCATCGGAGCTGAAGAAGCAAAGACCAGCACAGACACCAGGCTGGTCATCTTCCTCGGGGCTCCAAGTCCTCAGAACAACCAGAGACTCAAGGTCTTCCATTAGGGCTCCAGAAGTGGGGGAGTCACATGCAGCTGCGGTGGGGGCGGTGAAGCTGGGGCTGCAGACTTGCTGCGAGAAGCCACAGCTCAAACTGCTTGAGCTGTGAGGGGACAAAGCGACAGCGGTCACAGGCTCCTCGGCCATGTCACCTCTCAAGGAAGCGGGCTGCTCATGAGCTTCTGTGTCCTGTGCATGTGGTCAGCACAGGAAGCTGCCCTCCTTGGCTTAGCTTTAATCCCTCCCTGTGAAATTTTGCCTGTGATCCAGCCACTGGGGCACTCGCCCTTGGCCATCAGGAGAAAAAGGCAGGGCTGGTCAGAGCTCCGCTCTTTAAACAGAAAAGAACCAGGGGGCCAGGAGTCAGCCTGGTGTCACTGCCACCCCTGTCACACACCCTCAATGCCAGGCTGCATCATGCCTCAGCCATCAGCAAAAGCAGAGCCCACCTTCCTTGCTGCCCCAGGTCAGAGCTTCCTGGAGGAGTCCACAGCATAGGACAGACCTGCCCACAGAAGTAAACACCTTTAAGCCGGGGAGAGCTGCAGCCCCCAGCCCAGAGAAGAGCAGTGTTATAGTGAATGGTTCTGGTTGATGCTTAGCTTGGGCATTAGACAACTTCGATGGACGAGTTTCCAGAAAGTTCTTCCCTTTTAGAAGGACAAGGCTATCACTGATTGGCTGACTTCCAGTAGGGCAGGGTTTTTACTGATTGGTTGACTTCCAGAAGGGCAGGGTTTTTACTGATTGGTTGATTTCCAGAAGGGCAGGGCTCCTCCTTGATAGGATGGTTCTTTGAAGGGCAGGCTCTTACAGATTGGCTGAAGGATAGAGCAGAGCTACCACTGATTGGCTGGCTTTCAGAAGCACCTGTACTAGGGAAAATTGTCAGTCTACCAGCATGGATTTAAACATCGTATGTGGTTAATTTTTCACGATGGTCAGAAAACCATCATGTGGTTTTCCTGGAAGGATAGGCTATTGTTCTCACCAAGGTCCCCCCTGCCCCCGACAAGAACATTCTGCGTTGGCTCCTCGCCCCACCCCCAACCCCTCTGGGAGCACCTGTGGCCCACAGTGCTGCAGGTGAGGTTGGTCTAAACCTTGCCAAGGCCTCCCTCGTGCCAATCATGACAAGGCAGCACAGCCCGGGCTAGCTAACATCACGGCCCGCAGGAGAAGACTCCCTCAGCAGGCTCCTGCCTCTCCCTGAGTTTCAGGAAGACCTGCTTCCCTGTCTCCCACTTGGCATTGCTGTGAGGCCAGCATAAGGCCATGTGTGAGACATGTGTGAGGGCTTAGGTACAGAAACCACCTAGAGGACATCGTGGCACCACCAAGCATGTCCAAGCGTGGACCTTAATGCAGAAGAAGCAGGCCTGTCCTGCTGCTGGTCCATCTGGCCAGCTGGAGCCCCACTTCAGAGGGAGTGAGACGCTCCCTCCCCAGGCCTGGAGAGGGCTCCCGCTGCCCTGCAGTCCGCATCTGGGCACCCTGTTGGGGGCCAGAGGGCTGCTGTTGCTGAAAGCACTGGGCTCTTCACTGGGGCCTGCAGACGCCCGAGGGGAACCAAAGCAGGGTAGGAGCCTGGCGTCTCTGCCTCCATGTCGCATCTGTCTCCTTTACCACAGCAGAACCATGGGCCAGTACCCGCTCACCTCTGCACGGAGGTAGGGGCATGTTAATCAGCTAAAGGGTGTCTCTCCCCTTTGAGGCTGACTACACCAAGGAAAGAGTAACCAAGGTGTTTTTAAGACTTGCCTGGACATCATAGTCAACAGATTGTCAACCACCAGCTTTTATAACATCCTGTTCCAGACCCCTGGAGCGGTGCCCTAACCTGCCAGGAACAGGAACCTCACAGCAGATCACCCCGCAAGCAGAAGTAATTATCTCAGAGGGAACGGAATCACCCCCTCCAGTGATAAAGGCTTCTCCAGGATCTCTCAGGACCAGAACTAAGATAATCATCAACCAGACCAGTTAGAGCAGTACTGCTTAGTGATGCAGCCTCTCACCCACCCCTGGACTTCCCCTATTTAAACCTGAAGTCCATATCAGCCCCCTGGTCTCTTCAGTACAGCTACACCCAATATTACGTCTTTTCCTATTTCACCTTTACTTTTTTCCATTTGCTTTTGAGGTAAGTGACCAGACCTGGTCTGTTGCAATTCCCCAAAGTCAGGCTCCCCACTTTGGCCTCCAGCACCAGAATCTGCTCCCACTGGGGCGGCCCCATGCCCTGCACCACCACAACGAAAGCCAGCATTTGTCCTGGAGAAGAATTAAGGCCCATCACGTTTTGTACCTTACACGGAGTGACATCTTTTGAATCTCCACATATTGCTGTTTTCACTACGCCACATGTAACACTTCAGAGTGCCAAATGCTTCTTAAAAAATAGACCTGGCTCGGAAAGAGTGCTATAGAATAACATGGATGGAATATGGCTTTTGTGAAAACACAAAATGTTAGCCCTCCTCCTCCCCACAGAAAGAGAATTGAGGAATTGTCGGGAAAAGATGTTTTGTAAAGAGAACTTTGTTCTGGGTGCTTGGCATAAGGGCAAAAGCAGGCAGGGAATGGTGATTGCTTTCTGGTTCTTTAAAATCTGCTCAGCCCCAGACTGGAGAGAGCGAGACTGCCTCGCTTTCTGCAGGGTGGCCCCATCCTCCCGTGTTGTCCAGCAGGGTCAGGAGGAGCAAACCAGGAGGTGACCTTGGGGACCAGAGAAGTAGACGCCACATCCCACTGGGTCTCACCTCACTCCACCAGCTCTGCTCAGGCCTCGGGTTCCCACCAGCCCTGGCACCCACAAACCTTTTGTCCCTGGTCCTGCCGCTGCGCCTGCCCAGCCCTGGTCTGGCCTCAGGCAGACCCATCCTCAGAAGTGTTGGAAGAGCTCCCAACCGCACAGCCAGGCGTCTGCACAACCATCACTCCCCTCTCCCTCCCTGCTGCTGAGACAGGTCCACTGTCCATCCCCATGCACCTCTGGAGCTGACCTCAGTGAAGGGATCAGAGCACCGAGCCAGAGCCCCTCCGTCTCCCGCTCAGCACAATTCCACTCGGCCTCAGCTGTCCAGGCTTCCGTGTGTGCTCACAACTCCAGGACGGAGCTGTCTTCCTCTGAGCTGTGCCGCTTCCTCCATCAAACACGTCTGCTCCAATATCCAAGTTCCCTTCCTCCCCCCAAACCCGCCGTGTTTCTGAGGATTGAACCCAGGGCCTGTGAGCTAAGCTACATCTCCATCAATTTGGGGGAGTTTGTTTGTTTGTTTGTTTGTTTGTTTGAGACAGGGGCTTGCTAGGTTGCTAAGTTACCAGGCTGGGCTCAATCATGTGATCCTCATGTCCCAGCCCCAGAGTTCTGGGTTACAGGGCTGCATCACCACATCTGGTTAAGTTCTGTTCTTTTTTGACAGTTTCCCCTCCTCTTGTATATACAATTCATTCTCTCTCATCTTTTACAAAAAGGCAAACTACAGAGACAGTAAAAAAGATGAGTGGTTGCCAGGAGTCTGAGCAGGGAGGGGTGAAGATAGGTGGAGCCTGGGGCAGATGGGGGATCACAGCATGGTGAGGTGCTGTGACCGAGGACACACAGCACTATGGGTTTGCCAAGGGCCCAGGAGCATGAGCTGCAGAGGGAGCCCAGAGCAGACACCAGGCTCTGGCTAATCAGACTGCGCTGACAGCAGTTAGTTCATCAGCCGAGGTAAAGACACGACGCCAAGGTAGGATGCTAACAGGTGATCGGGCTTGGGGGAAGGGACTCCCTGTGCTTTCCTAAAAATGCAACCCTAAAAATGCTCTAAAAATAATCTGTTAATAATGAGCAAAAGAAAAGGGAAAAGTCTTTCAACAGATGACTGTCACATACACACATGCTCAGGTGCATGCTCTGCCCCTCCCTAGGCCAGTGGGAGGACATTTTGGAGAAAATGAAGGTCCCAAGCTCCATGAATTTCCCCTGGAAAGGCGCAGAGGTGTCCATCCTGAGCAAGAGAGGAGAGGCCAGCACGCAGCGACTCCTCTCCCCAGAACAGGGTGGTCCCACTGAGAAGGAAGATGCCCTTCAAGAGACCCACAGCCAAAGCCCCGGAGGCTGTGTCTGGATGGCTGCCCCATGGCCATGGAAGGGTAAACTCCATGGATTCAACCCCCTTGCTCATGGTCATCAGTTTCACAGCAATAGTCAGCCGTTGCCTCAAATAACAAAAAATCCAATTAAAACCAGACCATCGTGCCTTTCTAACCAAGATCCCTCCTCTCTTTCCAGTCAGCCCTTTCCTAAGGAAAGGAGGACTCCCCAGCAAGCTGCCTGAGAGCATGTGTGCCCACCAGGAAACAGCCTTAGAAGCTGGAGGGCATGTTCAGCACTGGGCGCCTCATACCACAAGCTGAAGTTACCAAACAGTAAGAGCGAACACTGCCTATCCAGGGTCCTTTGCCCTCTTCCAAGGCTCTGTGAGGTGGGGGTCTGACTGTGATGTCTTCTCCCAAAGGAAGTCAAGTGGGAGAGAAGCTGGCCCAAGCTCTGATGTTGGCTGGAGACCATCAGCTGATTCCTCATTTGTGCAAGCTGCACAGGACTTCTCCACCCCAGAATTCCCATCTTAGGGAGCAAACATTAAATTTGTAAGGCAAGTATAATGATTATGTGAGAAAAACATAAAGATTCAGAATAATGGAAGCCTATGCTAAGCATCTGACAAAAAGCAGCTAATAGTTCAATGTGGTTGCTCTTGCTTTAAAGAAAATCTTGAGTCATGTTGAAAGAATGGACAGAGATTTTGTGGTTGACCATCCTGCCGATTTTTTGAAGATATAAATTGCTAAAGGGAGTCTGGGTGAGTGAGTAGACGAAAAGATACAGTATATCAATAGGTAAGTGGGTGGAGGATAGATGGGTGAATGAGTGGTAGTAAAGAAATGTCTCTGTGTGTAGATGGATGAGTGAATAAGTGGAGGGTGGGAGGAGGGAAGGCTAAGTGGGTAAATGGCTGGGTGAGTGGTTGAGTGATTGGATGGAAGATGCATAAGTGGGTGAAAGGTTGGATGGGTGGGTGAGGGTTGGATGGGTGGGTGAATGGTTGGATGGGTGGGTGAATGGTTGGATGGGTGGATGAGTGGGTGAGGGTTGGATGAGTGGGTGGGTGGATGGGTGGGTGAATGGTTGGGTGGGTGGATGGGCGAGTGAGGGTTGGATGGGTGGATGAGTGAGTGAGGGTTGGATGGGTGGATGGGTGGGTGAGAGTTGGATAGGTGGATGAGTGGGTGAGGGTTGGATGGGTGGATGGGTGGGTGAGGGTTGGATGGGTGGATGGGTGGGTGAGGGTTGGATGGGGGTGAGGGTTGGATGGGTGGATGAGTGAGTGGGTGAATAGATAGGTGGGTGAATGGCAGGTGGGTGGATAGATGAATGAGTGGTAGATGGTGAATGATGGTGAATGAGGGAGGAATAGATGGGTGGGTAGGTAAGCGATGAGTTATTAGGTGGCAGATGGATAAATCGACAGCTGGCAATGGACCTTTCTGCATGTTTTTCAGAGCCTCAGGTTCTTGAGGACAAATGGACCAGTGAAGTGGTAGCAGCATTCCACTGATGTCTGCCTGGTAGAGGAACAGACACCTTGGAAAGGGCAGATCTGATGAGGGGTGGGGTGGAGTGGAACACTGTGATGAGGACAGCTCAGAGTGGAGTGGGACACTGTGAACAGACTCAAGGCCTCACAGGCTACACCTAATGTCCTCCAGAGAGAGCTGCAGGGATGTCCCCAAAGCCAAGGACCTCCGGGGTCTGTACTCAGTCCCCAGCCAGAAACCACCAAAAGAAGACAGCTCCCTGGCCACAGTGCAGGGTAGATCAATGCCAGCCAGGAACAATGGCAAAAAAGGACACCCAGTCCATCCAAGAGGGTGCAGTCCCAGCACCCAGAGCAGAGTTGGGAACCAGCCAGGAGCTGGAGGGAGGGGTGTGGCCAGCTGCTTCCCAGGCTCTGGCATGGAGCTGTACCCCGGGGCCCTCCCTTCCCCTCAGCTCCTGTGCCCATGTCTCCTGCCATTCGGGATGCAGCACGTGAGCACCTGCACAGCCAGGGCCTCCTGACACAGGACAGGATGGGTGTGGAGAGCAAGACTACAGATCCAGGGACAGAAAACGTGCCCACGGCGAGGAACAGATTGGATTCAGGTCTGTGCAGCTGGTGGGATGGAGGGGGTGGCAGGGACACGGAACCTGAGCCCATCTTTGAAAGATCTCAGGGTGAAAATACATCATCTTTTAATTAAAAATTTACTGAATTCAACTTGAATTTCCCCATCTGCTTCCTTAATTATGCCTGACCCTAAACCTCACTCTGAGCCATCTGTGTTCTTAGCTCATTATTTTGGGGTTATTCATGTGTGCGCCCCACTCCTGCAGGAAATAGTGTGTCCCTTATGGGTAGGGACCGAGTCTGCCATCCTGGGTGCTCACTGTGGTGTGATGGGGTCACGAAGGGCTGTGTGGGTAAAGGCCCTGCTGTGACTGGGTGGGCAGGCACACAGGTGAGGACAGACGAGCCCAGAGGGCCTGGGAAAGTGGGCAGATCCCAGCTCCCTAGTCAGACCCTCCTTCATGTCGCCATCATCACTTTGCTGTGGCTTCAAAGGTGAGGTCAAGGAGGTGTAGGTGAGGAATGTGCCCCTCTGATGTGTGGATTTCGCGCAGATTTTCCCAAACACCAACATTTCGTGACTTGGGGACTTGTCAGCAGGCACAGACCAGGCCAGGGGTGCCCTGCTGGCCCCCGGGAAGGCAGCGGGGGCTGCTCAGAGCCTCCTGGCAGAGCTGAGATGCGGCAGCACTGAGGAGCAGAGCGCAGCTGCAGTGCTGGGTGACTCCATGCCGGCTGAGGAGGCCACAGCTGGGCCTCCCTCAGGGCAGGGGTGCCAACCTTAGCCCCGCCACCTGGCTGTGGCTGTGCGGTGACTCTGCAGCAGGCTCCTCCTGCAGGCAGGCCCGACTCAGCTA
Organism: Hydrochoerus hydrochaeris; assembly: GCA_004027455.1. Taxonomy (NCBI): domain Eukaryota; kingdom Metazoa; phylum Chordata; class Mammalia; order Rodentia; family Hydrochaeridae; genus Hydrochoerus; species Hydrochoerus hydrochaeris. Next base: position 167,147 of record PVLA01001653.1, read on the forward strand.
GGCCTCAGAGGTGACAGACAGCGAGGACCAGTGTGTGCCGGCTCCCACAGAGTGCTCATCCGCTGCGCGTGTGAGTGCCAGCGCTCGCGTGGGCACTGCTGTCTGCAAGACTGCCCGCCTCCTGTGGGCTCCCTGCCAAGCTCGGCTACTGGCACACATGCAGCACCCCCCGGCAGAGGCCCCCTGCACTGGTGCTGTCCCCAGGGCAGGTTTCTCTGGGTGCCTTGGCCATAGCCAAGAGAAGGGAGTTGAGGCTGGCGCTGACCCTCAGCTGCCCATCCCCACCGTCCCTTCCCGGAGGCAGCCCCTGGCCAGAGCATCAGAGCATCCGCTGCCAGAGCGGGAGCAGAGGGGCCGCTCCCACCATGGAAAAGAGGGTGCATGCGTCGCCCCGAGGGGTCATGCTGGAAGTCATGGACTCCTCTCCAACAGTGTGCCTGGTGAGACAGGCACAGTGCAGCACCATAATCCCAGGTATGCTGGAGGCTGAGGCAGGGGGATACAACTTAATGAGACCCTGTCTCAGCAGAAATCTTTTCAAAGGGTTGGTGCTGTGACTCAGTGTACAGCACCCTGGGTCCCATCCCCAGAACAGTAATAATAATAACAATTTGTTTTTTTTAAGAATGCTGTTGGTGGGCCTGGAATAGGGCTGAAAGAATGCAGGCCAGGTTGGCTCTGGCCCAGCTCATAAATCCCTCTGCTGGTGCTGTCAGAGGTGCAGGTGAGGGTGGCAAGGACCCTGCAGCCCCCTTGGCCTCATGAGATGCCAACTCGAGATCAATGGGCCAGCACTGCAGGACACCTGGGACACAGGGCCTCGGTGGCCTCTGACACCACATCTGCATGGATGCCGAGGGTCACCGACCACAAGGGGCAGCTGCACTGTGGCTGCTAACAAGTGACTCACGCCCAGGAGAATGAGGGTCTAAACAGCACTCAGGGGCTATTTTTTACCCTGAACAGTACATCCACATCCACAGAAATTGTCAGGGAAACAAATGACTTAAAGTGCTACATATACTCACCATGGTTACGACTTGGCTCGCTCCCTGGGCATTTTATATCGATAGGATAAATTACAAGTGATCACTGCAAATGTGCATCATACCAAGACGGAGCCACAGGGGAAAACCAGCTGAGGAGGCAGAGGGAGGAGCCATCGCCCTGCAGACCTGATTCACCAGTGAGGCGGAGGAGACACCAACTTCACGAGGAGGTACCTGAGCCAAAGGACAGAGGAGGAGGAGGCCCTGTGGAAGAGTGGGCAATAAAGCTGTGCATCCAAGGGACAGCTCAGAGCCAGAAGGTCCCACCCGGCTGCCCCGCAATTCAGGCCTGAGGAAACTTCAGGTCATGGATTCCCAGGGACAAAATACTGTTACCTGACATTAATCTCCAGGGGGAAGAACAGAATCACTACACACAAGGCCAGTTACAGAAGTGGTTGGTTGGTTGGTTGGTTTGATTTTTGGTTTTTCAAGACTGGCCTTGTCACAATGAGGTTCAGTCTGGCCTTTGACTCACTATGTAGTCCAAGCAGGTTCAAACCCGCAGAGACTCTCCTGCCTCAGTCTCCTGAGTGCTAGGATTACAGGCATGCACTGCCATGCCAAGCCTAAACTGGTTTTTCAAACAGAAATTTTTAAAAATGCAGTCACTTGGGCTGGGGATTTAGCTCAGTGGCATAAGCGCCTGCCTGGCAAGTGCAAGGTCATGAGTTCGATCCCTGGTACCTAAAAAAAAAAAAAAAAAAAAATGCAGCCACAGACCCGAGACATCAGTCCTGCGTTTGCAAAGTTCTGTGCCACCACAGGTCACTTCCTGGGCTCTCTTGGTCAATCCACATGCACAGCAACTGGACCTACCCTCAGAGCCTGTGTGTCCTTGAGTAGGAGACAATGGAGGAAGCTGCAGACTGCAGTGCCAGGAGCAGATCCCAGCCGGGAAGGACAGAAGTGGAAGCCGGTAGGGAAGGGGAAGGTCAGCAGAATGTGGCTTTCCCTGGGCTGGAAGAGTGGGAGCTGGAGGAGGCTGAGGCAGGAACGTGCAGACACAAAGCCCACGACATCAGGCCCGGGCGGGGGCAGGGGGCAGGAGGGCCCGAACCCAAGGCTGTTAAGCTGAAGAGCAGTGTGGCCGAGTGGAGCACTGGAAACAGTATGGGGATTGCTCACAGAATTCACCAGAATTCCCAGGACCCAGCCAGTCCACTGCTGCACACAGAGCCGGGAGAGCAGGAAGACAGGACACAACTGGGGCTCTCAAGCCTGTCACAGCAGCCTCAGTCACAACTGCAAAGGGCAGAAGCCACCGAGCACACTGGGTCAATGGGCGGATGAATGAAGGGTGGGGTGTGCGCGGTGAGCAGGCCCAGCCTCTGCCTGGAGGGAGACCCCAGCCAGCACGGTGGCCTGGGCGGAGCTCGAGGAACTCTGCCCAGAGAGATGAACCTGTCACGGAGAACAGACCCTGTGGGCTCCACGGAGGGAGCTTCCGGGGACGGGAAGTAGGGTGAGCTTCCAGGGACCAGAAGTAGGGAGAGCTTCCGGGGACAGGAGATACAGCTTCCAGAGACAGGAAGTAGGGTAGCTGCCTGGCCTGGAGAGGGGACAGGAGCCTCTGTGGGGTGGGGACAATCTGGGGAGTGGGAGGATGGCAGTGGTGGTCATCCACCACTGTGAATCCTTACTGACATGAAATGTGTCCCTGGAAATGGTTACACTGGTGAGTTCTACATTATGGGTATTTTACCACCACTTTTAAAACTTAAATTTAAAAAGTATCTGAATACTAAGCAAGCGATGTTTTATAGAGGGAAGAGGGAAGCAGGCAGATGAGTGGGGGTGCCCCTGGTTGTGTTGGGGACAGGCAGTGGGGCAGCAGGTGACCGAAGTGGTGGAAGAGGACAGCTGTAAGCAGATGGCACTGCTTTAGAAAACAGACAGTGGGCTGGGCCAGCCAGAGGTGGGGACAGTAAGGATGCGTTGGAGCTTTGGCATCCATGCGGTGGCCGTGAGCTTGTTATCCAGGCTCAGCTGGTACCAGGACGGCCCATTCTCCAGCAGCATCTTGGGAATGTAGACATCAGAACTGAAAAGCAAAGTCACTTCCTCTGCTGATCAGGAGAAGGTTCCAGCCAGTCATCCAAGGAACAGGGGCATCGGCTCTCTTTTGAGACCTAATCAACTGGGGGCAGGCTTGTCCAGAACACAGGAGAGGATGAGGATGGGGAGGGGCCCTTGGAGGGGCGCAGCCACAGTGGCGGGGTGGCGGGAGAAATCCCACCACTCGGTGTGGCCGTGGGCCAGGCTTCTCCACCTCTCAGGGTCCTCTCTGGATCACACCTTGTGACATCCCAATTTGGAAACAGAGACCTGTTAAGGAAGCGCTAATTCTCCGGGGTTTTTAACTCGCAGCCCTCCCGTCTGGCTGGCCCTCCGCCCACCTGCAGTGGTTGAGATCAGTCCAGGGATTTAGCTCAGTGGCCAAAGCGCCTGCTTTGCAAGTGTGCAGTTGTGAGTTCCATCCCCGATACAAAAAAAAAAAAAAAAAAAGATCAGTCCTGACCGGGTTGGCAGGGGCCCTGTGACTGGGGCTCACACACACAGGATGCAGCCGGCCTCTCCGGGGACATCCAGGCGTGTCCCTGCACTGCTCCACAGCCGCTCTGGCTCACTGTCACCCTCACACCACACACAGACATCGCAGCACCCTTGCACTGAGCCCTGTGCCCTGGGCTCTGGCTGCTGCCACCCCCAAACTCAGTGTGTTCACAAGCAGGATTCTGGGCGTAGACGACTGAATCCTTGCTCCAACAGCTTCCATCAGAAAGGGATTCTCCCCCGTCAGCTGGGAAGGCTGCTGGGATCCCACAGAATAAGATATAGGACCCAAGCTCTTAGAAACAGAAACTAGGATGCCACCTAACCTCCCCATTTCCTCTTGTCAAACTCCTATTCATTCCTCAAGACCCTAAGAAAGAGCTCCCTCCTTTAGGAAGCCAATGGTGAGCCACACACACACACACCCCACCCCCAAGCCAAGGTCCCTCTCCATCTTTGGGGACTGCAGAGATCCACATTTGTGGCTTATTTGCGGTGCTTTCCACATCACAGGTGTCTTCATGCACCCCACTCCCCCTGCCAGGATCTAGGACTCCTCTGAGTGTGGACCCTGCGAGCTGACTGCAGCAGCCCTGCAGCAGGCTCAGCCCCTGCTTCTCTGCACGGCGACCCCCTGCCACTTGCAGGCTTCGTGTCACACGTGTCCTCCATAATTGCAGGCTTGCCAAGGCCCCTCTCCCGGCCCCTGAAGCTGCAGTGGAAGTTACCAGGCAGCCGCCCCCACTGTGGCAGGGGGCATCGGGCTCCTGGCACGGTGCTCACGTGCACTCCCCCTGCCACCAGGCCAGGATCACCGTGTCATAAAGTGGTCAACAGTTACCGCATAAACACAGCTGGCGCTGGGTGTGTCTGTGGCTCACTTGGCCCCACAAACGCACTCAGTTTCCGAGTGCTGCGTGGAAACAGCTGCTTGGCAGCGACCTAGACAGGAGGCAGGGAAGCAGGCATGGGGTGATGACCGGAGTCTCTGTGTCACAGGTGCAGGCCGGGCTGAGGACCCAAGGCTGGAGGGCACAGGGTCTCCCTGTATGGAGGGCAGGAGCCACACACCTAAGCACCCTGTGCCCACAGCATGCCAGCCACGCCAGGGCCTGCATCACTGTGATTTGCTAGCCTCGTTGTTGGCTTTAGACAGAATGCATTCCAGACCACACAGCCAAAGAGTGAGAGGGGGACCCTCTCCTTCCCAGAGTAGAGGAATCGAGGGGGCAGCTGTTCAAAACTTCCAGTCTACTCTGAAAACCCCGGGTCTGCAGTAGGATGGGTCGCTCCTGTGTCCAGCATACTGCACGTTCCAGGGTGGCACAGGTACCTGGTGACCATTATGTGTGTCACCTTGGCTAGGACAGAGGACACCCAGGTAGGATGATTCCCTCTTCACATGAGCTGGGACACCTGTCTCCTCATCCGCAGCCTCCTTGGGGAAGCTCTGCCTGTTCTGCTGCCCTCTCCAGCCTCCCGTGGAGAAGCCCCACATCTCCGGGGACTCTGCTTCCTCGATTTCAATTATTTTGCTTGGATCCTGCAGTCACTGGAAACCCGTGTGACCTGTTCTGTACCCTGCATAGTATTGTGGGGTGCATGATCTGTGGCTTGAGTGTTATGGGTGTTAGTAATTATTATGGTTTGTATCTAGATGTCCCCCCAAAGCCTCCTGTGCTCATGGGTGGGGCTTTTAGAGCTGCCTGGATCTTGGATGTGTGACACTGGGCTTATAGGTGTGTTATAAATTAATCCAATGATTAGTGTAGTATAGTTCCAAATGTGAAGATAGGAAAGTCCACCCTGGGTGTGGTGGGCACCATGAAAAAGACTTGTAGCCTGGTGGGATAAAAGGGGAAGGAGAGCTGCCTTCACTGTTAGCTGATTCCTGCTTCTTGCCAGCCCTGCCATGGACTGCTTCTCCTTGGCTGTAACCACCCTGCCATGGAGCTGGCGACTGTGGATTGAAACCTCTACAAACTGTGAGCCAGGATAAACCTCTCCTCCCTTAACTTGTGGGTGTTTGGTATTGTATCTCACTGATAAGAAAGTAACTAAGGTAGTAATTAAAACTGGAATAGAAGAACCTGTGAGCGCCCGGCTCATTGGCTGCTGAGTGATTCTTCTAAGGCTGAGGAAATTGATGCTACTTGTGAATTTAGTATTGGTCAATAAATTCCAACAGTGTACAGAGACACAAAGTGTCCTGTCTGTAACTGGCACAGCTCATTCCCAACAAACAGCTGCTGTTGTCCACAGAGTCCCCGATGTACCTGTCCCTGAGCTGAGGCCCTGAAGTATCCCCAGGGACAGGTCAGAATGGGGACCCTGGAAGGCGAATCTGCAACACCCCCCATGTGCTATTCTGACCTGTATGACAGGAGCACTGTGTCAGCCGGATCCCAAGGGCCTTGGGCAGCCACAGGATGTGGGGGACAGGACCTGCCACCCAAGCTTGGAGTCCTTGAGAAGCCTGAGTGTCCACAGAATTTCTCACCTCTACCAAAAAACAGCCACACACCAACACAGCTCTGAGCTCACCTGGGCACAGGGACTCATGGTGAGTCCCTGTTTCTGAGACTCATGGCTGAGTTAAGCTGCCCATAGTCACCACAGGGCATTAGCACAGACCCAGGCCAGCCAATCTGAGTGCAAACAGCTTCCTCCTCAGGGCACAGCTCTGCCTGTGCCAAACATAGTCAGGTTTGCATCCCAGAGGCCTCTGTCCTTCCCCTGTGGCCTTGCTTTGAAAACACTGCTGTCCAAGCCACAGGCCTTGGTTGACACCAAAGTGCCACCTGGAAAGATGCCCTATTTTTAGCTGAGTCTTCTGTTGGTTGCTAAATATCTGTTTAAATACATGAGTTAGCACATCTGTCACCAGCACTAAAAGTGGGGTAAAATGTCCTCATGGCAGAAGGTAATGTAGCACAAAGCCCGCCCCCCAGCAGCATGGGAGGGGTGCCCACGGCAGCAGGGTGCTGCAGAGCAAGCAGAGAAGAGCAACAGGGCACAGTTGTGTCAGCAGCAGTGCCTATGTCACAGAGCCCGAGACCACGGCTGAACAAACCTGGCCAAGCGTGTGGGAGGTGGCATGTCGGTGACACCCCACAGCCAGCTGAGATGTGGCCCCAGTGGGGTTGCCCAGCCCACACTCAAGCCCACCTTACCACACAGGACCAGGGAGCCAGCAAGCACTCGAGACACCCTGGCTGTTCTCCCTGCTCTGGTCCAGCCCTAGAGTCCACCAGGCACTGTCACCTTCACCCAGTAGCCCAATGGCCCCAACTGCCACTCAGAGATGAGGCTGGCTGACCACACCGCAGTGACAAGATGCCCAGCTCAGCAGGGGCAGCCACAGCCCCCACACACGACAGTGCTGGTGAGCTGTGACACAATGGGCATCAGGAAACCAGGGTTTGTGCCCCAGCCTGGTCACTCCTTTGTCATGTGACACTGGGAAAATTACCAGCCTCACTGTACCTCATGTCCCCATGGGTCAAAGGAGTGTGGTAAAATGGCTCAGGCTCCCGCCCACTGTGGCTGGGTTGACCAGAAGCCCATAAAATAGATTGCATGCAATGGGACAGAATTCTGTGATCCTCCCTCTGGGGTGCTAAGGAGCCCACCTCCCCCACTCCTCTTTGGCACTACTGTCCCTCTGTGGAGGATGGGGACAGATCCTTGGAAGGTCAACAATCATGGGACAAACACCTTGGCTCCAGTGAGAAAAATGAAAACCCAGAAACTGAAATGAAGATGTCCCTAGTTTTCCTGCTGGACAAGTTCTGGGTCACTAGTTATCAGGGCTGGGACTGGACAAAAGGGCAGATAGTGGCTGTGGCCAGCCCCAGCTGCTCCTGTTGGCTCAGCCAGGCCCAGGGCCACATTCAGATCCCTGTAGACAAGGTCTTTCTCCTGGGCCTTTCTCAGGGCTTGGGACCCATAGCCAGCTTCTGTCCTTCCCCAAACTTTCCAACCCCAGATCCAGGCTCCCTTGAGTCTTTCCTAAGGAAAGGACAATGACCAGCTCGTGCCCCTCCTTGCTGGGTCACAATGATACTGGCCATGTGCCAGTATCAGTGACACTGGTATGACATCCTCGAAAGCCTTAAGATAATATTAAACTTCCCAGCGAAAATCCACACAGACTTTGTCACCTAGAAAATAGGAACTTTCCGACACAAGGGAGCCGCTTTCAGAAGCACATCCTGAGTCCCGTGGGTCCACAGATCTCCCGCTTCTGCACGTGGAGCACGCGTGATTGGGTGCAGAGCCCAGGGCTGCACCCACAGATGCCGGTGGTGGCTGCCTCTGTTAATCACGTGTCCTGCTGAACCACAGCTGTGTGGGGAGGTCGGTTCCTTAAGTGGCACTGTCTCTTGTGGAGAACTCCTGGGCGTCCTCTCTGAAAATTGCTTTTACACTTCTGTGAAGTGTCCGAGATGGTGAACACCATGCTGGGGACTCAGAGTCCGTGGAAGCCGTGGGGTTAGTCTGCTAAGGCCTCCATCACAGAAACATCAGCATGGCTTAGACATCAGAAATGTATTTTCTCATACTTGGTAAGTAGAAGCCTGCTTCGCTGAGCCCCTCTCCTGGGTGGGAGACACGTCCATATGGCCGTCCTTGAGCACATGGGTTTGCATACCCCTTACTCCCATATCTATATGAGATGAGGCTCTCCTCGATCAGCTCTAGATTTCTTTAAAGCTCCTGTCTATTCTCAAGTACCACATGTCATGTGATCAGCATACAGTTTAGGGGAGACACAGTTAAGTGATCGCATCATTCAATTGATCAAAATGCACCCTATCCAAGATGGTGGGTGACCAAGATGCCACAGTTTGTCATTTGGAATGATCCTCTGTTGTTGTGAGTCTGTACCCTGGCTGGCCAGGTTCTGTCAGTGACCAGGGGATGAGGTGTCCCCATGGGCTCTTGTCTCTGCATTCACAAGCAGTCACAGTATGGCCAAACCTAAGCAGACTGGCTGAGCCAACCCAGCAACACTGTCACCTGGCCTTCATTTCCATCTGCTGTGTGGCTCTGGGCACTGCCATCAAACATCCAAGGACACAGCAGAGTGAGTGACTGTGACTGAGGCAGGGAGAAGCAACAAAGCGTGGATAGGACTGAAGCTTCAGACTGTCACTGTTCAGTCATAGTCTGTGTATTGTGTTTAAGTGACACAGAAGTTTAAAATATCTGCAGTATGCAGGAAGCCATAATATATGAGAACTAAAAAAAAATCACAACTTACACAAATTAAAGGTGTGATAATCACACTATGAAAATGCCCATGAATAGATATATTGATTATATGTATGTGTGTGTGTATATATATATATATATATATATATATATATATACATATACATATATTTATATATATATATAAACCTATTATAAAAAACCTTAGTAAGAAAGTGGTTACCCTTTTTACCCCCTCAAGAAACAACTAAAACTATAAGAAACAGAATTAACAGGTTATTAGATACAGACAAAGAGAGAATTAGTAAACTGGAAGAAAACTCAGAAAAAAATTATCCAGAATGTACCACAGAGAAACTGGAAAACAAAACATATAATTGAGAGATTACTGAATACAGAATGAAAAGTTCTAACTCATGTGGAAGTTGAGTCTCAGCTGTTAAAGAGATCATGGCCAGGAATCACATAGTATGACTAAAATAACCAATTCACAGGTTTAAAAACCCAAAGTATTTCAAACAAAGTGCCTAAAATTAAACAACTATGCACATTCTTTAACAAAACTTCATTTTACTAAAGGTAAGGTGAAAACCTAAAATGATATTGGGGAGGGGATCTTCATTCCCAGGAATATCAGCTAGATAACTTTTTTTCTTCTTTTTTGTACCAGGGACCAAACTCACAACCTCACACTTGCTGGGCAAGTGCTTGCACCACTGAGCTATCCCAGCCCTATGCTAGCTAACTTCTTAACAGCAATGGAAACCAAATAACAGTGGAAAAAGATTGTCAATGTTTTGAGGGGGGAAGTGTTAAATGAGAAAAATTCTAAAATCATAAAATATATTTCCCAAGAATGAGAAGAAAATAAAACATTTTCAGATAAACCAACCAATGAAACATCGAAAATTTGCACACACTAGCAGACTCTCCCAAGAGGAAAACTTTAAGGGCAGAGTAAACAATCCCAAAGATCTGAACCACATGAAGGAAAAAAAAAGATAAATAAGTAAACAAACTGACTAAATGATTGTGACAGTGTATTACAGGAGTCAAAGACATAAAAATAAAATACATGGCAATGTACATGCATGTGTATTCCAACACAGCAGCAAAACACATACAGGAAATTTGAATCTAGGCATGCTGGCACACACCTGTAATCCCAGCATTCTAGAGGCAGAAAGACTGCAAATTTGAACTCAGTCTGGGTAATTTAGAGACTTAGCAGGAGCCTGTCTTAAAAAAATAAAATATAAAAATGAGACTAGAAATGAAGCTCAAGGCAAGGTCCTGGGTTCAATTCCCAGTACCACAAAAAAAGGAGAATATTTGACCAGAACCTCAGAGACCTGCACAAATACAAATTTATAAGGGACATTTCAACATCCATAGATAAAACAGATCAGTCCTCATTAAGGATTTGTATAATAAAATTAACAAACTTAATGAACCTTTACCCATAAGTGAAGAATACACATTCATCTCAAATATGGATATGTGAAACATTTTCAAAAGCAACTGACCTTGTGCTGAGCCATCAATCAAAGCTGAACCACAGAGGCAAGTTCTCTGACTACAACAGAACTAAGCTACAAAGTGATAATGAAAACTATCTACAGATCCCTGTGTGTTTGGTATGGGTCTCAGTAACTCAAGGTCCAGTCATCACATGTGAAATCAGAAAATGTTCACATTAAGCAAACATATATTACACAGTAACACTTGTGAGTCACTAGCTATGCTGCATCTAGAGGAAAATTGAGCTTTATATGTCTATAGTAGAAAAATTCTAAGTATCCATGAACTAACCATCCATCTCAAGGCATTTAGAAAAGAATACTGACATAAATTCAACCAAACATTGAGAGAGAATAACATTACTAGAACCATAAACTAATAATATAAAGAAATACTCACCAGTGCAAATAAACACATGATTTGCTTTAAAATAAACTACAGTGTTGATACTCTGATGAGACTCACTGAGACTACTAAAGACAGAAGGCAGGAAATGATATCAAAAAGGAAGGAGACATCATTACAGACATTACAGCTATCAGGAATTAACAGGAGGGTTTCCAATTATTGTGCAAATAAACTCTAAAATTTAGATAAAATAGGAAAATTCTTAAAAACCTTTTCAAAAGATAAGGAAAAACAGAAAGCCTATAATCATAGAAGAAATTGAATCTTTAGGAAAAATTTTCTCACAAAGACAACCTCAGGCCTAGAGACGTCAGATAGTCAGTAAAGGAATAATCCTAGTTTTATAAATCTTTTCCTCAAAAAATATTTTTTTAAAAAAAGAATACTTCTTGGTTTCTTTTATGAAGTTACAGTAATATATTGTGACCAGCAAAATCTTAATAGTATACCATGACAAGACAAGCATAATTAATCCCATTCACACACAACATACATGAAAAAATGCAACAAAAAATAAAAATACATTATGTAAAAAAGATAGTATGTTATAACAGAGCTGGATTATACCAGAAATGCAACACTGACTTAGTATCAGAAAGTGAAAGATGAGACATAGTGGATAGATGGAAAGAAAACATTGGATCAATAGATGAATATTGATCCAATTCACACCTATTGAATTTCAATAGATGTGTGGGAAAATGTTTGATAAAACTCAGCATTTTTTCATCATGTGACGCATATGGATAGGAAGACTTCTCTTAATCTGATGAAGAGTATTTTTTAAATGCAACAGAAAACACCCATCTTTTGGTGAAAGGATGGCATGTAGCTCAAGATCAAGAGCACAAGGGTGCACTTCTCATGCTCGTCACATTTCAATCGGATGAGAAGCCTTTGCCAGCACAGCGAGGCTGGTGAAAGGGCTAAAAGACACAGAATTAGAAAGGAAAAACAAAACTGTCATTATTCATAGATGCCATAAATCCCTAGCAAAATACATAGATACTAAATCAGTATACAGAAATCATCTGTATTTTTATGTAACATTAACAAACAGAAAATTACATATTTTAAAATATCGTCTACAAAGTATTCAAAACCATAAGCTTCTCACTATACTGCAAATCTAACAAAAGATGCATAATAGCTCTCTGGAAAAAGTAGCAAGATTAAGATCTAAATTAATGGAGAGAGATCATATTTATGGATTGAAAGATTCAATAAATGTAGCAATTCTTTTCCATGATTTATAGATTCAACACAATTCCAATCCAAATCCCCAACTCTCCTGTAGAATCTGTAGGCTGATTCTCAATTCTGTACAAAAATACAAGAGCCCATGAAAAGTCTAGATTCTTAGAGCGAGATGGGGAGCTTGCTTCCTACCTGTGGAGAGGAGCAGGTCTCCAAAACCGAAGACCAGAGAGTCCGCTTGGTCACGTGCTAAGGTGGACAGAGCACAGGCTTTCTCGTTATCTTTATTTTTATTAGTACGTTTGAAGCACGTAAGGATTGCACTGATCACGGTGAGTTGGAGCCTGCACACATTAACTCTTTCTCCCCCATCCCCTGTCCTTCCCATTCATAAACTCCTATTTTCAGTTTTTATTCTTCAATTTTTAAAATTTTCACCCCCTTTCCCTCCCCTCCCTCCGTCTCTTTTTCTCCCATCCACTTGAAAATCTCTCCCTATTTCCTATTCCTCTATCTTCTATTTTACTCTCCCCCTCTATCTGTTGTGTGCATATGTACACATAATATATATAATGCATATAAAATACACTTACATATACATTACACATATATAAACACTTATATAAAATATATATTATACAATTTGTTTCTTATATAAGAGAAACTATGCAATATTTAAGCTTGTGTGTCTAACATATACACGCATATACATGTATACATATTTTGCTTGCTTGTTGGTTTGTTTTTCATGTGCTGTGGATTATATCCAGGTGTTCCACCCCCCTGCCAAAGCTTCATGTGCTCCTAGATGGGGCTTTTGCTGGGCGACTGGATCATGGATGTGCGATACTGGATCACAGGTGTGTGCTACCAAATCACAGGCGTGTGATACCCAATTAGCTCACTGAAGGTTTACAGCTGGGTGTGACGGTGGGAGGTGCAGCATGGGAGGAGCTGAGTCGCTGCGGGGTGGCCTGGACGGGCATCACATATCCCCATTTCTCCCTTACTCCCTGCTCTGCTCCTGCCTGCCCTACCTGTTTCCCTCCACCAGGCCTTTAGCCTTGGAGACAGCCAAATATGGACTGCACCCTTGCAAACTGCTAAAATAAAGCTTTCTTTCTTTCTTTCTTTCTTTCTTTCTTTCTTTCTTTCTTTCTCTCAATTATGCATATTGGGTATTGGTCTCAGCAACAAGAAAGTAACTAAGACACCATAGAAAAGAAAGCCTGCACTATCTAAGCTTGCGTGTGACTTAATTCACTTGATATTATAGTCTCAAGATGTAGCCATTTACCCGTGAATGCCTCAAGTTTATGTTTATGGCAGAGTATTCAGAAAAATAGAAAATTACACTCTTACTTCACACTATGCCCCAAAACGTGGTGGCATACACTCATAATCTTAGCACTCGTAAGGCTGAGGCAGGAAGAATTCAAGGACAGCCCAAGCTACAAAGTGAGAGAGACCTTGTCTTAAAAACCCAAAACAAAAGATGACAGATAAAATCACATCTGTCTCAGCTTGGAGAATGTCCTCAGAACTTGGAACTTTTAATTTTAAAATCAGAAGAGTTGTGGGTGAACCAGGATGCACTGGTTATCTTACACAAATCTACACTGGAAAGGCCGAAAAAGGAAGACCTTGGGTTACATTCATCAGAATGAGACCATCTTCCCAAACTCTGGATAGGAAGTAATCTATGAACCAGAGACAAGGAGCCCATCTCCATAAAGAAACAGACTAGGGTACTTGGATACATTGAAATTAAATTAACTAAAGTTAGAAACCTACAGTCACCACCACATCCCCTTCCAGGTCCCTGGGAGCCATTGTCTGGAGGTGAGGAGCAGCTCCTGAGCTCACCGTGGGTGGCATTTGGCTCGCATGCACCAGGAATTCCTGTACATCCTTACGTGGGGCGTGGGGCGACAAACAGCCAGGTGGGGCGACAGCCCGAGGCCTCCAAGGAGCTCGGCAGTCAAGCGGCAGTTAGTGAGCATGAGGCGGGCTCGGCCTCACCCCTGCAGAGCAGAGGCACAAGGCAGTCTGCGCAGAGCACACGCGCAGTGGTGACAGGGACGGGACGGCGCCTCTGAGTAAAATCACAGACGACATCTGGGAAGGATGAGGCAGAAGAGGAGACCTGCAAGGAGACTCCTCTGCTGATCTGAAGTTCAAAGTCTTCCCCCCTTGAACAGAAGCCGCAGTTCCCCAGGAGGCCCCAACATGAGACGCCCCAGGCCTGCAGACCCGAGGCCCAGGGAGGTCCCGCGTGGGCGCCCTCCTCTCGCCTCTGGCCAGAGCCCTCGTCCACTCCAGCAGTCCAAGTGCCTGGGGCACAGAACACTCAGTGCCCTTTCCCAGGTGGCCCCAGGGCGCCAGGACTCCCTTCCACACCTGCTGAGCACCAGCAAGGTGCGAGGTGCTGGAGGCTCTGGCAGCCTGGGGCCAGCTGAGAGCAGGGATGGGGGCGCTTCTCCTTCCCAGCTCTGTAAAGAGAGAGCCTAGGGACTGGTTTACGAGATCCTCGTCCCTCGCAACATCCCGGCAGATAAGCTTCCTCTTTACCGCTTCCTTTCGGGGAGGGGAGCTTCCGGGAGCTTGTAGCACCCCACCGCCCCCACTGAGGGAGCCGCGGCCTGGCCTGTTGCTTCGCCACTCACACGCGCGCGCGGAGGTCACACCACGCCACGGCGGTGCTCGGAGCAGACTTCTGGCATAAATGGAGATTTTTCCCGTTTAGTTATCGAATGGGGAAGTCCCGCAATCTTCGCACATTCTCAGAAAGGAAAAAAGGCCTGTGTTGCCAAGACGTTTTCCCAAGTTGCTATTTTTGCAGGACCTATAAAAACTCAGCATCCGCGTCCCCGCGCTGACTCAGCGGCGTGCCCGAGCCCCTTTCCAGCGGCGGTCGCCAGCTGGGCCTCGCACAGATGTTTCCCCAGGACAAGAACTCTCCATGCGCAAGTTTTTGTTCATTGTGTTAAACAAAAGCAGCCCTGTTAATTTCGGTTCCATTCAGCACAGAGCTGGAAGCGGGGGAGAGAATCAATATTTGCGAAGAGGAGAAGAACAGAATAAGGAAGGGGAAAACAATTATTTGCTGGCTTTTCAGAGAATATTGCAAATAATGATGGTTCAAAACCATAAAAACGGTTCAAAGAATTGCCTGACACGAGCCCTTTAATCTGTGGTTCAGTTTACCCTCTGCTGCATTCTGCCTATGAAGAACTTGAATCCGTGAAAATGTTTGTAGGAATACAAACTAATTGCCATGCAAATACCCAGCTTCTCGGGTGCACAGTGTGCTCAGCCGGTGTGAGCGCAGCCGAGGACCTTGTCACGCGAACTGGGCCCCGTCGAGGTGCCTGCTCGGCGAGGAGCGGCCTGTTTCACAATCCCAAGCATCAGGCATTCCGGAAAAGGAACCCACCCCAGCAGACTCCTTCGAAGCCAGCCAAGAAAAATGCGTCCCACTCCTTCCACACCCCCACCGAAATTTCCTCCTTAAAGTGTTATGAAACCAGCCACATTCATGGGAGATAAAGTCATGGCTAAGCAGATGCGATCATTTATAAATAGGAGATCACTCAGCAGAAATGATTTTCTCCCTGGAACAAAGGCATCAGCAAGCCCAGAAATGAGTCACTGTGTTAGCAGGGATCGCCCTGGGTTTTGAGGGGCCAGAGGCCTGCCTGTTACTCAACACCTGCACCCTTCCCGGAAGTCAGTGGCTCCCAAAAGAGAAAACCCAGGAGGTTCCCAGCACGAAGGAGTAAGCTCTCAGATGTGCTGCTCTGCTGTTTCTGCCCAGCGTATGCTCCCCAGAGGAAGCAGAATCCCGTGCCACTCTGCTGGACCCCAAGCATGGGGACCCCAAGGCAGGGAGGCAGCGCCAGAGTGGTGGCTGGGCCTGAGCTTTGGCTGCACAGTGAGGGATGCTCGCCTTCTGGCTCCCCACGCTGCACCCACTGAGGCCCTGCTGGGACGGTGAGCCCGGCTCTGCTCCAACCCTCTGGGTGGCTCCTTCCACTAACCCAGGAGCACATGTCTCTTGTGGGTTGCTGTTCACAGCAGACAAGGTTTGCACAGCTCGAAGATGGAGGAGCCAGGAGAGGATCTGTCCTGCCCAGTCCAGAGCTCAGGTCCATGACTTGCCCTAGAGGGACAGCAGTGGGTAGGAGTCCCCAGGGTCGAACAGTGCGTTAACTGGGGAGCCTTCCCCACCCCTGTGTCACAAGGCCATGCGGCCTTCCAGATGGGCTGATGGACCTGCCAGGGAACAGGAGCTACACAGGCATCGTCAGCAGCCCAGGGGAGCCTGCAGGGGACCCCAGCTGCGGGTGCACATGGCTGTCACAGACCACGTCTGCCCCCGAGCGCAATAGACAGGTGTCTGGGCTGCATCGCTGTATACAAGCGAGGGCACTGGCCGGGTCCTGCTGTGGGACAGAAGCCACAGTGAGAAGAGGGCGGTGAGGAGACGGCAAGGTCAGCTCCATGCAAGGACACCTCTTGCTGGGCCAGACAGCCCCGCGGCGCCCACTGCGGGGTCAGGAAGGACGTCCTCTCGGCTAACAGGGGGCTCAGCAGGTGCCCCCACAGGGTGTCCCAGAGCCGTTCAGGCTCCCCAGAACCACTACAGCCCCGGTCTTCCTTCTGGGGCATCATGTCCTTCTTGTCATCTACCACCCAGCATCCCGGACAGCGCCTAGACCCACCCTCCCTCAGCTCCCGGCTCCCTGGCTCCGAACACGGAAAGGTGGGAGGCGCCTACTGCCTGCCAGCAGCTGAGGGAGGAGCTGCATACACAAAGCACTTGCACTGTCCCTGTGCCCCAGACATGGCCCCCAGACCACAGAGGTGGAGCCCAAGCCCAGGAAACTCAGCCTCTTGCTATGAAAGGGTCCACATTCACGCAATCCGGAATCATGGGGCGTCACGCTGCAGGACTCACTCGCAGGGCAGAGTTAGACCCTGATGGGGTCGCTCATCCCCACATTAGGGGAGGTGAGACTCTGTGATCACACTAGGCTGAAGATCTGCAGAAGGGGGTGGTTAAAACTGTTGTGCACACACACCTAGGGCAGCAGGCTCCTCACCCAACCTGGGAGGAAGGCGCCATCACCGCTGATGTTTCCCGGCTGTGAAGATGCCTCTCCGCATCAGGGGACTTTGTTTTCGCATTGGACTCTGCCTTCACAGAGATGGGGAGATACTCAAGGGCAGCCACAGCCTCCAATCCCCAGCCCCAAGGAGAGATTGAAGCAGAGGAGACATCTGCCCAGGAGTGGTAGGGCACACCTGTAATCCCAGCACTCTGGGAGGCTGAGGCAGGAGGATGTCAAGTTTGAGCCCAGCCTGGGCAATTTAAGGACTTAGCAAGGCTCTGTCTCAGAATAAAAATAGGGCTGAGTGTCTAACTCAGCACAAAGGCCCTATAAGAACAAAAAGAAGAGAAAAAGGAAAGGAAAGGGAAAGACATGTGAACACACAGCAAAGTCATAAATCCTCCTGGGTATTAGTCTGAGGAATGATGGGAACCATGGCAGGCACCTTGTGAAGAGCTCACGGTTTAGGAAATGCAGGTGATGGGAGCTTCTGGATGTGCCAAATCCAAATCCAGGGAAGCCAGGGCTCCTACAGGCTGCAGGTCATCACAGTCACTGGTTCTGAGCCCCGGAGACATTGTCCAGTTCTCCAGTAAAAGCCGGCCCCTCCCAGAGCCAGGGCACCGCCGGAAGGGTCAGGCCCCTGAGGGCTGCCGGCTGCAGGACAATCACTGCCCAGGACCCTGCAGATGGGTGCATGGGTAGAGAGGCCAGGGCTGGCTGGGTCTAGTGGAGGACACTGTCACCTTTCCACGTGTCCGTTTCTCCATCACTTTTCACCATGGGCTCCCCTGGGAAGGGGGCTGAGCCCTGACACCCCTCCCTGGAGCCTCCACTGCGTCCACTCTGCTCTCGTGGTGAGGAGCATGCGGGGACCAGGAGGGCTGCCCCTCAGGAGTGTTTTCACAGCTGCAAGGAGACTCTGCCACTTGAGCCTTTAAAAATAGGTTGTCATCCCCTCCAGAGGAGTCATCCAAGCCAGGCCAGTTCTGAGTCCAGCAAAGGAGGTTTAGAGACGTTTTCTGTTTGTTTGGGGCTCACGGTCCAACCAACCTGAGCCCACATCACTGCTTGGCCCCAAAGGTCTGATCCAAGTCTCTGGTGCTGTCCGTCAGGGGCGTCCCAGTCTTTGCTGGCACTGGCGGGTCTCTAGCAGCCTGTGCCAGGGGGCATGCAAGCCCCCTGCCTGCGTGGCATTCAGCAGCTCTACCCCAGGGGGGACACCGTCCCCAGCTCCCAGCAGCAGCTTCACAACTGCCAACAGCGTCAGAGCAGCTGGGCAGAGCCAGGAGGGCAGGGGAGGCCGGCTCGTTCCCCAGCCCACCTGCATGCATGCGCAGTCACACCCGGCCCAGGCCACCTCCGACCCTCGATGTCCGAGGATCTTGAATCTTGAGCTCCACCCCGCAGCCCCTGATGGGCAGCACCTGACCGTGGCCTCCTTCTCCAGCCCTTTCTAGAGACTGAGCAAAGACAATAGGTGCAGGAAGAGGAGGAGTTCAGGGCGCCTCTGATACTTATCTCAGTGACAACAGGGCACCTGTGCTCGAGGCCCCTCCTGCCACCTCCATCCTGCCTGCCTGCCTGGCCCCTTTTACAGCTGGAAGGTTCTGACAGGTACAGAGCATGGTGCTCGCCACAGGGGTGGGCAGGGAGTCACAGGGACAACCTCTCAGGCCTCCGACACAGCCCCACCTGGGCACAGGGACCTGGAGTTGGAGGTCTACCCTCCCTCCGCCACCACCCAGCAGCCCTCTGAGGACAGTCACAAAGGTGACGGTGCAGCCTTTCTGTGCCTGCACAGCGCCCTGGCTCCGGAGGCCCCTGGTGGTGACTCAGTGCCCCGCCCTGCGCAGCTGCAGGTGTGAAGCTTCAGGGAGATGTGGAGACTAAATGTCTCTGGGCTCGCGTGTGTTTTTGGAGAGAGGATCTATTCTTTCCTTCCCCACTTCTTCTCACTTGGCTTTTTTTCTCCATTTTGAAAAAACACAGTCATTAAAGCAGACCCCTGAGGAATTGAAACACAGAGCACTACTTTAAGTTATCACAGAAGTTCTGACTCTCAATACCCAATTCCCCAGAAAATTCCGAATTAAGCTCGTTAGTTCCACATTTACAGAAACACTGGAGATTTTCTGGGGAAATTAGTCAGAATGAAATGAGCAGCGGATTCATATCTTCACTCCCAATCCGCCCAAAGCTGCTTGCACTTATGAAATTTTTATGAATGAAAAACCCTGAGGCTACAGCAGCATTGGCATCACCAGCAGCCTGGGGCTCTGGGGCGCCACCCGCCTCTGCAGACATCTGCACCCTCTGGGAGGTGGGTCCCAGATCTCAGCTGAGTGGTTCGTAAAGGAGAAATGTGGCTGTGGATATAACAATGACAGTGTAATCAGCGTCCCATCATTGTGACATGATGTCCATGACAATCCACTTAAAAAGAGGAAAGGTTGGTTGGGCTCCTGGTGTTGGAGGTTTTAGCCCATGGCCAGCCTCCCCAGCTGCTCTTGGGCCTGTGGCAACCCAGTACATCCTGGTGGGAGCAGGTGGCCAGGGACTTGCATCATTGCAGTGCAAGGAAGAGAAAAAGAGGGAGACAGAGACAGACAGGCACAGAGAGACTAACATTTTAAGGAGTGTCAGGAAACCAAAGATAGATGGAAAAAAGATGAAAACACTAGGCCTTCATATATGTGTTTAAAAATAAATACAAGAAAAAATGAGAGGCCAGGAGAATGTGATTTCTTTGCTCATCACTGCATGCATCCACTCTGGTCAGAACCCTCCTCCGTGGGCTCCATGGCTCGTCCCCAGCACTAAGTCTGTCTCCTGCTGCACCTGCAGGGCACCCTCCTTGGAACAAGTGGGAGAGCAGCTGGACCTTGGTGATGACGAAACACAGAAGGAGGAGAGCAGTGGAATGAGCTGCCAGGCCCCGGGGGCCAATCTGTGGTGAATCCCAGCTGCTGGGAAGCTGAGTCGGGCCGACAATGGGGTCAGCACTTCCTCCATGTGCCGAGACTGCTGGGAGAAGATCTGGGAGTCTGTGCAGTGCCCAGTGCCTCAATGGAGCTGAGGGAGGTGTGGTCCAGTGTGTGGTGAGAGCCTGCAGGACTGCAGAGCCACTGTCACAACAGCAGCCCGTTCCAGGACTCTGCAGCACTGAAGGCGGGAGCCCACAGAGACCCCAAGGGGCCTTGAAGACCCAGCTGACTGGGCAGAGGGTCCAGGCTGCCCAGGCCAGCTTGAGGACGGTCCTCGGGATGGCTGGTGCCCAACTGCAGAGCCTGTAGGAAGCCACATTCTCAGCACCGTCACCATGGGGAGGCCAATCTGTCAGGGTTTCCTAGGAACCCCTGGAATCCAGGCGTTTGTGTGAAATCCGTTACTTCTTAAACACTCATTTAATTTCTCAGAAAATAGTCAATTTTTCTTTTTTGGCACCGGGGATTGAACTCATGACCTCATGTTTGCCATGCAGGCACTTACGCTGCTGAGCTAAACCCTTGGCCCAATTTTTTTTTTTTTTTTTTTTGAGACAGGGTCTCACTGTATAACTCAGGCTGGCCTTGATCTCACTGTGTAGTCCAGGCTGGCCTTGAACTCAACATGATCTTCCTGTCTCAGCTTCTCAGGTGCTGGGATTACAGGTGTATATTACCACACCCCACTAAGAAAATGAATAGCCTTTGTTTTTTATTTATTTATCTTTTTGAGACAGGGTCTCTCTATGCTGTTCAGACTGGCCTTGAGCTCACTTTGTAGCCCAGGCTGGTCTCGAACTCACAACGATCCTCCTGCCTCAGCTGCCCAAGTGCTGGGATTACAGGCGTGAGCCACCATGCCCAGCTCTGCCTTTTAAAGTTTCTATGATAAAACCTCACCTCGCAGTCTGGAAGGAAGAGAAAATGGATTCCTCCTTGCTGCACGGAGACAGGAAGAGGGGCAGGGAGGCCCTGGCCTGTCCTCTATGGCAAGGATATTTCTGCCTCGACTTCCCCCCTCCACGTTCAGCAAGTCCTAAGGTGGAGGAATGTGACACCCCTCCAAACCCCTGCTCACTTATCTGCCTCAGCTATAAAAGTGAAAATAATTAACTTCTGTGTTTCCTCTAAAGATAATAGCTGCCTGTGACACCTGAAGAGCACCTGCTATCTCAAATGAAAAGAAAAATTTATGAGCACAAAGGTCTTTCCTGCTTTTTCCGTCCCCCTTCCTTCTTCCTGAAATGTCAATGAAAGGTCTGGATGTGCAGTGGCTCCACTGTAACCATGAGGACAAGAGCCCTGCATTAGGAATGGTAGAGTGTGTGGGACCTTAGTGACAGCATGCTGCTTCCCCGCCTCAGCTGATGTCACCCACACTTTGCCCTCCTTTCTTTCCCTCTCACCTCTAGCTCTCTGTCCTGCACCCTCATGAAGCTTTCTCTCTCAGTCCACGGCAAACAAACCACCTCAGTGCCTGCAAACTTGAAGTGTGAGGGGCACACGTGCCCACGCGCGTGTGTGCATGCATGTGTTGGATGTAGATGACGGATTGTATCCACATATTCATGTGAATTATGAATCCAAACCTCTCTCTTAAAAAAAAAAAGTCCACATATTACAGAAAAGCCATACACTGGCCCCTACCTCAAGCCTCCCTCCACCTCCCTGAGGTAACTGAAGTCCCAGCTTTCATGTGTGACCTTTTCGTTCTTTCCCAGGTACACAGAAATTTTTACATGAGAGTTTTTCTTCTGAGTTGCCTTTTCCGTTGAATCTATCTTTCTGTTGAAGCCCATAAAAGAGAAAACAAGTTAAATGAAATGTCAGCTTGAGAGGGAAAATATTTGCAGGTGACCTCTAACAGAGAACTTGTATCCAGACTACTGGAAACTCAGCATCAGGAGAACAGGCGATTGGATTGGATAATGGGCGGAAGATGGGAACAGACCCCTCCACGGCAAGTAGTCTCCCGGAAAACGCTCACGGCACAGGCCTCAGGGAGACACACAGTGGAGCCGGACACGGAGCTGCTGACACCCATGGGGACCAAGGAACAGAAAACACAGCGCAGAGAAGTGGGCCGCTCGGCAAGTGGGTAAAATCCTGGGACACAGTGCGGACAGAAGGGAGCTCCCAGGCTCCTCATCCTCAGCACATGGGGAGGGGCAATGGGAAGCCACTCGAGGAAACAGCCACCCTTCCTCACAAATGCAAAGCACACTCCCCGTAGCACCCTGCATCCCACTGTGCTCATCCTAGAGAAGTTAAAGTTTATGCTCGCATGAAAACCTGCAATGAATACGTGTAGCAGCTCTGTGCGTAATTACTAAAGCAGAACCAACCAAGGGGAGCCCACTTTAAAGTTTGTCTCTACTCACAGGGTCACAGGGTCTTTTGCTGAAGGGGTAAGAGGTGGGTCGCACACTCCACAGCCTCACCAGGCTAAGGAGACAAACATCAGAGTCTGGGATCTACCACAGGCAAGGAGCCTGGTAAAGAACCCCACGTTTTAAAAATCTCAACCCCAGCAGCAGCGATGTGGTAATAAGTTTTCTCCGAGACACAAAGCCCTTGTTGGCAACATTTGCTAATTTCCATGGTATAAATGCTCCCACTGTGGCCAGTTTCAAGTTGCTGGTGTGACCTCACTGAACACGGTGCTGAGAGACATGTACACAGTCAGCTCTCATGGCACCCACACACTTCCTAGAAGCCAGGGAAAACTGGAGGCTGATGGGCTTCGAGACTCGAGACTCGCTGTGACTCATCAGGATGTGGCAGAGAATCTCCCAACCCTCAAAGGAGAATAGAGAGCTCCTAGATTGCCCGTGACTCACACAGACCTCACAGGTGACTCACGAGTGAAGGCGACTCCTCTGCAGGAAGAAAGTGTAGCACAGTTCTCAATCTTTTCCTGCAAAAAAAACAAATACCTCTCACTACGCAAGTAAAGATAACCAAGCAGATAAGTAAACAAGACCACATGAATGAGAATTAGCACAAACCACTGACAAAAGAAACCTGCCTACAGTACCCAGAGAACAGAATGGCCAGAAAAGAAACCAGACACCAAGGAAAACATGACAAATGATGAATCCCATGCATAGAAAGTTCAAAATGGCAAAACAAAATTACAGTGATTAGAGATGCATAGGCTTAGACATGCACAGAAAACAAGAAATCAATTAAAGTGAAGGTTGGAATTACACAGGGGCAGGGTGAGCAGGGGCTGTGACTGAAGGAGGATGTCCAGAGGGGGACCTGTCCCTTGCCCTGAGTCCACACATGCAGCTGGACATGCACGTGCTATGCATTATTCTCTTTATATTACATGTCACACTAAAAGCTAGAGTTAATGCATCAGGTCCTAGCAGTCTTTGTCCCAGTAAAACAGAGGTGACTCAACATTTGAAAAATACGAATGTACAATTCTTGACAATAATAGGTTAATGGAGAGAATAATTTTAAATTTGCCAAATAAAATGCTTTTGATGAATTAAAAACATGTGTGCATGATTGCAAACAAAAGTCTTAGGAAACTGAGAATAAAAGAAAAAGTTACTTACTTGATACACAGCATTTATTTTATACAAAAAAGGAATCTACAACAATGAACACCCTTGATGGCAAAAGGGCAAAGATATTTCCATTTAAATAAAAAAAGCGACGAAGCCACCTGCTTGCTGCCTTCCCCTGTGATGAGAATTTCTCCACAAGTTTCAGCCAATACCATGGTAAAAGAAAGGAACACTAAGGATAAAACTCAAACTGAAGAGAGAAAAGGTTATTCCGTACAGATATCTGATGTACGATGGGAATCCTAAGAAGACCCGACATGCTCTGCCTTGGTGTGCCCTGATAGCAGAGCAGGTACATGTGGGGCTGAGGTTCCCTGTGGGTACTGTCACCCAGCACACGTGCTAAAGGCCTGATCTCCAGATCTGGTGGGAGCCAGTGGCACCCTTCAGAGGAGGCTGAGGCTGTCAGGCTCTACCCCCTTCTGAAAGAGCACTGGGGCCCCCATCGCTTCCTCCATCTGCTTCCTGAGCCATCACAAGCCCGAATGAAGCAAAGGGCCACCTGGACTTGGAACCACCAGCTGAGTGATGCTGTCTCTTTCTAAGTCCCCGGCCACCACCATGGAACTGGAGAGGTGGGAAGCCAGCCAGGACTGAGAAGCCCACAGGACACGCAGCACAGGACACTGCCCAGCAGCAAACTCTTAAACCAGTGCCACAAATGCAGCAAGAAGGCAGGAGAGTGACGTGTGCCCCAGCACTCACCAGTGGGGCCTGATCCACAGTGTATTGGTATTTGGGGTGATCGGGTCCTCAGGACAGAGCTCTTAGGGAAGGGTCAATGCCTCACAGAAGGGACCTCAGGGAGCTCCTGCACCCCTTTTATCAGGCGAGGACTTGGGGGAAAATGGCCACTGTGGGCCAGAGAGCTGGCCTGTGTCAAACCCCTGTAACGTTTGTGCAATCTGCAGACCTCCGAATTGTGAGAAATAGATTTCTGTTGTCCATAAATTGTCCAGTTTATGATCTCTTGGGTTTTTTTTAATACCAACTCAAACAAAGATATGAAATCAACACACACTGTGTTCTGTGGCTGCCCCATGGGACACCGCCAGTGGGCAGAGAGCGGGGCAGGAAACAGCCACCTTCACAGCACCCCCAAGGGCTCAGCACCCTGAGGCCTACCCAGCAGAACAGTTCTCTGCTCCTCTGAAAAAACAGTCAGGCTCCGCCAGAGGGTTTTGTTTGTCTGTTTTCTCATCAGACCATAAGAAACTAGAGAAAATCACCTCATTCACTGATGAGAAGAGTCTAATCAGACAGACAGTTCTCCCTTGCTGGGTTTTAGTTAGAATATCATTTGTGCTATTGATTCCTTCCGACCTGACGTGTACCTGGTGTCGTATAGCCGAGGCCGCCATCTGTCTGCAGAAGGGTTTCTTCTTTCCAAACTGAAGCTCTGCCCCATCACAGGCTCACTGCCCGCCCCTCCTCTCCAGACCCACCCCGTTGTCTCCCCAAACCTGAGGGACCTTGTGAGACGGAGTCACCGCACCTGTCCTCTTGTACCTGCCTTATCTCCCTCGGCCCAATACCCGCCCCCCCACATTCATCCATGCTGCATTTCAGGCCTCAGTCCCCTCCCCGGGTCAGGCTGAGTGATCCCCGGGTGTGGGTGGACCCATTGCCTTGATCCACCCAGCCGCAGCCCAGCCGCTCCCCTCTGTTGGCCTCTGGGAACTGCGTGCTAGAACACGAGGTGCCCGTGTCTCGCGTCCCTCCTCTGAGATTTTCTGGGTCTGCACTGAAGCAGGACTGCGGGATCATATGGCGCTATATGTTACCATATGGCGACACAGGGATCATATGCTTACTGTTTGAGGAATGTTTCGGTTTTCAAACGCATTGTTGAGCCACCACGACACGTCAGTTCTATCAGAGGTTTGTGGCTTGCAGAGAACACCCAAGCTTGAGGACGGCTTGGGAAGGAAGCATGTGTTCTCAGGTATAGCACCAGAAGAACAAAGGCTTCCTTCCTGATTCAGGCACTTTACATCATGGGGCGATGGCCGTGCTGGCTGGGAACTGAGGAGAAAACACCTCCTCTCTTGCACCCTGACATATGTGCAGCTCTGGGCTTCAATCCACCCAGTGCCTCAGTGGTCCTGGCCACACAGAGGTTTCCCTGAGGGTCCCTCGCTGGACTTGCCCCCATCCCTACCACTTCCCAGAGAGGCTCCTGCAGTCTCAGCACCATGTGGCCTGCTGTCCTGTCCCCATGGGAGAGGACCACAGGCTGCCCTGTGGCCCTGGATTCCCTGTGCCACTCAGGGAAGTGCGGCTTGGTGGCCGCTCAGCGTGGAACCCACTGCTCCTATCATAAATCAAGAGTTAAGGGAATGTTCAAAATTAAATCTGAACCACAGATCTGTACAAGAGGGTGATGATTGTGCCTGGGAGATTTTATCAGTCACAGCTGTGCCATTATGTTTGTTTACTTTAGGGTAGAAACGGTCCTTTGAAATACACGACCAAAATAAACCCGTAGGCAGCTGCAGGCAGCACAGCCAGGAAGGAGAGAGGGAACCAGGCCAGGGGCCACGGGTCACAGTCACCCGTGTCAGCAGCAAAATAAATAACCCAGAGCTTATTAAATAACCAGCAAATGACATCTTTCCTGAAAACTCATCTCAAACTCTAGGAAATAGAAAATTCTGTGAAATGTCCCAACTCTGGCAGAAGCCATAATTTTTTTAATACTGAATATGGAATTAACTGTGGTATGGCAGAGAAGCCTGCCGATAGTATAATTCATTTAAACTATTAATAATTCATATGCAAATATTTATTGAGTGCTTACTACGTGCCAGGCCTTTTTCCAAGTGCTGAGCCTTCAGCAAGGAACATGAAAGCCAAAATTCCTCTCTCCTAAGAGAGAGAGAAAAGCAAAACTCACAAGAAAGTCAATAGCATAATCTCATGTAATAATGCAATCATAATATTCAATGACAATTTATTTAAATTATTAGACCTTATCAATCATATATGCATATTTTACTTGAATTAGGGTCAATAAACTCCACATTTTTATAAACCCACAGCCACCTCTAGCCAAAAATCAACAGAGGAAAATAAAAGCAGAAGAAGTCATGAACGGCTTGTTTTCCTCATACACACAGAGAAATGTGCATTATTTATGAATTTACCATATTTCATTTCCTTCCATAAATTGTTACAGAAATGTTAGAAGGTTTCAGATATAAAAAATCCTTACTGCAAGGAAAAATGCTGAAAACAACTGAATGAGAAAGGTTAGCACTTGGGTCCCAATCTGAGATAATGCAATTACAGTTTCTTACTGTGCTTCCCTTCATGGTAATTGAAGCCACTCTGCAATGAGCCACAACTTTAAAAGGCATGTTGTATCAACAGATCTGCTTCTGAGATTAAGGGGAGCTCTGTGGTACAACTGTTCTCAGAGGTAATGACCCAGAAAAAACTGCCGTGTTTGTGTACCGTTCCTGGCAAGGTGAAATACATGGAAGGAGAGGGCGGCACACATGCAGCAGGGAAAAGCACGCAGAGGCAGCAGAGTGAGGGACACCCCGAGTCATTGGCTCCCAGGACTATCTGACTCCATGGAAGGGGCAACCTGGAAGCTGGGCCCAAAGGAGCAGCCAGACAGCAACCCAGGTGCAGCCGGAGCGAGCTCAGAGCACACTGCTGAGATCCAGGCTGCTGTGTTCCCCACCACATGTGCTGTCTTTTGGTGGCATTGGAGGATTTTGGCAGTAGCACCCTGTTAACAGCACTTTCCCTAGAAGAGCATTCTCCAGAGCACAGCACCACCGCTTTTGGAATCCAGAGGGTTGGTCTTTGGATTAGACTGCATTTGTTTCCACATGAATTCAGACTTAACACTAACTGATAGTTTGTCCTAGGTGTTTCTTGTGCTAGATGAGCATGTGACCAAATTCAACAGGACCTCTTTAGCTACAAAGGCTAAGTGTTACAGTTTGGACCTGGGGTGAGTCTCCTCAAAGCCTTGTGTATTTGGAACATGATTGGATCATGCTAGTACTGAGGAGTTTGTGGCTGAGTGTGCTGTTGGGAGGTGGGGCCTGGTCAGAAGAGGCAAGGGCATGAGCTGGAGGAGTAAGTCTGCCTGTCCAGCTCCTCCCCTCTCTCTCTGCTTCTTGGCTGCCATGATTAGCAGCTCCCAGGCCCTTCTGCCATGCTTCCATGCTGCTGACTGTGCACTGAAACCTCTGAAACTGTGAGCCAAGATAAATCTCTGCTCCTTTGATTTATGGGTGTCAGATATTGTGTCTCGATTTGGTACAAGAAGTGGAGTTATTGTTGTGACAACTTGATCATGTGCTTCATAAGTCTTTGGAACTGATTCATGGGAAGAGTTTGGAAAGGTTTCAAGATGCCAGCTAAAGAAGCCTGGGATTCTGTAAACTGAATATCAGAATGCTGATAGCAAGAAATGTAGACAATAAAGACCAAATTCAGGACATGTCATTTGAGGACAAGGTCTCTACTGGTAGTTGGACTCAAGCCTATGTGTGTTATGCCATGGCAGAAAATTTGTCTACAAATTTCAGGGAGGGACTGTGATTAAGTTCAGTGAACCAATTAATTTGGTGGGAAAAATTTCAGAACAGCCCAATGTTAAGGGTGTGGTATGAGAACTATTGACAACTTTTAGTTATATTTCCTGGGAGAAGTAGAACCAAAAAGCAAAGCTGGAAAACTTTGCCAATTGTCAAAAAGGAAGTGCCTGTAAAGTTGGAGCCTATAAAATGTTGGCCAAGGAGAGATTGGTTGCTGAAAAGATTAACATTAAACAGAAGCCAAGTACTTTGCATCAGGACAATAGAAAGGATGCCTTCAGGGCACCCTAAGAATCAACAAGATCCCACCCTTTTATGCTCAAAGGTTCAAAGGTGAAAAAGTTTGAGAAGAGTTGCAGGGCACCTTGCTCGTGAATTGGCTCCCTGGGATTCATTTCACAGTGCTGAGTTATCCAGCATCTTCAGAGGCCTTTCCAGCCTTGATCCCAGGGGATCTACCTACTGCTCAAGCCAGCAGCAGATTTTGACATTACCCATGGGTGGTGGATTTAAGGCACAGAGAATGCAAGGATTATTAATGCAAGGATTATTCTACCCAGGGTTCATAAGAAGGTCTTGGCAGTCAGGCATTGTGCTCCTAAGATGGCAGTGTGTGAACCTGTGGGAGTGAAGACAAAGCTGCAGTGGAGACTCCAAAAAATTGGAGAAGTGAGGAATGTGGACCATGTGAGGAAAGTCACAGGCAGTGAACAAAGCCACCCTAAGAGAGAATCAATAGGGGCTGCAACTGGCAGTGCTTTGGGGCAGGGCTACCCAGGTCCTCTGGAATTTACATCTTTTTGCCACAACTTGCTCAGACTAGACACGGAGTTACAAGATACAGTATTTGCCCTGCTGGATTTTATTCTTGTTTTGGTTCCGTTGTTTCTAGTGCCCAGTTCCTCTCTTGAACGGGAATGGTCATCCTGTGCCATTGCATGTCAGCAGTGTTTCTCACTTTGATTTTTACAGAGGCTCACATTAGGAGTTTGTCTGGAGTCTCAGAGGAGACGTTATATTTGTACTTTTTAGCAGTGCTAGAGCTGTTGAAACTGTGGTGACTCAGAGATGGAATAAATGTGTTTTTTATAAAGAAATAGACACAAGTCTTTTGGAAATCAAGTGGAAATGTAATGATTTGGACCTTGGGTGTATACCCCAAAGGCTTCATGTGTTTGGGACATAATTAGATCATGGCGGCACTCTGATCCACTGATGAGTTTGTGGCTGAGTGTGCTGTTGAGATTTGGGGCCTGGTGAAAAGAGAGGGGTTACTGGGGACATGACCTGAATGCATGTATCTCCCTCCCAGGCTCCCTCCTTGTCTCTCTGCTTCCTGGTTGCCACGATGTAAGCCATTTTTCTTCTACTATGCTCTTCTCTCATGGCATTTTTTCTTTGGAGACAGCCAACTATGGACTAAATTCTGAATCAAAATAAAACTCTTCTCTTTTAAGTTGCAAATCCTGGGTATTGTGCCCCAGCAATGAAGGAAGTTCCTAAAATGCTAAGTAATGTCCATTATAATCCTGTGAACTTTTAAATTTTTTTAAATTTAAAATTTTCAAATTATACTTTTTATTAATTAGGAATGATTTAGGCTTCAAGTAATAGCACAAAACCTCAGCAGCTTAAACTTAGTGGGGCTTATTTTTCACAAACACAAAAGTGTTGGAGGTGGACAGCCAAAGGCCACCATAGCCCACCATCCGGAAACCAAGGCTCCTCCTGACTTTCTGCCATCTTCATGCTTACTGCCTCCTCATAGCAGGCTGCTGCACCTTCAGAATAATATTCATTTCCCATTGCTTTTTAAATAGGGATGAGCCAAGGGCAAAGAAGGCCTGTCATCCATTTTTATCCCCTTTTATGCAGAAAGCAAAGGTATTCCTGTGGTAACCCCACCAACGTCCATTCATACTGTGTTGTCTGAATGAGGAGTACTGGTTGCTCCTAGGCCCCTTCTGGGCCACAAGAGCTGAGATCCCCAGCATGGATAAGAAAACACTTCAGGCCAAGGATAGAGCCAATTGTTCCTGAGACCAAGAGGCCAGTGTGCAGATTAGGATGAGCAGGCATCTACCTGTTAATGACAGAATGGGGAATGGATGGGATGGCCTGGGGCAGGGGATAGATTTTACCTGTGTTCTCTTGTCAACTCCCTGAAGTTGTTTGTGCTCTTGGAACAATTCTGCAGTGGGCTTAAAGGGTACTGACTCTGGGGCAAGATGCACCACAGCGTAGAAACCTAACAACCCTACGGGCAGGCAGCGCATGGCATTAACCAAAGTTCGGTTTAGGGGCTGCATTTATTGGTGGGAACATAAAGTGGGATTGGGTCCTGAGGGTGTGAGAGTGGTGAACCTCTCCCTTTCAAGCCAGAACAGGGGAAATGGAAGATGGGAGCCCTGTGGTGCAGATTCAAGCCTCCCCACCAGCCAGCTCACCAAATCCCCACACTGGCCATGGTGTACTGAACTTTTCCACATGCAACAAAAAGAGCATGGAGTTTGGTCCACTTGTCACAGGCCACCTGGTAGGACACACTGGTCCTCAGACCCTTGGAGCTCCCTCCAGAGGCAGCAGTCAGCAGGCAGTGGAAAGTCTGCCATCTACGCAGCATCTGGGCCATCAGCTCCCTGCATCATTTCTGCAGAAACCCTACTTGAAAAATACCCAAGCAGAAATGGGAAAAGGTGGTAGGCTGGTGGCTTGAGAGAGTGGGAAAAAGGCCAGTGATAAAAGTCTAGATGGTTCCAGATGTAAGATCATAGACTGTGTTAATCAGATTTTCAGTTGCTTGGATCAAATACCCTACACCTACAATTTAAAGGAAGAGAAATTTAATTTGGCTTATGGTTTCAGAGGAGTCAGTCCATTGTTTGTTGGCTCCAAAGAACATCATGGTGGAAGGGCATAGTAGAGGAGAGATTTAGTTCATGGTAGCAGGGAAGCAGAGCAGGAGAGCAGTACCAGGGAAGAAGGGGTGAGTGACGAGATATAAACCCAAGGTCACACCTACAAGAGCCACCTAGTGTGTACTCTATCAGTCCCTGGAGTAGATTCCAAGCCAATCAAGTTGACCCTCCACCTTAACCATCATACAACTTAGAGTTGATACCAGGTTTGACCAAGTCTGTGGAAGACATGGGCCTGCTAAATTGTCCTGGGTGGGCTGAAATTTTCAGTCCTCCTGCCTCAGCTTCCTGGAAGGCTGTGATTGTAGGTATGCATTATTATTATTATTATTATTATTATTATTATTATTTTGTCTTCTCAAAGCAGGGTCATGCTATGCAGTCCAGGCTGGCCTTGTGCTCACTTTGTAGCCCAGGCTGGTCTCGAATGTGCAATGATCCTCCTACCTCAGCCTCCCAAGTGCTGCATTACAGATATGTGTCACCATCCCTGGCCTGCATTATTTTTCTAAACACCTTGAAAAATCATTTTCCACCTGGTTGGACCATATGCACCGTATAAGCACCCAGACCTCATGGTGGTTTGATAAATTGTAATCCCAGGGAAAAGTTATTGGAATTGTCATGAGTACATCCTGATCTACCATTTCCAATGCAAGAAAAAAGAGGTAGAAACATACCTGCCTTTGTGGGGAGCCAACGGGTTCCAAAGTCCAGATGGAACAAAGGCCAACCAGAGCAAAGGCCTCAACCCAGGGCCAAACCTGGTTTTAATAGTTTGTGATGAGGGGAGTAGCTTGGGGTCGTGACTGGGAGAATGGTGAGAACCACGTGAATTCTGTGAGCCGGGTTAGGTAAGAGGAGCAGCGGCACCTCTGCAATATGCAGGTAGCTTCTACGTTTGGAGGAAACTGCACAGCACAGTTTGAGGAAGTGTCTGGTGTTTTGGGTCAGCTGCCTCAGCTACGATATTAACCTTACTCTCCCTGGGACATTATTGCCCCTCTAAGCTCCATCCCAGCCAACAGCGAGGTATCTCTAGCTCCTGCTTAGTAGGAGGGAGCTATAGGCAGGACTGCAACAGACCTGTCACTTTGCTTCAAAGGCCACATGTCTGGTGCCTCCGCTGGACCCATGTACTTGCTTAAGGCCAATCAGGGGGGTTGAGCATCAGCCTAGCTGGCTCTGTGCACACCAGTGCTAGGGCAAAGGTGAACCAAAATTGAGGCAAATTGGCCTCTTTCGGGGGAGACTTCTTGATGGGCCTCCACATCCTGGGTTGAGTGCCAGCCCTCCTTTGCCTCTGGCTATTTCACCCAGGGCCTGGCCCTGGGGACACCACTTAGCAGCCACAGTCCTGCTCCCAGGGAGAGCTCTAGACCTGGTGATGTCCTGCACCTGGGAGACTCTCTCGATCCCCAGCTGCAACTGCAAGGTGGGCACACCATTTACCTGTCTAATGAGATGAAGGGCTGCCCTCAAAAGAGCCCTGGGTGGGCCCAGGCATGGAGACCCACTGACCTCTGAGGGTGCTGAGCTTCTGGAGCTCTTTGTTAATGCCACACGGCATCCCTGGGGATCCAAAGGCCCTCGAAGAAGGCAAGTGCCCCTGGACAGCTCCCATGGTGGCAGGGCCCAGGCCTCCTTGTCAGCCTCAGGTGCAAATGAGGAGGGGCTGCAGCAAGGACCAGCAGGCGGGAGTGGCGGCCAGAGCTTTAGGACACCAGGAGCCAGCAGTCAGGTGGATGCACCTCCCTCAAGGCTGGTCTGCAGCTTCAGGTGCCAGGTCCCTAACTCAGAGCCAGCTCCCAGCTTTCCTCCCAGTGTGGGCATCCTATCTTAATCTCTTCCAATTTCCATCACAGAGTACTGTAGTCTGGTTGGTCTCAATGACAAACACTATTTCTGCGGCTTGGAAGTCCAAGATGGAGGTGCTAGCAGGTCTGGTGTCTGGCGAGGTCCTTCATTGGGTTCGCAGATGGCACCTTCTCCCTGATTCTTCCCAAGGCAAGAGAACACTTGGGGATCTCATTCAAATGGGCATTGCTGCGGTTTAGATCTGAAATGGGCCCCAAAGCCTCCTGGGTCCCTGTGACTGGATCATGGGGACATTCACAGCTGAGTTCACAGCTGTGTGTGGGGTCAGGACGTGCAGCCTGTTTGGAAGACATGGGTAACGCTGCACATGACCTGGAAGGGTGCGTCTCTCTCCCTAGCTCCTCCCTTCTCTCTCTGCTGCCTGTCAGCTGCTCTTGTCCATGTAGGTCCTTCCACCATGAAAGGACTGAGGCTTCTGAAGCTTAGAGCCCAAATAACCTCTCCTCCTTTGGGCTTTGGTGTCAGGTATTTTGTCCCAGGAAGAGGAAAGTGACTAAGGCACTAAACCCTTTCTCCAGGGTTCTGCCCTGGTAACTCTGGGTGTCACCTCCTGAAGGAGTCACCTCCTAATGCCATTGTCTTTGAGTGGAGATTTCTTGGGGAAACATACAAACTTGAGGAACACATACATACAGTGCACAGTGTATGGGTCGATATATACGTGTGTCTGTCTCTTACCAGTGTGTGCATTCTCTCCATGTCTGCAGTGATCCCCTTTACCAGTTCGGTGATATCACCTCTCTCTTTTCTGCTTGACTTACATTCTGCTTATGCTGTTCTCAAGGGTGACATTCCTGAAATCCAGGAGCAATTTTTATTGCTTTTCTTTCCTACAACAACTCATGTTCTTTTTCTTTTATCTTTTTTCCTTTTTTTGTATATGTTTACAATACATAATAATTGTGTTTGTCTAGAGGAATTGGTACATACTTTTGCTGCCTGAGATTGACAAGTAAAGGCCAACCATGGGTAAAACCAAGCTTCCCCATGGAGTTCATCCATGTGTATGTGCTGCCTGGAGACTATGAGTGCATCTTGCCAAAAGTAGGATCTTCCTAAAGCCTGCTTGGCAAATCACATTTCTACTTTCTTAGGAACCCTCTAATAAAAACCTTTAACATTAAAAGAAAAAGGCTTTAACATTGAAGGAATCCCTGTTAAGTCAGAAAGTCCACTGTTGACATGAAAAATGCCTCTGACTTCAAAAGTCCACATTTTCACATGCTCTTTGTGCAAAGCATGAGCAGCTTAGTCCGATCAGGCCTTACACTCCCTGCTTCTGGCCATGTTTTCTACCCGTGGGTGGCCACAAAAGCTATCCTGCTGGATGGAGAGTCCTGGGTCTCAGCAGGCAGCAAGTCCATTCCTGGTGGTGGGAGACCGGACAGCTGCTTTGGAGCTGGGATCCCCATCCTGTGTGAGCAAGATGCTGGCTGCTGTGAGGCACCAGACCCAAGCACCGATTCTGAACCAGCCCTGAGTTGCCCCTGTGCTATAAAAGTGTCTCAACTGTACCTGGCCTCCAATCCTAATTCCCCATGAATCCTTTCCCTCACAGAAACTGGCAAGGTTTTCCTTGTTATTGGCCGCCTGGCACCACTGTGCATGGTCCTGGTTGCCTTCCCATAGGATGAAGGGACCTAAGGACTCCAGAGCACGAGGAGGTACACTGCGTGTGAAAGCCTTGGCGTAGGGGCTGAGCCGGGAGTAATCAGTAAGATGCTCCCTGGCTGTGGGTGCCAGGAGGCAAAGTGCAGGCATCCAAGTAACCCACTGGCAGCAGTGGTCCAGCCATGGAAGAAGGGCTGGCCACATTCTAAAAGAAGCTCAGTGAAAGGGTCCTTCTGCTTGGGGAGCAAGGTGATTTCATGGAGAAGAGGACACCTCCACTTGTCTTAAAGCACAACATAGAGGGACAAGTTTCTATTCTTTTGTCTTCCAAAAAACCTTGTCAATTCTTTGGGGGGGTAGTCCATAAAATCTATGTTTTTGATTAGCTTGAGCATTATAAGTTGGCACTAAAATAAGTTCTTATTGACTGAAAAGAGATCTTAAAAATCTAAGGCCACAAAACTACAGCACAGCCCACCCAGCATCCCCGGACCCCACGCCAGCACCCAAGTCATTGACCGAAGATGCAATTCTGTGGAGACAGAGAGGCTAGTCCTGGGGAGACCCTGCCTCACACTGTTGGAGTGCTCCTGAGTTGGGGAGCAGGAAGGGATTTGGCCCGTGTCAATCTTGAGCAACATCTCCATAAATGAGGTCTCCAGCCCTCAGTCCTGCCCCTTGCTCATGGCTTCTCCTTCCCATGGACTCCACGTGGTGGGGCACACTGACCCAGCCATTGGGTCAGCACTCTTGAAGGCCAGCATTGGGCACCATGGACTGCATTCTGCCAGGTGTTCCCCAGACCCTGGACATGGTGACCACTGACAGGAACAGAACCCACATCTCAGTCATCCCCCTCCCTGACCCACAGAGGTGGCCCTTTCTAAGTGCATGACAGTTGTTTGAGTTTACAAGCACTAATTGGCCATCCAGGCCCTTGTGAATTTGTTTCAAGAAGGAAAAAAACTGCCAAAATCGAGGTTCAATCTGGGAGCGGGGATGGGGTGGGTGGTGGTGCTAATCTATGTCCTTCCTCCTGACCCCCATGTCTTGGAGGGTGCCTGGGTCAAAGCTCACTCCCCAGGGATGGATTGTTGTCAAGAGGCCACATGGCAGTGAGGTGAGCTTCAAGGGCAGTAGACAAAAGCACACAGTCTTTCAGAGAAGAGCAGGATTTATAGGCAGAATGCAGCTATTCTCAGGCTCTTCAATAAAGATATACAACCTGAACAAAAGGTAAGTATTTCGCTCAGTCTATGAAAGCCTGTGAAATTTATTTTTTGCAAGCTTTTACAGTCCGTGGCTTTCCCATTCAATCTTGAATAATAGCACTGAATTGAGCTGTAAAAGCTTCCGAAGTTTGAAGCCTTTTGACAAGTTAATTTAGCAGTATGGTAAAAAGTTTTTCCCCAAGACAGAATAAAGCCATCATATCATGAATGTAGCAGTCATCCTGAGGAAAGAAAACACCATTAGGATTAGAGATGATGTGCTTTATAGAGATAGTTTGTGGTTTCATGTAATCTACTATCAATATTTCAGGAGAAAGATGTTCCACTCATCAGTCAGCTGGAAGTCAATATCTCCACTTAAAACCAACACCAGGGGCTAGATCACATACATCTTTTATTGGAAAAATAACATTCTCTATGCAGTTTTCCTTTCTCCAGTCCTTTAGATTTTAATTGTGGGGTGTATGTATTACAAAGGAGTCTTTATTTTTCTAGGAAAAAAAAAACAAGGAAAAGAAAGCAGCAATATTTTTTCTTTCTCCCCTACAGACACACAGCTCCTACCCACACCTTCCCCAGCTCTGGGTGTTGTGTGTTTCCCTTGCCCAGACTGAAGCAGAGTGAGACCAGCTGTCTTCCTTAGACAAAAGCAAAGCCACACAAGTGCTGTTTGTTTATTTGTTAGTTTGGAAAAATGGAAGCCAGTAACTCAAAGTACCTGGCTCCTATTTTTGTGGTGGCAAACAGGAAAGGAAACAGAATTGCTCTCCCCCCAGCATCTCCATGGTTATGGTTAAGAATTCTCAGGGAGGAGAAATATTCACTTATAAATAGGATAAAATGGTAAAGATCCAGCTTTGTCATGATGGGGGGAAAAAAGCCAAGAGAAATTAATTATATTTAACAAAGAAATGCATCAGATGTCATTTGGTCTTGTGGCCTGAATAGAAATCTCCAAATGTTTCTCACTTGGATAGTTTTGTGATAAAAAAATTAAAATTAAAAAACAGATACCCTATTGTCAAGTTTATATAGAAATTGCATGGGCTGCTCTGAAGGACCCTGGTCCGTGGGCTGAGGTCAGCCATGGTTCAAGGACTAATCCCTTGGGCTCTGAGTGGAGGGTATCTATTCTAAGGAGACATCTCCAGGACAAATCTGTGTAACTCTCCCAAGAACAGACTTAAAGTCTTGCATAACATAATCATATAAAACATCGTTTTATAAGATTCCTACTTTTGGTATGATGGAGCACATAGTGACTTCAATTTAATAAACGAAGGTTGTTAATTAGTCCAGTTCTACCAAATTATCATAGGGAAAAAATAACCAAGGGGCTGGGACCAAAGGCAGGAATAACACAGTTTGTGGAACTGGTTAAAAGTGCATGCACTTGAACGAGACCAACCTGGGTCTAGACTCTAGTTCTGGCTGGATATACATTCCCTGAATGTGATGGTTACAGTGGTGGATTGTCAACTTGACTGGCTTGGGAACCACGCAGAGGATTAGTGGAGAGTGTCTCTTTGGGTCCAGGTGGGTTGTAAGGCGTGACCTTGTGATCTATACCTGTTTTATGGTCCTTTCCTCTCTGGTATGGTTTCTTCTCTCTGCTTCCTTATGTCAGAAACTGAGAAGCTTTTCTCTGCCATGCTCTTCTGCCATGATGCTCCTGCTTTGGAACCAGTAGACCATGGACTGAATCTGCTAAAACTGTGAGCCAAATAAGCCATCTCTTCCTTTAAGTGGTAGATGTCCAGGG
Source organism: Hydrochoerus hydrochaeris (assembly GCA_004027455.1). Classification (NCBI taxonomy): domain Eukaryota; kingdom Metazoa; phylum Chordata; class Mammalia; order Rodentia; family Hydrochaeridae; genus Hydrochoerus; species Hydrochoerus hydrochaeris. Next base: position 204,737 of record PVLA01001653.1, read on the forward strand.
TTTCACCCCAGCAACAGGAAAGCAGACCAATATAGTAACACCTAGCAGGTTCTCCCTGAGGTCCTACTGTATGTTGGTACCATGCTAAGTGCTTGAGCTATAGCAGGAATGTGGGATGGACACATAGCCTAGATGTGTCCTTAGGCACGAGCCTCCTCATTTCTCCAGGTATTCTTGTCTTCAGCCATGCAGTGTGACTTGTAAGAGTACCTGTCTCCAAGGTGTGCCAGGTCAGACACACCTGTCCCCTATAGGTGGTGGTGCGCATTAAATGAGAAAAAGACCCCCATGGGCTTCCCTCAGTGCCTTTGCCCTTAGTAATGCTCAGATATTCAGATTATGATCACCCACAGCTTTTAGCCAGTCTACATGGGAACAACAATATTTTGGAGATCATATGTTTTTAAAAGTTTCAGAATAGTAAAGAATATTTCCACTTAAAAGTCTTGATGACACACCACTTCTCATAGTAAGTGCCTTCCTTCTAAATAATTTCCAGCACTAAGATCACTGTAAAGTAAATTATCTGCCTGAATTAATATATTCATTTGAGTTATTATTAGGATATCTTGTGTGTCCTTCAACCTCTCATCAGTGAAAATTAAATTTGATTTTCACACAGAAACAACTGATTTCAGTTGTGTCCTTAGAATTAAATTCGTAAGAGACCTAAGAACATTTTATGAGTTTCAATGGTGCAAATGGTAATGTTTCTACACACAATTAACAGTGACATACAGTACACACAATGTTCATCTTTTCTGGGTCACAGAAACGATGTTGTCCACTTGACATACATTCGTGGAGGCAGTGTGTGGTGGAGGAAGCCAGCAAATAAGGATGCCATTCCAGAGCTCCTGTGCTACACGGAAGGCAGGTTCTGGTGAGGAACCTCTGGGGGGCCAAATGCTAATAAAGTCTTGACAGAGAAAGGTTCTGTTCTTTGAGTTGTCCTCCATAATTTTATGATATATGTCTGTGTGTATTTAACTTAGTGTCTCACTATTAAATATTTCAAGCTTACCTAAAAGTAGAAAGAATAAGTAGTGATCACATACATGTACATGTATGTTTTTCGTGTTTGTCCATAATGGTCCAGCCCTTCTTACTGTCATGCAAGATTCTGCGGCATGAAGATATTGTACCACTCAATCACTTAACCGCCTCTGAGTTATTTCCAGTCTGTGGCTCTTCTGAACCCAGGTGCTAGAAACATTTTTGTGTAGGTTTCAGAGTGAGCTAAGTTTGCATTTCCCTATGGAGAATACTGAGCAGCAAGGCTGTGGCTCAGATGTTAGATGTGTGTTTATCATTGGGCAAAAGCTGCCCAAACCCAACACAGAACACTTGGTTTCAGCGTGGCTGTGCTGTGCACTCCCACCAGCTGTGCTTGGGACCCACCAAAGCTCTGCATCCTCGCAGCCTTAGGTTTTAGTTGTGCAGGCTGGTGCAAAGTGGCTGCACACTGCCTGGCTTTAGTTTGCTTTTCCCTAATGGTGATGAGGTTTTCCTTTATTGTTTGTTTTGTGTGTGTCTTCCGTAAGAAATCCTTCTACACATGATTCGACTATTCCTCCCACCTTGACTTCTAAAGCTCTGGAGTTTTACCTTTCCCATGCAGACTGATTTTCTGCCAAGCTTACATGTATTGTGTGGTGGTGTGTGTTCATTTTATCTTTTCAGTAGGGAAGAACCACTGTTATGTTTGTGTTTAGATGGCCCCCTCAAGCCTCATGCCATCATGGACATGACTGAATCTAGCATTTGTGTCTAGTGCTGGGATTGGTGGTGTGAGTGCTGCACCTCCTCAGGGGTGGGTAACCAGCATACAATATAAGGAAGGGAAGGAGGTGTGCTCCCCCTCCACTTTTGCCCTTTCTCTCTTGTCCCTTGCAGCTGCCCCTCAGCCACATCACTCTGCCATGGAGCCAACTGAGTATGGTCTGAAACCTTCAAAAAATGTGAGCTAAATAAACCTTCCCTTGCTTCACTTTGGGTGTCAAGTATTTTGTCTCTACAAGAGAAAAGTAACTAAGACTACCTCCTGTCCAGCATCAGTGACTCACTGGCCTGTCTCCACTACTCTTTAACAAAATTTCTATCATAGGTTAAGTCTTGTAGTGTGCACACACATGTGTGCATTTGTGTGTGTGACAGTCTGGACCATTCTGTCATATTGCTTATTCAATTATCCTAATGCTAACAATTATGGCAAATCTCGAAAGCTCAATAGATCTTGATGTCTGGTAGCAAAACTTTTCCCATGTTACTTAGCAAAACTGCCTGGTCTGTTTTCAACATTATTCAAGTCAATGACTTTTGGAAGCAGCTAGACAAAGCCAGCATCAAGGTTTAAAAATGCATCAGAGAAAATAGCTGTTTCTTCAAGCTCCAGTCTTTGTATCCATGGACATGGTATTGATTTGCTTCACTATCCAAGATGTCATGAAGGAAAACACACACCACAGTTTTAGGTGCTTTGAGGAAAGAAAAGTTGCTGCCATGACAAATGCTTAAGGCAATTTAAAATCATGACTGACATATTTTTTAAAAAGCATATTTCAGAATTGACAAAATTTGGCAAATATCTCCAGTCATTTGAGTAGTTTTTAAGTATCTTTCAGTGAAGTTTCACAACTTCTCCACAAACACACACAGAGTTAGCTCTACCCCTAGTTATTTGGCATTGAAAATAGAATCTTCTTTTAATCCTGAGTGTTCTTGACTGATATACAGGAACAATTAATTGTGATACATGGTCCTTAAATCCAGAGATCTTGCTATCTCATTAGTTTTAATAGTTTCCCTGTAGATTTCTTTAGGACCATCATCTGGTAATTGATTTCTACCTATCACACTGTAGTAAAAAAGAGTCATCCATATGAGATCAATTCTTTGCAATATATTAATATTTGCTTTGTGACCTAGGATGTGGTCACAGTTAGTGTTTGTAAGAACTTAGGGTTCTTAAAGTGTAGGGTTCAATATGTGAACATTAGTACAGCTTGTTTATTTATTATTTAAAACTTGTATATCAGTTATGGGAAGAATATTCTCAGGCACTATATTGTAGAGTGACAAATTTCCCTTTGGAATATTAAAATACTTGTTTTAAATTATCTTGAGGCTAAATTACATAATGCAAAATGTTTAAATTGCAGTATGATCCAGCCATGATGGTGAATGCCTATAATCCCAGCACTCAAGAGGCTGAGGCATGATTGTTGAGAGTTCAAAACCAGCCTGGGCAACAAAGTGAGCTCAAGGCCAGCCTGAAATGCACAGCAAGACTCTTTCTCAAAAAGACCAAAAAAACAAAAACAAAACAAAACAAAAAACCCTGCCATATATCCCTGGGGAATTATTCTTACTAATAGGTAACAGCTACTTTAATCTCTAAGAATGCCTTCTTTCCTTGTAGAAAATTTTGACTGATATTTGAATAACAGAGACTTGTTTTGATTCATGTTGACTTAAAGTGCCATTTTCCTCTTCTCAGATTACCATCTTACTACTATTCCCCTGCTAGTGCTTTCAAAAAGCAGAAAAATGACTTATTTCTAAATACACATTGACAAACTGCTTTTGGCTAGTAAATTTAGTTCATTTATATTCATTGTGATATATCACTATATAACAATATACATTGATATATTTGGAATTATTTTTAATTTAATTTGAGTTTTCTGTTTTCTCTTTTCTTTCTGTGCTTCTTTAATCTCTTCCCAATTTTCTACTGAATTGATAGATATTTTTCCCCTTCTTTTCCTTTTCTCTGCCACCAATGCTGCTTTGGAAGTTGTAGATTCTATTCCAAGACTTTTAGTGTTTTCTTAAAAAATGTTACCAAACACTTTTTGATAAACAAATTATAGCCACTCTAGGAACTTAAAATCCCTAAACACCCAAAGCCCCTTGAGGCTTTGAGCTCTGCTTTGCTGTCCTCCCCAGGGATTTTATGTCCTCTTATTATATATTGTTCCCTATGCTCGTTGTTTTCCTGCAGCTGACTTTCTGTCTCAGCTGAAGGGTTCGGGAGGACAGGGATGGGAAGGGCAGGCAGGGGATCTCAGGGCCTGCGCTGGGCCTTTTCCACAACCCATTCATCCTATCCCTATGCTGACACTCATGCAGGTGGAGAGTCCTGCATTCCTAACCTAGGAACTGCATCCTTTTCTAGAATACACAGGCCATTCACAAGCCCTAGCCATGACCACAAGAACCATGGTTTGAAAACGGTTTATGTCCCCCAAGCCTCGTGTTGGAGAGCTGCCTGCTGGTACAATGGTGCTGAGAGGTAAGAGCTGTACTGAACAGCCTGGGTCCATTTCTAAGAGTGGAAAAATGAAGTTGAGGACAAAGTAAGTAGGCAGGAGTGTTTATAAAGGAGAGAGAAACAGCTCCAATGGTCGGGGGGGGGGGGTCCAAAGTGGGTTGTCACAGGTACTGTTTGTCTAAGAGTTTGTATAAAAGAATGACCAGGCTCTGGCCACTCTGAGTCAGGTTAGGGAAACCTGTGGGACCACAACAAGCTTCATTAACCTAGAGATGGGCCTGCGAGGAGTCAAGGCACACGGCAAGTGTACGTTTGCAGGTGCCCATTGGCTGCTGTCCTATCCAAGTGGTTCATTAAAGAACAAAGTGAGAAGAAAAACACCTCTTTCAGATAGGCAGGAGCAGAAGTTGTCGCAGTAGTCAGATGTCTACTGCCTTATCACCTCCCTAATCCCATCCCTGGACTTAACTGTCCATCGGGCTCTCATTAACACTTGACCCTGCCCTGGCTCCTGCTCCTCTGACTGAGGCCTGGTCATGCTGACTTCAGCGTCTTGAGCAAGCGCTGTCTTCTACCCCACTTGCCTGTCGGGGGGAGCGGGCCCCAACGGAGGTCACTAGCTCATGGAGTTCCACATTTGTGCAGGGATCCACGCAGTTCACACAGGGTGGGTTAGCGCTTGTGAGCATGGGTTTGTGCAAGGCCAGGCTGGTGCCTCCTTCTCTCTGGCCCACGTGCTTGCTCCGCACTTGCTCCTGGCCCCCCACCCTTTCCCTCCATGATGGGGCAGCATGAGGTCACTGCCAGAAGCCGAGAAGACACAGTCCTGGGCTTTCAGCCTCCATGACTGTGAATAAGTGACCCAGTCCAAGGAGTTGTTACAGCAACAGAGAGCAGAGGAGGACAGCATGTTGGGCCACAAGGCAAATACGAGCAGGCACCAGTGACTCGGTGTGACACGTGCCCAGGGCCTGAAGACCCTGAGGTCTACCCTGCCCCAGACGTGATGGGGCAGGGAGAGTTCCGTGATGCTCCTGAGACCCCTCAGCACCATGAGGGCATTCACTTGGCAAAAGACAGAGGAGCAGGAGAAGAGAAGTGTTCATGTAACAGTCACCTAACACGCGAGCCACACCAGGAAGGGAGACTCTGTGGCGCCTGTGGGCCCTGTGCGCTTTGCTCCGAGGCTGGATGAAGAGAGGCAGTTGTGAAAGTATCTGCATTGCGTGGGAGGCTAAAGGAAAAGAAGAATTATTTTAACAAGGGCTGTTTGTACAAAATCCTCTCTGCTGTGACTTCCCACTGAAGAATATCTCTGTTGCCGCTGGTCCAGAGAGGGCACCCCGTGGGGTGACACGTTATCTCCTGTGTACAGGAGGAAGTGGAGGTCAGCGTGTCCTTCTCACATCTGCTGGCTGTTAGCCCAAGTGAGCCTTTTGTCAAAGTGGCATGCTCTGGCTGCCATCCTCTGCCACTCTGCCTTCCCTTGTATGACCACAGGGATTTTGCAGATGTCACTAAGGCTCCTAATGAGTGGACTTGCGTTGACCCAAAGGGAGTTGCCCTGACATAAACTCAGAAGCTTTTAAAGGAAGCTGACAGATGCCAGCCTCGGAGGTGCACACCGCCTGGCTATGGGGACACAGAGGGCAGACAGCAGCAAGCAGCTTGGAGAGCCCAGAAAGACCAGCATTGAAGTGGGACTTCAGTCCTGCAGCCACAAGAACAGCAGGCGTGGAGAAGAGGACCTCATGGCTTATACGAGACCTCAGTCCCGGTGGGACTGATGCTGGGGACCTTGTGAAGACACGCTGGGCCCCTGACCCACAGGCATGGAAGCAGATGCGTGTGTGGCCTGAGGTCCCAGGGTCCCTGTGCAAGCATAGGTAGCTAGCGCACATAGACAGGACTCCCTTACTGCTGCCTGTGTGCCCTCTCCAACGTGGTCATCAGGTCCACCATCCACCCCATGCTGTATACAGCGTCCTCCAGAGGCCTGGACACTTCCTGCCACCAGGGACAGCTACTGTGACTGGCAAGTTAGACACACCTCAGTGTCACAGCACCCACAATGCTGACTTGCACTGGGCCATGCCCAGGCAGTTCCACATGAGGGCCTCTTGTGGCAAGTTCTCCAGTGTTGGCCTGGAAATTCTGTGACTCTTCCTCCCTCACCAGTGGAAGTGTCGCTGGTGCAGACCTCCAGGTTGGAGCAGCGCCCACTGCCCACTCCTCACCCAGACTGCCTGTGGGAACCTGTTGATGTTGCTTGTGGCTTCTGTGGCTGCTGTCAAGAATTCCATGCTGGACCCAGCTGTCCTGCCTGAGAAGGCAGCCTGGTCCTTCCTCCCAGCTGCTTCAGGAAAACCTCTTTCTCATCCACATCACCCAGCATCACTCCGATGCCTCTGCCACAGGAGTCTGTCTGTCACTTGCAGGGTCTCCTGAATCTGAGGAGCCCCTTTCTTCAGCAACACTGAGACCTTCTTAGCCAGTCTTTTGTCCTCTTTCATTCTCCACTTTTAGTACCTTGTTTTCCATCAGGAATCCCAGGAGTGGAGCCTGAGGCAAGGGTTCCTGTGCACACATGACCCACTGAGGGCCACTCAGAGGGAAAACCTAGAACAGTGAGGGCAGCAGGCCTGGGTAGGGGCAGAGGCTGGGCTGAGGCATGAGCTGGGTTTGTACTGCCGCTGCGGGCAGCCTGATCCCACGGGGAGCAGGATGTGTGTGTCAGGGAGGTCCCGCCTCTTTGTCCCTGCAGCCAGATGCCAGGCAGGGGCCTCTCTGTCTGGGAAGAGACAGGTGGATTCCTGGACATTTCCAAGTGAGGCAACTCCTTTGACCAAGAAGCATCCTCTGAAGGAGGATACAGCTTTAAGCCACCTGCAGCCATCCCCAGCTGGGGGATGGGTGTCCAGCCAGGGAAGGAGGCCAGGCCAGCACACCGGGGGCTCCTGCTCCCTCTGAAGAAATGGGCGCTTTCAGGGCTTTTACTCTCTGGTCTGCACTTGGGTAATTTCCTTGGATCTGTCTTCCTGTTGCTAATAACATTTTCTAATATGCTTTTTATCTTCCCCACTGAATTTTTAATGACTACATTCTTCATTTCTAGAAGTTTTATTTGGCTCTTTTAATAATCAACTGTCCTTTTGCTGAGTGTCTTATCCTTTTGTTACCTGTCCAATGTAACCCCCTTAGTAATTTCTAACATTTATTTTTAAGATCATCTATATTATCTCAGTGTCTGTGGTGGGGGTATAATCCTGCTTTTTATCTGTTGACTCTTGTTCATGGTGAATTGTTTCCTATGGGCCTAACGATTTTATATAAAATCTCATATTTTATCTAAGACCCTTGGGTTGTATAATTTTTCAGTTATGAGTTCATTTTGAGTGAGGCTCTGTGGGAATCTTTGTAAGGTGGGTGGAGGATTCAGGTTAGCACTGCTTGCTCCTGCCATGGTCCCCAAATTTTCCTGAACTGGGGCTGCTTTGTATGTTGCTGTTGGGGCCTGAGAGTCCCTGGACTATGTAGGGAGTCAGTTGAGGCCCTGCTGGGGTGCTTGGGCGGCCTTCTCCCTGGCCATAGCCTTGTTCTCTCTCTGTCCGAGTCTCTGCTCTGTCCCTCCATGGATGATGCAGAATTCCCACCCCTACATCCTAGCCCCTGGGTTATGGAGCTATTGTGAGTGAGCCTGCTGCCACATCTCAGGTCCTCCACGCTGCCCTCTTCCTGCCTAGCACCCCTTCCTGTCCCATCCAGCCTGGACCCCAGAGCTAGTCATGTACACCACTGTGCTTTGGATGCTTACATCTTGGCTCTTTATCCCTACTACCAATCACATGTCCACCCAGGCATAGGAGTTCTCTGCAGGGGAGTTTCTGAGTGCTACAAAACACACACATGCACACTGTTGTAGTCAGGGGTTGTGAGAACAATTACAATCAGGACACAGAATTTATAATATTGTTTATGGTGGTCACCCAGAGTTAACACAAGAAAGTGCAGGAACTCTGTCCATAACACTAAAGACCCAGAATATTCAGCCAAGGGCCTGGATCCCATAGCAATGTCCTGCATGAGTCCAGATCAAGACCTAGAGCCCATGACAATTCCTCCCACGAGTCCAACTGCAGGTCTAGAACCCATGAGAAGGACTCACGCCAGTCTGTTTTATGGGTCAGCACTGGGAAGGCCCAAAGGTCAGTGGTAGAAGTTAGAAAGTCTATACCATCTGGGTGAAGGAGTTGTGCTGGTAGGTTGAGGGTTCTATGTTGGAGCTGAGAAGTCACGCTCATAATAAAGACCAGGGCTGTCCTGAAAAGCACCACAGCCATCCTCAGCAACATGGAGGTCTTGAGCTCCTCCAACAATAAGAACAGTCAAGTGCATGCCAGAAAGCCAGCATGATAAGTTTCTTCTGGAGATTAAATGGCACGTCTTCCCCTCCAGAGCCAGGAAATAATCCTCAATGTAAGGACCAGAGCTCCCCCAAAGTGAACCACAGCCACTATCACCAACAAGGTCCTGAGCTCCTCTGATGACAATGGTCGAACTCACACTGGGAAAGCTAGTCATGACAAGCTCCTCCAGAACCAATGGCTCAAACAGCAACACTTAGAGAAACCCACAATGCCTCATTCATCTTCTCCAATTATGCTGGCAACATCCCTCAGTTGGAACATCTATGCTCCATGCTGATTTAATTCAGCTGGTGTTAAGTTGACCCCGTTTTTAATCCATAACACACACACACACACACACACACACACCAATCAAATGACCTTGCTGTTTCGAACACATTGTCTTTGGCTCTGGCTGGCCATGGCCAACTCAGCAATCCTTTCCACATCCATGCTCAGCTTCCCTTTTAGTGCCCACCAGCGTACCAGGCTCGTGGTGAGCATATTCCACACTGGCTCCTGTGGTCTTCATCATCTTGTTGCTGCCCCTGCATTTTGGTGTCTCTCTAGCTGAGTCACCTCTGCTCTCCTTTGGGGCACCCCCTGCTCACTGTATTGTGCTTCTCTGAGGCCTTAGCAAGAGGATTGTGGCCTGCTGCCAATTGTGACCCTCTCCAGTGTCTCTTTCCCCCAATGAGAGAATAAGCGGGCTGAGGGATTTCTTGTCCAAATGGTCTGATGCCACTTCCAATGCCTCTTCCTCAGGTTGACACGCTGGGGGCAGAACCTATTGAGACAAAAGAAAAACTTCTGACCCTTTCTAACAGGTTCTTTTTGTTTATCCCCCTTTACACATCTTTGATGGCCAGGGCTGCCCCAAATCCCTCCAGCTGTTGGTATCTCAGGCACCTTATGACTGCTCTGGAAGACTGCCTTTGGCAGTGGTGGCTTTGGATATACTGTGTCCATCACAGAAGTCCCTGCCCTCCAGCCTGAATGATTCTGACCCTCTGTGGCTGCTTCAGATGTCCCTGCCTTGGTCTCCCAGGAGCCTCTGCCCTATTGTGGCAATCAGGGTAGGAGGCCTGCACCAGCTGGTGTGCGAGTACAGAAAGCTTGTGGTCTTCAGCAGGAGACTGCAGTGTGGGCCTGCCCTTTCTGTCTACTCTGGCAGCTCTCTTCCCATGCTCATCAGGTCAGCCTGGGCAATCTCTGTCCTATGTTACCACCCCCCTAATGCTGTAGCATAAGACAAGATTAAACCTTGGTTGGGTGATTTTATTTTGCCCACTTGTGATTTCTAGCTTGAGTAGGGCAGGCTGAGCTGCTTGCATTAGTTGTTGGTAACACTAAAGCCTGCTGGCATTGAAAGTAGCCAGCAGCTGGAGCCGATAACACTGTGTCTTCTGGTCACAGAGTGACCCAGAACAAGGGAGAGCTGCTGGCATTAAAGTTCAGAGTGGGTAAGGCTGGAGCAGGTGCACTAGCAGAGCTGCACTTTGCTTATTCATGATTTCTGACTTGAGTAAAGGAGCCCTTGGCCAATGGGTAACAGTAACCCTGGGCTACTCACCCCAAAGTGTGAGGGCAGGCTGTGGGGTGGCCATTTGTGGTGTGGTTGGACCCTGGATCAGCAGGTTGGGGATGGAAGAATGTCAGAACAACAAAAGTGCTGGGTATGGAGCTCTACCTGCTTCCTCTTGCCGAGCTTCCAAGCTTGAACCACTCACCGATGGTGTGGACGTGATGACCGGGCACATTCCATCAAAAACTGTGAGGTGAAAGATAAAGCCAGTGGGGAGAAGAGGTGGGGTTCCATGGCAGAGTAGAATCCCAGATTCTGAGCATCCTGAGTTCTAGGCAGGTACAGCAGACTGTACACACAAGGAAGAGGGAAGTACACGCTTGAACCCACAGTTGGTGGGCATCATGGGGTACAGATGCCTCTACTTGGCACTCACCTAGACCACAAGTTAGGGATGGTCTGGTGCTTCCATCTCACCCCAGGCCCCTCCTCAGTGAAGATGCCACAATCTGCTCATGAAAATAAAGCTTGTTTCTTTATTCCAGGTCTTCCCAGGTCAACACCTGGCCTCTGTATCATACGCTGGTGGGTGACCCTCTAACTCAAACCAAGCCCTCTGAGCTTGAAGGGGACACTGTACGAGTTTCTCTGGAGTGGGGAACAAGCCCATGTGCTTTGCCTTTGCCCTGCTTCTGGTGCTCTTGGTGTCTTGTCTCATGCCAAGTACTACAGAGGTGACCTAGAGGCTGTTCCCGTTGGCTAATGGTGCCTGTTGTCACTGAGGCTCAGGGTGAGGTTCTGGGGAATCCCCTTGGAACTCATGCTTGTGCTGTAGGAGGACTGGGACTCAGCACCCACAGGGCCAACCTTGACCTGAGATGGGAGTCAATGGCCTCCTCAGAGGACAGGCAGATTTGCTGGCTGTATAATACAGGTGGACCAGCTGGTTTCCCGCTTTCCCTGTCCCATCCCCAGGGTCCTACCTCCTGGGGTTCTTCTTTTGGTTTCACTTTAGGGGAACCTGGGCTGATACACATTGAATAGAACTTTCTCACGAAACACCTTTACCTCCCTGTCACTAACTCACTGACCCCTGCCCGGCTCTGGCTTCCATCCTCCTCCCTCCTGGGCTCCTTTTCTCCTTCCATTTTCCACTCTTCCAAAGGGTCTGATTTCCATTATCCTTACCCTCTACCTACTCCCTAGCTGGCCTTACCTCCTCTACGACTTGGGCTACTTGCTTTATGCTGTTGACCCTAACATGTTATCGCCAAAGAAATTCAAACAAAAATGGCTTTTGACGGGAAGTGCCTGGTCATCATGTCCACAACCTTCAGTGAATGGTTCAAGCCTGAAAGCTTGGCAAGAGGAGCCAGGTAGAGCTCCATTTCCAGCACTTTTGATGTTCTCTTGACTACTCATTTCAGTGGTTGGCTTGAGCCTTGTCTGTACCAGGGAGACAGCCCTGGAGGCACAACACAGGATTTGGCTGAGGCTGTAGAATACAAGGTGGGAGATGAGTCTTGAACTGCCCTCCCTCCCGCTCTTCCCTTATTACAAAAGCAATACATTCACTGTAGAGCTCAGGAAACACAGAAAACAGACAGGAACCAAAGACCTCTCATCTTCCAAACAGAGGAAACCATCAGGACATTCTGGTATGTATCTTTTCTCATCTTTTTTGTGTTATTTGTAAAAATTACACTGTAATGAGGTAATCTTTCCTTTGACTATCAAGTCAATTTCTATGTTATAAAATCCCTCATATTCATTCCAACCAATGATTTTTTGGTGACTCTTTCAGCTAATTTTATCAAGATCCTTACTTATTAGGATGAAGCTCTAGAATCGCAATCAGTAGGTGGAAGAATTCAAAACCTTAAGCTTTGTGGGTGTGTAGTTAAGTGATTGTCTAAAAGTTTGCCAGTTGACACCGAGTTACGTGTGTGACAGTGTTTATTTCTTCACACTGCATTTTCTTCTGTTATTAGGGAAGAGGACACTGCCATGTTCATTGCTTCATTGTATTTTTGTGTCCTTGCCACTGCCTGTTTTGCCTTTAGAATGCTCATCTTTGTCTCTCAGCTTTGAAAGCTCTTACCTGCAAAGGAGGTCGGCCTTTATGAAACATGATGCAAATGCTTCTCCCACTTTTATCCGTTCTGACAAACAAACAGTTCTTCCTCCTCTCTGAACTGGGGCCACGGATGCCTCCACGTTCTTGAGGTAAACTCTACTTCCAAAAGGCACAGTTCTGACAGGTGTTTATCCGTGCACAGCACCATCTCCTCCACACCAGTTACCTCACGTTCTTCTGCTTCAATGCTCAGCCCACTCACCAGAGGGAAAGAACCACTCACAGGACCTCTATCCTCATGGGTTATTGGTTGTTTTCTGAATTTCATGTGAATGGACTCGAGTATGCCTCTTCTAACTTCATTATGATGCTTTTGACTGGTTCATCAGTAAGTTCATTCTTTTTATTGCTGAGTAATATTCCCTTGTATTTATTCCATAATGGAGGATTATCCATTTTCCCTGATTATCCTCAATGTTTTAATTTAGTCAAATTATTAAATTGTTGCTCCTTTCCCTCCAAATAATTATTGGGTAGTCTTTCACTGCATATTCTCATTGACTTGAAAAGACACTTTATTATAAGTCCTTACAGGGGTGATATTAAAAATAGTAAGCAAATGGTATGGCACAGGCCTTGACCAGCCCGGAGTGCTGCCCATCAACAACAGCTGAGGCAGCCGACTGAGCACATGCAGGGTGGACACCAGGTCTGAGTTTTTATACTTGCTTAGGGCTGTCTCTTTATCATTATTTTCCATCAGTGGAGGACAGCATCGTGTCTTCATTATGCAGCTAGATAATTATATTTTTTGGAACAGATTCTCTCTCATTACTCTTTTGACTCATCAAATGCTTATTCTCCCAAATAAACTATTCAATTTTGTCAACTGCTAAGAAGTTCTACTGGGGACTCAGGTGTTCTCTGGCTATCACCTTTGAGGACTTTCATCCCGTGTTCTAATGCATATAAGTGCTGGCCTAATGCCTACCTCTTGTTCCAAGCCCAGTACTGTCAGTGTACACTTCGTTGGTCATTTTGCTGGACTAATTGTAAATTTTGAGCCTGTCTTCATTTCTGATCTAAGGATTGGTTCCTTTAATACTGAGACTCATCTTAAGATTGGTATTCTGTGAAGTGCCATATAGGAAATCCCAGGTCCATGTTCCCTGAACGAGGGCTCTGACTCCAGCTTTTATGCTCTGTTCACAGCACTGATGACCCTCCTATGCACAGAGCTCCTCTGGGCTGGCTGTGGACATGTCTGACATACCCTTCCAGGCCCCTTAGATGTTTGCTTTCTAGAAAAGGCAGGTAGGGTTCTTGTAGTCATTCACAGGTGCCCCACTTTCCTGCAGGGCCTGAGGACTCCAGGTGAGGTGATACTCTACCCTTTACATTATTCCACCTAGGATTATGTGACCTTTTGGCTCATGCATGTCTCTCACTTCTTTTAGAATCAATTTTAGATATTATGTACAGGATTTTAGTCTCCTGATTACTGCATTTTTAGACAACACTGCTAAACAATTGTGAACCTTGATTTTTATCATCTAAACGTTAACTGGCTGCTGCTCCTGCTTCACTTTACCTGAACGCTGACAGTGCAAAACTATTCCTTCGCTGTGGTAATCTACAGCTTTCTCTTCTATTTTAAAATCCTGCAATTCAATCTTTGGTTCAAAGTTGATCTCTAGTGGAGCATTTCTTACAATACGCAGTTTTCTGGTCATTACTTATTATCTGGATACATTTAAAATAATGTCAAGTTGCGTATTTTGTTTTGCAAACTCTGTACCCACATAGCTACGGTCTTCCCTCGAGCCACTGGTCAAGAATGTTATTAAATGGAATCTGTTCAACTGCTAAAGGGCAAGTCCTACACACCCCTGCCGCCTGACATCCCAGCCACTGTCGCAGAGGCGAAGGGTGCTGCTGTTTCTCAGAACCGAGGAGACGTGCCGCGCTCCTGATGGGCACCAGGGACCTGGCAACCAGGCAGGTGGCCTGTAGATGCTGGTTCACACCCTCTCCCTTCTGCAGGGGCAACAAAGGTGTGCGGCCCCGGCTTCTGAGTGCCCAGCGAGCCCGGACACGAACCTGAACCCTCACTGCGCTCCCTGCACTCCGGGAAGCTGCCGCGCGGGTTCAGCTTAACGCCACCCGCAGCCCTCCGCCCGGCCAGATAGCTCTCCGCCGCAACCCAGGCCGCGCGCCTGCCGCAAGGCAGGGCGGGGCTCGCCGCGCCTGCGCAGTCGCTCCGCCGCCTGCGTCTCCGGAACGCAGTCCACGTGACCCGTGCCCGAGTCCAAGATGGAGGCTGCTGCCCGGCCTGGCCGGCCTCTTGCCTTAGCCTGAGCCCTCTGCTCGACCTCCGAGCGCGACCCAGGCGTACAAGCACGCAGGGCTGACCGCTGGCACCGCCACGGGCTGTCGAGTGGGCTTGGCCTCAGCAGGAGCCCTGCTTCCAGTCAGTACCCGCCCCAGCTCCGTCCGCTTTCTCTACCGCGAAGTGCCGAGCTCTGGCGCCGGGAGCGTCCTCCGGTATTCCCCGCCCCCGGAATTGACAGCGTTCGGAGCCAATGGGGTCTGGGACGTGTGCGGGGAGGCGTGTGGAGGCGGAGCCTCTTTGAGGCGCCTCGGGCGTCGGGCCGGCGGTTTGGCGGCCATGGGGCGGGAGTAGACTTCTGAGAACCAATGGAAGGGTGACCGAGCGTTTGAGGAGGCGGTTAGAGGCGGGGCCGAGCCGTAATTGACGCGCTCTTCATTAGAAACCAGTCGGGGGGCGGGGTCTACAAGGGGTGGTGACGCAAGGCCGCCGCGGCCAATGGCTGGCGGGCCGCCGGTGAGAGGGGCGGGGTTGGGGCGACTGACGGGCGTCGGGTGCGGCCTATCCCCGCGCGGCTTGGCGCCGGAGGGGGGAGCAGCATCATGGTTCAACGTGGGTCAATTTTTTGTGAATGAGGAGGGGAGGTTGTGTGGCCGCCGCCGCGGAGCACTGTCCCCGTCGCCGCCCGAGCCCGCGCGCCCGCCCGCCTGCGCAGCCACCGCCGCCAACGGTGCCGCCGCGCCGCCTCACGCCGGGCCGCCCCGTGCGGCCGCTGTCGCCGTCGCCGCCCGAGCCCGCCGGGCCGCCCGCCTGCCCGCCCGCTGACGGTGGCGGCGCAGGCTGAGAAGATGCGGCTCGGAGAGCCGGAGCAGGGCTAGCGCAGCCCGCCGCCCGGTAAGCAGCGCCGCCCGCGCCCCGCCCGCCGCCCGGCAGGTGGACGCCGCCCCCGTCCGGCGTGGCCCGCGGCCCGGGCGTGGACGGCCTGCGCGGGCGGCGGCGGGCAGGTGGGCGCGGGCTGCGGGCGGGGCGCGGGCTGCCGTTTATGTAACTTTGTCAGACGCTGCGAGTTCGCAGAAAACGCCCCTCCCGCGGCGAAGGCTGGGCGGGGGCGGCCTGGGGCGAGGGCCCCGGCCCGGCCCGGCCCGGCCCGGTGCTGCGGGGCGGCAGGAGCGCGACCTGGCCTTGTGAAGACGCCGTCAGCCTCGCGCCGGCGGTCCGGTGTTTACCTTGAACGCGGAATTGGGTGACACTGTTGTAGCTGGAGATCGCGCGTATCCGTTGGAAAGGCCGGGGGTGGAACCAGTGCGCTCGTTTAATGCACATCGAAAATCTGTAATAACTTGCAGCAGCTGATAGGGAGTGTTTTCTTTATTGCATGCTGTAAATTGACCTGCTGTGACACAATTTTCAAATAAAACGTTGCAGAAATTAAACTTAAGTTATTTTAGAACTAATGACTTTCTTAACTAAATCCTAATTGCATTACTGTAGAGACCTACCTAATTGCTTGCTGAGAGCAGCGCGCCTGCCGTGGAGGGAGGAAAGGCCTGTGTAGTCACTTCTCCTGCACGCTTTTCTCTACTCAGGCTTTTCGCCCGTTCCCACAAACCACCTAAGCTTTTAAGGCCTGGGAGTAAACCTGTAAACAGCCCTGGCCCTGCGCCCTGGCGGGTCTGGGGGGATGCTGGCGGCTTGCACCTTGACCTGGTTTCGCTTTTTCTTGGGTAATATGATCGTGGTTGCCTGGAGTTTTAATTGCTTCTGATAATTCCGTGCATTATTGAGGGACGGTCTAATGAAAGCTGGTGCGGTGGTTTCAGAGTCCAGCCCGGAGAGGTGCTGGTGCTGCTGCTGCTGCTTGGGGAGGGAGGAAGGGAGGTTGAATTAAAAAAACTCAGATGCTTGTAAGCAAATATACACTACAGCAGTTACAAGGCAACAAAAGTTATTGCAGAATTTGGCAGTCACTATGGCAACACAATTACTCTATTATAATTGGAAATGCAAAATGCCACCCAGTTAGAAGTTTGAACAGAATGAAGTTTGGGATACCAAAAATATGTGAGATGTAATGCTTTTCCCCGAGGTAGCCCCTGAGAATTCTAGTCTGTGTTCAGTTATCTATTTTTAAGACTGATCAGCTTTCCCAGATATCCTACTCCCAGGGATCCGTGGCATCTTTCCCCAGAAGAACTCTCATTTGTGTAGGAGGGGAGTATTTTCATGCCTTAAAAACACACACCCCGACACATTGTGAGACTTCTATATCTTTCTGTGCTCTGGGCTTTTTTAAAGATCAAATACCTTTCTAAAGAGAGCAGTAATCAATCAAGAAAGAGGCAGGGTTTTCTCGGCAGGCAGACATAACACTGCCCTCTTTAGGGTTCCTGCTTTTTCCTGCAAGGGGAGCTGGGCACCAAGTGCCCCCAGGGAGCCCTGGACAGGGTAGAGGCAAGATGCTGGACTGCACAGAGGCCTGGGAGAACCAAAGACAGATGTGACCAAAGTGGCCTAGACAAGAGCGTGTTCTATGGCCAGCAGCCTCACAACCTTGCAAAGTAAAAGCCCTCCACAAAAAGACCCTGGCACCATGGTCCCAGAGGCCTGGGAGCTGGATGAGGTGGCCCAGATAGCATTGTACCTTGGCTATGTGCAGTTTCAGCCACTGTGCTTGGCTTTGAGTGGTCAGAAACCTGCTTTAGGAGATGCCCCTTCACGTCTGCCAGCAGGACTCTGGTGCTGGAAGTTTCCACACACTGTGGGACTGCTGCAGTTTAATTTCATTATAACTCTTTGCTTCTAACTACTGCATATTTATGCCCAGTAATCGACTTCCATTTTCCAGCTTCATTGTGAGGTTTCAATGCAGCATGAATGGCTTTGAATTCCGATCCTTTGAAGTTGGGGGTGGCACCAAAGGAAAGGCGACTTTGTGCCTTTCTAATTGCCAGAGCAGAAGGGAAATTTCATCACTCCTGTAGAACTCGTCTGTACCGTTCTCTGTTGAAGATGGCTGGGCTTTCAGAGTGCCAAAGCTGCCATGAGTAATGCATTAATACCTGATGGTGTGAGCGAGGGAGATGCAGAAAATGAGAGACAACTGCTGCTCCTGGGAGGTGGCCGGCGACAGGCTGTGGTTAGGCTCAGGACCCTGGGACAACGTTGCTGACCATGGCTGGGATGAACGCCCACACTTCAAGCCCTGCCCCTTTGGTGCTAGCCCTCGTGTGTCCTGCGCAGGAGATGGAGAAGGGTAGATTTTGGAGGGGTTTTGTTTTGTTCTTGGTGGCCAGCTTGTGCCCTGTGGTGCAGTGGGCACTGGGCGTTTGGCTGTCAGCTTACAGGAGGGCACAGCACCTGGCATTGAAGGCACAGGAGGCCCAGGTCACACAGTGATGTGGTGTTTGGACAGACCTGGACTCAGTCTTATAGGGCCAGCACCAGCTAGGGACCCTTCTGGCCTCAGGTTTCCTCTCTGGAGCTCTTGTGAGTAAGGAGGATGGGCCCTACTGGGGGCAAAATAGCCTCACTGCCACCTCCCTGCCACACCACCTCCCCACTTCCTGGAGGGCCACTAGAAGTGGCTCACAAATTGCTTCCACAGAGACCCTATGACACAGCTGTGGGCCAGGTCAGCACCCTGTGTCAGCCCCTGTGGAAATCAGAAAGCCTATCCCAGAGCAGGGAGGTTAGGGTACAGTGTGTGAGCATTGTCTTGTAAACCAGCAGCTGATGTTTCTTGGGCACTTGACTGGGGCCATGTGCCGTGGTAAGCACCTAACATCTAGGTCTCATTTGTCCTTCCTGCAGTCCAGACTTGAGAGGTGGGTGCTGCTGTGCCCCTTTTGAGAGGGGAATGTGAAAGGGGTGCCCGGCTCCACCTTGCTGTGTCAAGTCCCAAAGGCTGATTCTTCTTTCCTGCTGAGCTTCTGGGCCAGGGCTGTCCTGATGCAGGTGTGAAGTGCTGTCCAGGAGCTGGTATGAGCTTAGCCTCTCTCGGAGCCAGTCCTGGGTACATTTTGGGTAGCATTGCCTTGATGGTCTCTGGAGGTGTCAGAGTTGGCACTGCCGGGAAGGGTTAGGGTTAGGGCGAGAAGTCATTCTGGCTTCCTCAGACTCTCTCAGGTGCTGTGTGCGCTCAGAGGACTAGAGACATGCTGACAGCCCTGAGCTGGGACACTTGTCCAGCCTATGTGAGGCATCAAGTGTCACCTCCATCCAAGTTGAGACCTTCCCAGAGAAGCCCCGGGCTGTCTGGAGCGGGTAGGGGTGGCAGAAGGCACCCCAGATGCCTCCTCTCTCACCCAGAGCTGCTGAGTGCTTGCATTTTCACCTTGGAAGGTTTTATTGGAAGAGCACATTTGAGGACCCAGAACCTTTGAAAAACTGTTGAGTTAACCCATTCTTGTCCTAAATCCAAGTCAGAAGTCTTAGAAAATATTGGCAGATTTAGCAGCATAAAAATTTTAAAGAAAACTCTGGTAGACTGGGGATGTGGCTTAGTGGTTAGAGTACTCGCCTGAAATATGCAGGGTCGTACGTTCCATTTCCAGTACCATAGAAAACAGTCTCCATAAGCGAGGTTCAGAGACAGAAAAAACAACTTTGCCTTTGTGAGCTTAATAGTCAATATATAAAAAGCTTTTGCAAATCAATAGTAAAAATCTGTCCTTTCTTTCTGCAGGATGATGAAAGCATGTAGATACACAAATCTCCTTGGCCAATAAGAGAAAAGATGGAATTTGCTGATAAAATCAGCTTGAAGGAGACTGTCTGCCTATCATAGCAGCAGA
Source organism: Hydrochoerus hydrochaeris (assembly GCA_004027455.1). NCBI lineage: Eukaryota > Metazoa > Chordata > Mammalia > Rodentia > Hydrochaeridae > Hydrochoerus > Hydrochoerus hydrochaeris. Next base: position 224,143 of record PVLA01001653.1, read on the forward strand.
CAACACCTATTGCTAGTGACAGCTATGGTTCCTATCTTAGGAAGCTTTTGCAAGGTTTTTTTTTTGTTGTTGTTGTTGTTGTTTTTGCGGTACCACGGATCAAACTCATGACCTTGTGCTTGCTAGGCAGATGCTTATGCCACTGAGCTAAATCCCCAGCCAGCTTTTGCAAGGTTGAAGTATATCTTAGTATATGATAGTTGCAGAGCGAAGAGGCTGCCATGTAGTATGTGAGCACTATGCAAGTTTTGGAAGTTATTTATTACTTTCTCTGTCATGACCTGTACATACCATTATATAAAATTTAATAAGTGCTTAATTACTCTCCAGAAAAGTTTTGCGTCACACTGTTAAAGGGTTGCTTCCCTTGTCCCAGCAGTTCTACCCTTTGGAATAGTCCAAGGGAAGACTAGGAAGTGCATTGTCCCCTGGGTGTGCGCAGTGTTGGGCTAGGGTGTTTACTCGAGCCACATGTGACAGATGTACCTGGTGTCACCAGACTTGGAAACGCACATGCACAGGTGCGCTGGTGTCCGTGGAGAGAACAGGCCCAGAGCAGCCAGCCGGGCTCTTGGCGCTGTGGGGAGGCCGTCTGAGGAGTCAGGAAATGTGGTGTGCGAGACCTGCCTTGTCATTTTGTGCACTGGAGCATCGCATACACACTTTTGTGGTAAGCATATATTAGTTTTCAATAATAGTTTAATAATAGTTTTTTTTAAAAAAACGGATGTCTCCATTGGTGGAAAATACTCTTCAACCCCATTATTCACAAAGGAGAAAAACTGAGTCCTTGGGAAGGTGACTGTAGATAGGCTTAGCTTTAGAAAAACTGGGTATTTGTTGCCTGTAGCTCTTCAAGGTGGGGGCCAGCCCATGGGTCTGGGCCACAAGCCATTCCACTTATTCTTAGTGTCCCAAAGACCTCAGAGGGTGTGCTAATCCTAGCCTGTGCTCACCAACCTCACCTGATGGTGCTTGCCCTGTTTGATGAGCTTCAGCCCCTGCCTGCTCACTCTCAGCGCCTTTGGCCCCAGGGCCTTTGTACACACGCTCCTGGTTTTGAACTACCTCCCTTTACCTCTGTCTTGCTTAATACCTTGGTGCATGCACATGCTCGGTCTCCCGCTCATCTTAGCACAACGTCCTTCTTGGTCCTTCCTAACAGGACCCACTTGTGCAATTTCACTAGCTCATTGCGACATTAATTGTTTAATGTCATCTCTCTTGCTGGCTAAAGGCTCCATGTTGCGGAGAGGCCCGAGAGCCTCAAGAGCCTCATGCCTGCTGTGCATCCAGCACCTGGCAGTGCGGAGTGCTCCATGGATGCGTGTCTGACAGGGGTGGCCCTGGAGGCCCTGCGGAGTGCGGGGGAGGCCCTCTGCCTGCAGCTCCTCCATGGGTTCCTTCCCAGCCCGAACCTCCGGTTTCCTAACCTCCCTCCCACACAGCGGGGAACTTCTTGGTCCCGACTGGAGAGATTACATGTGTTTATGTAGACGCTGTAAATACGAGTGGAGTGGATCCTGCGGTGTGTCTAGGAACAAGCTGTCGAGTGGCAGATGGGGCTGTTGTGCCAGGGCCGAGGCCGGGGTTGCACAGCGTGTCCTCCGGACAGATTGGCCGTGTGGTGTGCAAGGTTGCTTTTATTAAAGACTTCCCCCCGTTTGTTTTAATCTGGAATTAAGGACACCGTTTGATCATTTCTTTTTAGCCTTGTGATTTTAATATGACACCTTAATATGGCTATGTATATAAACATTTTGGAATCTGCTGTGTTTGAAGAAGGGAGTGTTAGGCTTTGTTAGTTTACTGTTGTTTGTGAAGTATCCATCTGTGTGAGTCAAGTGCTTTTGTTGGATTGATGTTTAAGCTTGACATCAATAAATGGTTTCTTATGGCCTGAACCAGCATTCCAGGTGGGAGTGTTGTTCCTTCCAGTGGTGATGGTGCTGCACTTTCCCTTGGGAATGGCTTTCACTGGGTTTATGGGCTGCTGTCCCATGGAGTGGCTCTTTAGGAAATGGCAGGGTTTTGTGACCCCACACCCTTTGCCTCTTTGATGTCCAGGGGAGTCCTTGGGAGTGAGTTTCCTGCATATTCTTAGTTGATCAGTTACGGTTTTGCAAATGCTCACCCTGTACCCAAGCCCAGGTACCAGGTTTCATGTGAGACAGGACTCAGCACCAGCTGTGGTCAACACAGTGTTGGCTCAATCACCCAGAAGCTCACCTCTGCCTACAAGAGGCTTGGGTGTTGGTGGGGACGAGGGGAAGGAGAGACAGAGACACACAGGTGCTTGCAAGGCCACGTGGGAGGCAGGAAGTGCCGGGGGACTCAGTGGGTCACTGGCTGTGGGAGCCCAGCCAGGTGACGGAGGAGAGGAGGGCAGGTAGGTGTGTCAGCACCGCAGCAGTGGATAGGTAGCAGGGTAGACAGGCCATTGTCCACAGGTGGTGGCCCTGCCCCCAGGACTCCAGGGCTGGATGGCAGAGGAGCAGGGCTGACTGTCCGGGTGGAGGGGACCTGTCCCTGTGAAGGACCGCTGCACCTGTGTAGTCACCTGTGTCTAACCAAGACTCTTCTGAAATCCATGGCATGTATTGTGCCTGACCCCTTACGTGGACTACAAACCTTTGGGTTTAACTGTCAAGTTGGTGCTATCGGGTGTATCTCAGGGGCCCCCAGGGGTCCTGTGGTGTTCTCCATAGCATGTACCTGAATTGTGGTGCCATTGCAGAGGGCTCTGCATGCATGGCAGGAGCCAGAGCTGCTAAGGGCTTCCTGAGAGGCTGTTTGTGACTTGTCAGGAACTTCTAGAAGGGAGTGAGCCAGCCTTCCACCTGGTTTTCAAATCTGTGCACCAAAGCCCAACACTCAAGGGCCATTGCTGCTACACTGTCACTGCGTAGCCTGGCAAAGAGCTGGCTTCTAGCAGGGCGAGCAGAGAGTGGTACAGACAGCTGAACCTGGTCTTCCCCATGGCCTTGGAGACCCTGAGGACCTGCTCACCTCAGAACTCCTGTTTGAGTCCTGTGACTCCCTCCAATCCTGTGGTCCCCATTTCAGCTTTGGACTGTGAACCTCTGAGGGAGTTAGAGATGGCCCTCAGCAGAATTAGCCAGCATTTACAGTGCAGCCGAGAGGGTTGGGCCATAAAGAGTGGTTGGGAGGTGCCTCAGTGGACTAGGGTTGACCCTATTTGCTGGAGAATTCACTAGGGTTTACAGGAGAAATAGGAACAGGTGGTCCTTGTCCCCATTCTTTGGGAGCACCTCTGAGGCATAAGGACTCCATCCTAATTCCTTCCCTGGCCCTTCAAGTTGGAGGGACACAAAAGAAATGTCACTGAGTTCCTGAGTTCTGTCTTTGGTCTGCTGGCAGCACCTTCTCTTTACGGGTTGTTTCACTCTTACTGACAGACATGTTTGCCCCAGCCCCGGTGTCTCTCCCAGTCGCCACTCAGCTGAGGCAGCACCTGACCTGCATGGGCTGGACAGTCTTTGTTCCCACCAACACTCCTGGGGCAGTGCTACTCAGTGGGTCCCTTCCAGCTGCTGGCATGGCTACCTTCCCATGGTGGCTGTGAGCCATGGGCGGGGATGGGGGGCTAATGAGCACCCAGCTCACCTCCCAGGGCCGCACAGTTGGAGTTAGTCAGGGATGGACAGCGTGTTCTGAGTCCTCTCTTGGAGGGATGTATCTTCCTGTGTGGGAAGGGACAGTCTCCCAAAGCTCAGTGCATGCTCTGAAGCTGGTTTTTCAGAATCTGTCTGATGAAGTGGGGCGGAGCCTGAAGAGCTGAGGTCCCAGCTGGACTCTCTTCTCCCCTGGCTCCTTGGGTGGTCTCAGGTTGTGGACAGAGGACTGATTTGGGCTGTGTCAGTTCTGCTGATTGGGTGCTGACTACTTGGGCATACAGGTGTGGACACTGTTTTCCATCACTCTGGGCTGTGGGGGCAGCCTGGAATGAGACCCCAACTACACCACTGGGACCTCCTTGCCCTGCTGGTGTCACTGGCCTCATCCTATGTTCTCCTTTGCAGCATGGGAGGAGGGCCTGGGTAAGTGCTGGTGCTGGGCTTGCCTCTTCCCAAGTGGGCAGAGGAGGCTGGCTAGAGAAATTGGCTTCCTTGTGTGGAAACTGCTGCTGTCTGGAAGGATGGGAAAGGGAGTGGGCGCGGAGGAGGGAGCAGCTGCCAGCGTCCTCCGAGAAGCCCTTGTGCTTCGTGATGCTTGGCAGCAGTTCCAGAACAGTCCTCCAGTGACGCAGCGTGCCCAGGCTCATGGGGAAGCTGTGTACACCTCATCCCAGGGGCTCCCAGCAACCCTGACCCTCTGTCTGAACCCCCCAAGGTAGGCAGAGAGCTCCACAGGGCCTGCGGGGGTCCTCTGGCCTGCTGCTGGCAGATGCTGTCCCTGGAGTCAGGGCACGTGGCCGAGATGGCTAGTTGCAAAGTGTGGAGGCCTCGGAGCATATCAGGGCGATGGGTCCTGCACGCCTGCTGGCACTGGGTGGCGGCTGGTGCCAAGGGCCCTGGTGTGGACCATTGGGGCAGAGGGTGCTATGATGCAGGGCCCCACCACTGTCACCCAGTGAGATGGGATCTGAGCAGGCAGGAGGGTGGAGACGGACCAGGCCCTGGATCCCCAGGGCCAGGCTTCCTGACCGACCACCCAGCAGCTCTCTGAGGCAGTGCTCCCAGTGCCAGCACAGCCTGTCATCTGTGGATACCCTGGAGAAGGGCTAGGTCCACAGCGGCTCTCCTTCCCCGTGCAGAGGTAGTGAGGGGCTGAGAGTCTGGAGAGGGCCTGGTACAAACATGGTCAAGACCTGGGCTGTTCCAAGGCTTTGCAGACAGCATCTTTCCCTGCAGGTGAAGGCTGCCTTCGAAGAAATGTGCTTGGGATCAGACCCTGGAGCCCCTGCAGGGTGCGTAGGTTCCAGAGGTTGGCTTCCAGCCTCCCTCACCTCCATCTCATTAGCACAGTGACTTTGAGAATATCTTTCTCAGGATCATTGTCAGGATACAGTCCAGCCTCGTACATAAGATGAACGAGCATCACTGCCTCCTGGGGTTCACAGCCTGCTGAACCTGCCGTATTTCTTGGCTGCCATGTGTCAGGCACTGTGCTGTCATTTACATTTGTCCCTATGAGTAGATTCCCTTCCTCCTGTCTGACCACTGAGGAAGCTGAAGCTCCCGAGTGGATAGTTTGGTGGTGATGATCATGGTTTGAGCTTTTCCTCCTCAGTGTCAGCTGGGATGCATGAAACCCCTTTTCCCCCCCAGGTTGAAAGGACAGGGCTCACTGGAGAGCCCAGTGTTTTGGGCTGAGCTATTAGAAGTAGACCTGTGGTGAGTCCCTGTGTAGCTGCACAGAGTAGCTTGTGGCATTTATGCATCCTCTCCAAGCCTCAGTTTTCTTGTCTGCCGAGCCAGAGAGAGGCAGGGGCTGCAGACCTGCACACTGTGCAGCCACATCCCCGGGTATGGAAGGTCCAGCCGGAGAGACGCAGGGGCCATAGATCTAACAACCCATGCAGGAGCTTTTCTGAAAGTGGGAAGTGGAGGGCTCTCCTGGCAGCAAGTGGGTGGTGGCTGTCCTGAGGTTCTCACTGGGCAGGGCATGGCTGGAAGGGCCAAGGGCCAGCACCCTAGACTGGTAGGGCTAGGGCTGAAGGTGGCCTTGTGCCCAGGTGCAGGAAGATCTCCTGGCCCCTGCTGTGGCCACGCTGGCGTTTGTGGGCCCAGCAGCTGCTCAGCAGGTGACCTCTTCTGGGCTGTTTGTCAGTTGTCCCCTTGTGTTCCCTTCCTCAGGCACAGGCACACAGACGCTAATGGGCACACAATCAGATACATGCACACACAAGTATGTGTGCTAGGTACATCGCACAGGCGCTTGTGATATTGTATATCTACACATGCCTACATGTGTGCGCATGGGCGCCAACATGCGCATACACCCACACCCGTAGCCTGGAGTGTGGAGTGAGGCTCCTTGGGTGTGCCTGTTGGGCAGCTGAGGCAGGCAGGCACTCACTTTGTCACTGCTGCTCAGTGAGGAACAGCAGGGTGCATCTCATGGTGGTTGGGGTAATGCAAGCCTGGCTCATGGGACACTGTTCTCACCCAGTTCCTCCTCTGCATGGAGATGCTGTGTGCTCAGAGGGCTCAGAGGTGCAGGCAGGCCAGGTGCCCAGTGCTCCCCTTCCTGGAGCAAGGGTCCTGGGATGGGTCCTGACTCTGCTGGGAGTCAGGTGGTCCCTTGTGAAGCTGGTGCTGAGGAGACCCCTTCCGGTTTTCCTGGGAGTCCCTTTCCTGTCCTGGGTGGGCTCTGTACTCATGGCTGAAGGCTGGAACAGCTCAGGAGGGGTCGCTGCAGTTGTTGTGAGCTCAACTACCTGTGGCTCAGCCCAAGTTATGCAAGTCTGGTGTCCTCTCCTGGCTCACCACCCCCTGGGTACCCACAGGATCTTATGCTCAGCTAATGGTCCTCTTGGGAAGGTGGCTTTGATCGTGTGTCACATGATCACTTGAAACTGTGTGGTCAGGACCCTACATGCCTGTCACCTGCCACTGGTGGCGACTCTTAGTCTTTGTTCCTCTGTGTGATCTATTTTCTGATCGATACCCATGGTCCTTCTAATTCCTTGTGCCCCCCACTCCTTAGTGTGTGTGACCTTGACTAAGCCCCGATGTGCACCTGGGACTTGCCCCGATCTCTGACTCTTCTTGATGCCCACGACTCCAACTTCCAGTCTTCTAACTCCTTTGTGCTTTCAGCCTTCCTTTTCTCCTTTCTGCTCAGGGCATTCTGCCCAAACATTCTTTGGCTTCTCATTGCCTGGAATAAATCTCAGTCACTGCCTCACATTCAGGGTCCTCTAGGGTTTGTATTCTCTGGTCTGACCACATTGCCAAGGGCCTGCTTTTAAGGACCCGTGTCCTGGGCCTCTGATGCTGCCTCAGGTTGCTTTGGGGTGGCCAGGATGGAGCTGTTACAGCTGCCTTTTTGTAGGCTTGACAGCCCTTTTAACTGTGTAGCAACAGAATGTGTGAGCACAGCCTCCCTGGGTTCCTTGGCACTGACCGTACTCTGTCCCTGCCCTCCTGTCCTGCTGGACAGGGCCACCATGAGGGAGAGGCCCAGAGGCCTGTCATGGAGGCAGGGCAAGAGGAGATGTGCTAGTGCTCTGGTGCAGCTGGTGCTGTGCTCTGTGCCCTGGGGCTGTCATTGCACCCTTCACAGGATGCTGCTGGGCTGCGGGTCGGGCCATGTGTGTGTGTGTGTTGGGGCAGGTGGCCGGTAAGCCCTGGCCCATGTTTCCCTGCCTTCCAGTAACGCCTGCTGACCAGAGCTGGGTGGGGTGTGTCTGGGCGCCCTTTTCCTTCAGACCTGTGGGTGGCAGGTGGAGTGCTGCCTCTTTCAAAGAACAGCCAACCCCACACACCCCAGTTTCTCAGCAGTGAGACCATTTTCTTTGCGTGCTGTGGAGAAGGTGGCTGAGGTGTAGGATTTCCCTCAGGCCTGGAGTGTAGCTGGGGAGAGGCTTTGCCCTCAGAGCTGGTGGGCCTTGGGTACCAATGTGGGCATTGAGGCAGAGTTGCTAGCGTGTGAGCGGATGATGAGAGGGGCAGGTGGACAGAGCTGTCTTTGAGGACAGCAGCACATTGACCCTGTCCCTACAGGGCACATTGCCTTTGTATCTTCCCCATCCTGGCTGGCTAGTGCCCTTGGACTGACCACTCATGTCGGCATTGGGACCTGACACAGGGGCAGGGAGTCCTCTGCAGGGCCCTTACTGTCCCCCTCATTGGTTCTTGGTTCACAAATGAATGAATTTGGAAGTTTTGCTTAAGGTGCTATGTTGTTAAATAAAGAATTGTCTTTGTGAGTATTCTGGTGGCAATCTAAGGGAGATGGTGAATCTTTGTGGAGACCATCAGGATCCCAGGTTCACTATGCTCAGCCTAGGGCAGGGGGTTGTGGGTGGCTGGGCATGTCAGTGTGACTTGGCATGTATTCAGGCCTTGGCAGAAGGCTGAGAGATGCCCACGGGTATGTCTTCCTCTGAGTGTGGGGCATGAACCCCACACCCTTACTCAGCTGCCCTGGCATCTCGCAGCAAGCTGGACACAGGTCTGCATGCTCCCGAGGCCTATGCTAGAGGCTTCTGCTCCCAGCTGCCTTCTGTGTGGCTCGTGCCTCTGCTTCCCTTGGCCAGGGAGAAGGCTGTGCTGGGCGTTCCGCAGGGTGATATGGACTTGGTGCAGCCTGCCCATGCACTCACGTCCATTTCATACCTGCTGTTTCCTTCTGCCAGTGTCTCACTGCCTCTTAGTTGCCCACTCATGCAGGGAACATTTCCGCTGCTGGGCTGGTGGCCTTATGGGACCCTCTTACTTGAAGAAGAAATGCTCATTTGTGCTTGATCCATCAGGCAGTCTTTCAGCACACTGGGTTTGGAAAATGAACTCATCTTTGTCACTTCACTGTGGATAGTGTATAGACCGTGGATTTTTCTGAGGTTCTTGAAGGAGCCAGGTGTGAGGTTCTTGTTCCAGCCATGTGGTTTAGAAGTGGCCCCTGCCAGCTTGAGCACCATCAGATCTGCTCTGCAGGCCTAGCTCAGCCTCCTGTTGGGCAGCATTTTAACCTGCCCTTTGGATTCCTAACTCAGTTTGTTAAAAGATGTGGCTGGGAGGGTCTCCCCTTTACTGGAAGACACGGGGTGCAGGGCAGGCTAGTGACTCCTTGCTGGTGAGGAGCAGCACTGGGCCTGCAGTGATGTGGAGACTTCAAGTACACGTGCTGCTTGACTGAAGCTGGGGCTGGGTATCCCAAGGAGCCGGCGTATCTTCTGAGCATCAGGAGGCTTGGAGCAAGTCAGGGAGCTGGCAGATAAGCAGCAGGACGTGCACCCCAGCCCACCTGCAGTGTGGAGGCAGCACTGCGGAGGCAGCCTCACCTGACACGCAGAGAAAACACTGGCCCTTAGTGGGTGGCCGGGCTGTCCCAGCCTTGCTTCACCTGGGGAAGCCCAGGGCCACTTCCCTCTGTGGTGAGGACCTCCGGGGAGGAGTTGAAAGCCTGTGGCTCTGGAGTCACAGTCTCTGCTGGGTGGCCCATTTGGGCCACTGCCAATTGGCCCAATAGTACGTGGTGGGGGTGGTATACAGTAGAAATTTTGTCTCTTACATTGCCTGAGATTGTTTTGTGTAAAGTGTTTCCAATATCATTAATATTAAGGGAACTAAATTGGGAGAATAGATCAGCAATACAAATAAGCTGTTACTGTAATTGGGAAAAATGCTAATGATTTACTTTGCATATGTGGTGGAAGTATTTTTTTATGACTGCCTTGATAATAGCAAATGCAAGCAAATAAGAAAAATCAATTCTTCTAATCATTTTTAAAAAATGGTATTCACAGCTTTTACAGTGACAGTTTAATAATCAGGATGCCTAATTTTAATCCATTCCGTGGGTGCACACCCTGCCCCGCTTGGGCAGCCAGCTGCTGGTGACTGGTGTGATTCTGTGGAGAGTTGACTTCCAACAGGAATATAAGGCTGTGGTGTTCCTGGCAAACCCGGAGCTGCTGCTCTGTGCAGCTGCAGAGGGTCGCTGTGCCCAATGAGCTCGTCTTAGTGGGGTGTGGTAGGGTAGAACTTGGACCAGTGACCCGTGTCCCTCAGGCCTGAGTGTTAGAGGGGTCCTTGCCCTGCCCCCCGTATTGCCCAGGGCCATTTGACCGGAGGCTGTTTTGGTTCAGAAAGATGCAGGAGGAGTGGTTGGCATTGTAGTAGCGGCTAGTGAGGCCTGGCTGCTTTCGGGACACCATGCCATGAAGACTTGGGCATCTCAAAGTGCCGTAAGTGCTTGGGCTGAAGCTTCTCATCTCTGAGTCCAGGACTTAGCATTTCCTTCAGCATTAGAGAACTGACGCTGTGTTTGGTGAGGACGGGTCCTGCTGCATGGTGGCATCATAGAATTTAAGTAGTAATTATGAACCACTTGGGAACACATCACATACATCATTTCCAGTTTGGGGGTGTGGAAATAAAGTCATCTCCCATTTACATTTTCTACATGTGAATATGATGTACCCTTATCCCCTTCTTTTTCTTTTTATTTCTCCATCTCTTTCAGATTTGAAACATGGGTTTCAATTCCCCAGAACTTATATTTTCCTAGCCAGAGCGTGTTTTGCATGCAGATGTAGTTAGAGATAACAAAGAGGCATATTTGTGTTGTAGTGACTACATAAAAAGAAAGGATATTGCTGAACTGTAAATTGCGTTTTTAGAATATGCTAAATAGATGTGCCGAGAGCACGCAGCAGCCCTGCTGGCTGCGTGTGGCTGCGCTGGCACTGCTGTCGAGCTCCAGGGAAGGACAGTGAGGGAGGCAGCATGGTCCCCGCAGCCCTTGATGGGCACCTGCACCTGGGTACCACGTGGATCTGGGGCCAGCTGATAGCCCAGTGGCCGTAACTCACTGAGCCCTTCTGGCTGCTGTGTCGTGTGCAGGACGCTGCTGTTGAGTCACTGCCACTGATTTGTATCAGTGTCCGAGAGGAACACGTGTTTGCTCTTTTGCATGCTGGAGGTGCTGCCGAGCCGTGACCGCAGCAGAGTGGGAAGTGGCCTCTGCTGGGTAGTTTAATTTAGTGCATTTCCTTGTTTACCGAAGTGGGTTTAAAGACCGAATGAAGGACAGGCAGCACACCTCTGTGACATGAGATGGAAGGGAAGGTGGCTTGTTAGATGTGTGTGCCTGTGACTGGGTTTTTAAAATTAGAGTGGGTAATGGTGGTGAGAAGCCAACCTGAGGTGTGCCCTCCTACCTCTTGTGGGACACGGTTCAGTGGTCAGCTGTGTCCCAGGGCTTTTCTGTTCAGCCGAACTCAGGAGCTTTTCTGTTCAGTCAAGCTGTGCACCCCTTCAACAGGTCTTCTGTTTGTTTCTAAGGCAGGTGGTTGTCATAAAATACAAGGTTATTGTCAGCTCTGTGGTGAACACTAGCACTTGCTAATGCTGAAGGAGAAGGTGGAATGAGACAGATATTTATAAATATAGTGATTATACACGCATGTGTGTAAAGTGTGTGTAGTGATCATACATGTGTACGTGTAAAGTGTGTGTAGTGATCATACATGCGTGCATATAAAGTGTGTGTATATTGTATATTGGAATATGTGGTATGTGTAGTAAATATAAGGTGTATCAATGTGAACATATGTGATTTAATATATCACAATCCTTAATATATAACAATAGATTAAATACATAGTATGTTAGTGTGTAAAATGATTGTTGTACTAATTGTATAACACATTAAGCATCAAATGTGTCTGTGTGCCCGCTCACATGTGTGTAATGGAGATCTTTGGGGCCTGCTGAACTATGCTGATCCTGTGCTCCTGTGCAGGATTTCTTCTGTAATCATGGTTCAAATCCCTGGCCCTGACTGTGCTGATCATTGTGGCTGCTGTGGCCCTGAGTCCCACCCTCCTCTCACACTTGCCCCTGGTCAGGGAGTGTTAGTGTCCCTGACTGAGGATGGGCCAAGCCTGTGGTCTGCACATTCCTCCCCTCCTGCAGTCAGCTGTAGCCTGCTTTAGCCCTGGCAGCGCCTCGGTGTGGAGCAGAGACTTGTTCCTGGGCCTGTCCTGTCCAGCCTTTCCTGAGGGACTGCGGTGGAGGAGGGCCTGCTTGCTGGACCTTCAAGGGGTCTTTGGACTTAGAGCGAGACTGGGAGAGGCTGCAGCAGACCTGGGGGACCACCCTCAGGGGTTCTGCAGGGCTTTTGGGGATGGCGCCCAGAAGGGCGGGAGCAGGCCTTGGGAGGTGGGTGGGGACTGACCTTCAGAAACTGTGAGAGACCTGGTAGAGGTGGCAGAGGTGCCTGATGGGCAAAGTGGGGTGAGGCTGACTGGACAAGTGGATTTGAGTCGTATTTGTTTGTAAGCACTAGTGGTTCCGGTGTCGGCACTCTCTCTTTACCTTTTCCTAGTAGGCAGTGTGCTTCTGACTTGGCTCGAACACCTGTAGTGAGACCCCAGTACTTGCAGGAGGCCCTCCTTTTCTGGGCCCCTCACAGCTGCCCCCTTGCCTGTGTGAAGTTGGTGGATCACCTGGATGCTCTCCCCGCTGCCCTTCCTGTCCCTGGTGTCCCTGGTGAAGGAGCAGCTTCCTTGGCTGACCCTCCCTGGAGTCCTCCCCCTGCATCCAGGACCACTGTGCCCTGGGGCCTTATGTCACATCTCCAGGACTGCCCTGTTGAGGCCCGTTTTTTTGAAGAATCCCACGTTTTCGAGTGGCAGCCTGCAGAGGGGCCTCCTTTCTGAGAACCAGAAGAAGGAAGTGACGATAGGGGAAACTTGCCATCCAGACAGAGTTGGAAGTCTGCACAGCAGCCTGCAAGGAGGTCTGCTTGTTTCTTGTTTGCATGTGGAAGAGTTTTACCTGAGGCAGGTTCTCATAAAGGAGAACTTGAGCTACATGAGCCCTCCAGTGAAAGAAGAAGACCCAGGAGACAGCAGGGCCTGACACCCTGAGGTCGTCCTTGGGGTCTGAACCACTGCTGCCTGGGCCAGCTGCTGGGAGTGCAGAGCCAGGGCCCTGTGGGTGAGGAAAGGAGCTCTGTGCCCAGGAAAGCAGGGACGGGGGTGGGACCCCAAACCTGGGGCTCTTGAACAGCATCCACACAGCACCTTGTGTGTTGATGGACCTGGCTTCTCAGGGCTTCCTGTGTGCTCCCAGGGGCAGTCACTTTCTCAGACTCCAGCCCTTGCTGCCCAGCTCTCTTGAGAGGCTGCTGTAGTGTCATCTGGCCTGTTCCACCTTGGCCTCCCACTGCCTTTTGTATCCCTCACGGGGCATGGCCAGTGCACCAGGCCAGTGCGTGTTCACAGGGCACAGCACCTTCCTAGGTGTTCCCCAGGTGCTGGCTGAGGGAGGGGTGTTGTGTCCTGTTGGACAAAGTGACTGGTCTGGGATGTTTCCTTCTGAGCGACCTCTACTACCTGGTACTTTCCCCCTGCCCTGTCTTTTTGAAAAATAAGATGAAAACAGGAAGCACTTTTCCTTAAAACTTTTATTTCCAGAGAAAAGCAGAGATCTGTGAGGTGGTAGGAAACCCTAAGTAGGTGAGGGACTTTGATTATGGGATGTGGGACGGGCACAAGTGGAAGTTGGGGGACACTACAGGGTGTTCTGCATACTTGTGGCTGGGCCCATCTGCCTGGCCATGCTCGTGGAATGTGTCTGAAGTCCCCAGCCCATGGCCAGTGTTCTCGCATTGCCGGTGGCTTTCTCCTAGTCTGGATGGCTGTGCAGTGTTCTGTTCCAGAGGGAGCTACTGCCAGCTCTGTGCCGTTAGGTAATGGTGGGGGGGGGCGGGGCACTGGGGCTTCCTGCCCGCTCACCCAGGCCGTCCTGGGTGTGGACTGCGGTGGTGCATCCTGGGTGCTGTGTGGGGAGAGCGAGGCAGGACTCATGGGTTTCGAGATGGTGTGGGGCAGCGCCCAAGTCACACTCCCCACCTTGTGACGCAGATGTAGATGTGCAGCAGGGGACGGGGCCTCAGTCTGCAAGGGACAGTGTGGCCCAGTGGGTGCTGGGAGGACGTTGCGGGCCGCAGATGCAGAGCCTCTGAGCACATGCATGGGGGCTGGCACCTGTAGGGCAGCGCCCTGCACGGCGTGGGAACAGGCGGCTTCAGTTGGCAGCTGGAAACAGAACCTGCGGTGGCTACCTTCTCCTGGCTGTGCAGCCCCTGCCAAGGGCAGCTGCTTTCAGTTTTAAGACCAGAGACCCTGAGCTGAGCTGATGCAGGGCGAGAATCCCTGTGCCAGTGGTGCCTGGGTGCCAGCTGCTGTTAGCGTCCCTGGCTGTCCTTTGGAGGGTGCTGTGTGGTGCTGGGGCAGAGGCTGTGCTGTGTCTGGCGTTGCTTGGCCACGTGAGTCCGAGGGTGATGGCTTGGTGCTGAGTGGTTGTGCCAGAGGGCTAGGGTGTGAGGAGGTGGCCCGTGTCCGGAGGGATAGGCCCAGAAGAATGGCCCTTTCCTGTATAGACCTCCACGGAAGGCCCTGCTTTCTGAGCCGTGGGCCTTTGCTCACTGCTGTGGAACCGAGTCTCACCCCACCCTCCCTGTGTGCGGAGTGGCTTGTGTTGCACTTGCTCCTGGAGCCGGGTTGTCTAGAGACCCTGCCTGGCCCTGTGTGTGCTGCCAATGGATGTGCACTTTGCTGTTCCCTGACCCGTGCTCCTCGTTCAGGTGTGTGAAGTGTGAGGCCAGCACCCGGCCTGTTTGGCCTGTGGCTGGGGGTGTGCGTCACCTCACCCTGCTGTGTTAGCCGTGGGAGCCAGCCGAATCCATCGCCAGCCTCTTCTGGTGGTGTGCGCTATCTAGGGGTTTGCTGAGCCATGAGGAGTGGGGCTGTGTCCCCTGCCCAGGATTTGCCAGCCTTGCTTCAGTGACCATTGAGGGATACTGGGTCTTTGGGGTGCCCGGCAGAGTGTAATCGTGACACTAGTCCAGGTGACCCTGAGTCAGGTGGGGTGATGACCAGGGTCTTGGGTGTCTTCCTTACCCACACAGAAAAAGCCCACCTGGAGTGCCTGGCTCTGCCTGGGGGGCAGACAGGGTTTTGCTTGAGACCGTCCTTCACCCTGACCTTTGGAAGCTCGTGTCCAGCTGAGCCATCCCCAGCCAGGCTCCCCGTGGCGCGAGTGTCTTGCAGTGCATTGTTTGCAGGAGAGGCGCAAGTGCTGTCCTATGGGCCTAGGCGGCCACTGTGGCGTCTCCCAGAGGTCAGCCCTTCATGGATCTGGGCCATGCTTGCATGGAGGCACTTGGTCCCGGTTAGGGGTGCATCTCCCCTGCCCTCTACAGTAGCGTCTGCCTCACCATGGGCTATCAGACATGTGAAGACAACTTAGTGGCCAATTCTGGAGTATTTGGGGGACACCGTAATGGAGGAAAACAGAGAGGCCAAGACTCCCTGAGAAACCTTCCTTCCCCTGGCCCCAACCCTGGCTCTCTTCTAATCTCAGCAGTCTGGGAGGCTGAGGCAGGAGGGTCACAAGTTTGAGTCCAGCCTAGTCAACTCAATGAGTTAGCCAGACCCTGCCTCAAAATATACAAAAGGGATCATGCATGTAACCCTGGGTCCACTCCTCAGTACAGGAAACAGACAAAGAAAAGAGCCCACTAGGACAGGCAGTATCTGCCCTGGTGGTCTCCTTCCACATTGTAGAACACTCCAGGGAGATAGTAGATGATACTAGAAGATTATGGGAGAGTCTGTGCCTGTTCACAGGGAGTAGTGGCAGTGTTTGGCACAGCCACACAGTAGGGTCCTCGAGGAGGTGTTGCTGAATGGGGAAAGTGAGACACAGGGAGACCTAGAGGCATAGTGGCCAGCTGGTGTGTGCTCGGGTGTGCATGGTGGATATGGAGCAGAGGCCACCCAGTGTTACCTGTTGAGTGTGCACAGGAGGAGGAGGAGACATGGTTGCTGCCCTATGTAGATATTGGGTATCTGTCCCCCTCCTCTTGGGGATGCAAAACCTCCAGCAGCATGGAACCCATCGGTCCTGGTTTTCTCTGTACGTGCTCACTAGATTAGGCAGAGGAAGAGATTAACAATAACTAGTCATGCAGTAGGACAGCAGTGTACCGCAACGACAGAGCAATGGGGCCTGTCTTAGGACACCTCTGTGCCGTGGGCATCCTTCTGATGGCGGGCGGTGATGGGAGCCCCATGGGGGCCGAGCGAGGTGAGTGACCTGAGGTCAGGACCCCCCCACAATTGCTTCAAGCACCGAAGACGGTGACTCCAGGTGGCTCCCCAGGCTGGTGGGTGGGCAGTGCCCAAAGTGTGGATCCACAGGCCTGGGATGAGTCCGTCCCAGAAGGGACAATGCGCAGGCCATCGTGCTAGCTCAGAGGGGCCAACACTGCAAGATGTTGGAGCTTATTGTTTTTGGAACTTTGCATTTAATATTTGTAGACCATGGTAACTGTGAGAAAAGCGAGGCTGGGGTACAGGGCTGCTGTGTGTTCATCTTTGTGAGTGTTAGCTGCATGCACTGGGGCATAAGCACTGTCAGGAAAGACAGGCATGTGGCGTCCTTCTCTGCTGGCTACCTTTCCCTCTTGTCTGTTGCATTTTAGGGTGTCCTTGTGTCCCTCAAGCAAGGGTGCTGGAACACGCAGGCAGAGCCCTCATTTCCACGGGTCCCAGAGAGTGCTTGTTCAAACGTGTGTTTGTTGATAATTACTATTTTAGAAATCAACACAAACCTATAAAAACATTCTCAACTAAATAAGCCCATCATTCCATGTTTGTGTGACTGGATGACAGCTCTTAGCGAAGACATATTTGTTTTGTTGGGCAGCAGAAGAGCTGGCAGAAGTAGCACCCTCTTGACTGCCTGGCTTGGCGGGGCAACAGCTGCCCATCCCTGCACTGTCTCATCCTCACTGCCCAGTACCAAGGCAGCTACCGCACCCCTATAATGCAGCTCCCGTTATGCCCCCGCCAGTGTGTGCCGCTTTGGGGGGATTGATCCACTGCTCAGGTCCAGACCCCTGAGACTGCTGGTCTTCTGTGGCTCTTAACCCAGCATTATTTTATGTTGCAGAGGTGAGGGAGAAAATGTTTCATCCAATACTTTGTTCATTTGGACTCTTAATCCAAAGCGTTGATTTTATCAAGGGTTTATTTTAGGAGCCCCCGTCTCTCCCAAACACAGGTAGGCACAGCCGTCAGAAAAGGGTCCGTGGGCTGGGAAAGTCTGTTTTCTTCCGCAGAGGAAGGAACTGCCGTGTGGCCACTAGCTGTTCCTGTGCGCTCTTCTGTGTCCCCAAATCCCACATGTGACCCTAGGGCCCTGGTGTGGCTTGCCACCCTTCTCTCCCTGAGTCTTCTCAGTGATCCCGAGCTGGCGGAAGGAGCCGATCTGTAGCCCTCTGTGGACCAAGCCTGCTTTGTCCTCTAGCCAGTCCCTACTTGTGGATTTTGTGAAATTCTTCATGTTTTGCTCCTGGTGGAACACGTTGAAACAGAATTTTATTATTTTCAAGTATAGAGTTTATACAAATGCATCCCAACAGATTACGGGGTTTAGAATCTGAAGTCTTCCCTACATGAGCCATCCGTTGTGACGTGGCACACTTACAAAGCATGATTGCTAACCCTTATTGCCCATATTTCACTAATAAGCATGTTCACTGGAAAAAAGTGCTCATCAAAAAGCTCACCATATAAATAGGAAAAGAACCATCCAGGCAACAGTTTATTTTGATTAAAATTTACCTTAATTCATAAAAATCACATGGAAGCACCCATTTAATCAGAATATTTGGCTGGAAAGCTGTGTCTATGTACCACTCGTCCTGTGCCCCGTCCTGGCATCTGGGACACTTGTGGTGAGGGCTTGGTGCTTCCTGCGCGCTTGCCACTGGGGGAGGATGGCGCCAGCACCGTGAACTGCTTATCCACTGGCCTGAGCCTGGGAAAGGTGGTGCTGGGGAAGTGGCCCACACTGGTCTCGGAGGAACCGATTCTCGCTTCCCAAACTTCCTTCAAGGTTCACTGTGCCCGAGAGAACGGCACATGCGCAGGAGTGTGCGGACGGTGGGTTCCACAGCGAGCGCCCTGATGTGTTTATCTTCACGTGGCCCAAGAAACAGAACACTGCCAGCCCCAGGCCTCTCTGTTCTTCAGCGTCCCCAGGGCTCCCACTCAGATGTTACCTGTTTCCACGTTACCTGTTTGCATGCTGTGTCTGCTCCCTGTCCAACCGTGTCTGGGTGGTCCATCCACCTGGCTTCGTGGAGGTGCAGTGGTTTATTCTGGCTGTGTAGTATTCTACCATAGCATTGTTGGTGGACATGGGGAGGTTTCCGTTTTGGGCGCTCACAGATGCTGCTGCAGTGTCCTCGGGGACATTGCTGTGCCTTTCTGTTGGGTTTGGCCTGGGTGGCACTGCTGGGGCACTGTTCAGTTTAGTTCCTGTTAGCCGGGGTGGCCCAGAGTGCTGGCATCCTAGCTTCCCCAGTGCTTGGTGTTTTGCCCGTGAGCTTGAGTGGGTGTGTCCTGCCCCGGGCATGGTTCTGGTTTTCATTTCCCCACGGTCACAGATGCAGAGCACCTGTTTAGGTGTTGGTCGGCCACTTGACACCCTCTTTCCTGAAGTGCCCCTGGTGTCTTTGTTGTTTTTGGTGGTACTGAAGATTGAGCCCAGGGCTATATCCCCAAACCGTTTTAAAAAAAATTGTTTAAAAAAAAAATTCATGGGTTTCCTTTTAAGGGGCTGAGGATTTGGCTCAGTGGCATAAGCACCTGCCTGGCAAAGTACAAGGTCATGAGTTCGATCCCTGGTACCAAAAAAAAAAAAAAATTCCTTTTTATTTTTGAGATGGAATCTTGCTAAGCCATCAGACTGCTCACATTTGTAGTCCTCCTGTGACAGCCCCCCAGAGAACTGGGGTTACAGGACTGTACCACCACACCTGGCTTGTACCTGTTCTCCTCTGCTTATTTTTATTTGGGTTGTCTACCTTTTTTCTTAGAGATTTGTAAGAATTTGTGTGTTTGGGTGGCAGAATCTTTTCTGCTCTGTGGGCTGCCTTTTCTCTATTGCACCAAGTTTTTTGATATTCTTAATTTTAATGTAATGTAATTTATCATTTTTCTTCCTTCATGGTCACTGTCTTTTTACACCACGTGTTTAAGTTATCCTTGCCTCGTGGAGGATGTTTTTCTTTATTCACCTTTAATCCTAGGCCTGTAATCCATCTCGTGCAGATGCTCATGATGATGTACTTTTGAGTGAGAAGACCTCCTTTTCCCCACTGTTGGTTTGGAGTAGAGGTTGTGCTGTAATCAAATAACTATATTTATGTTGCTTTCCTACTAGAGTTGTCTGTCCCTGGTGTGTCTGTTCTCGCAGCTTAATGATTTATTATAATAAATAATAATATTTGGCAGTGTGTCTTCTACATTCTTGTGCTTTTATGAAAATTTAAAATTAACATGTCAGTTCTCAAGAAAATGTCTGCAGTTTTGATTGTGACTATATCAATTACCAGTTGACTTGGTGGATATTGATATCTTAACCATATTGGGCCTTCCAGTTCCCTTTATTTACATCTTTAATTTCTTTTGCAGTGCTTTGTAATTTTCTCTTATAAGGGTGGTGTTTATCTTAACAGATTTAGTCCTGGAGGTTTGGTGATATCAGACGCGATCATAAATTGTACCTTTTTTCCAAAGTTCACTTTCTGTTTGTTGTTGCTGGGACACAGAATCAGTAGATGTTGGTACACTGACCTTCCACCCAGAAATCTGTAAAATACACTTAGGCATTTTAATTATAGATTGTTTAGGAGTGTCTGCGTAGGCAGTACGTTGTCCATGAGTGGTGACGTTTCCCTTCAGTCTGTAACCTTTTGTGTCTTCTTGCTGTACTGCTAGGAGGCTCTGCAGGCTGAAGTGGGGAGAGCAGTGTTATGGATTAGAAACTGGTGGTCAGTTTAACACCAGCTGAATCAAATTGGCAGGGTGCTGAGTGTAGAGGGCCCAGTTGAGGAAAGCTGCCAGTGTGAAGGGAGACATGGGGTGTTGTCGGTTCTCCTGAGTGTTGCTGTTTCGAGCTGTCGGTTGTCCTGGAGGAGCTCGTCGTGACCAGCTTCTCCAGTATGAGTTTGGCCATTATCATCAGAGGAGCTTGGGACCTTGTTGGTGCAAGTGGCTGTGGTTCACTTTCAGGGAGCCCTGCTCCTTATACCTCTTCTGCTCCTTACACCTCTTACATCGCTTCTTGGCTCTGGAGGGGAAGATGTGTGCTGTTTAATCTCCAGGAGAAGCTTGTCGTGCTGGCTTCCTGGTGTGTACTTGACTGTTCTCATTGTCAAAAGAGCTTGAGACCTCCATGTCACTGAGGATGGCTGTGGTGCTTTTCAGGACAGCCCTGGTCTTTGAGGGTGACTTCTTGGATCTCCTGTAGAACCCTCAACCTACCAGCACAGCTCCTTCACCCACTGGCATATACTTTCTAGCTTCCACCACTGACCTTTGGGCCTTCCCAGCAGATCTGTAAAATAGACTGGTGTGAATCCTTGTCGTGGGCTCTAGACCTGAAGTTGGACTTGTTGGGGGCATTGTCATGGGCTCTAGGTCTTCAGCCGGATTCATGTAGGACATTGCTGTGGAATTCAGGCCTTTGGCTAGATTTTCTCGGTCTTTAGTGTGTTGGACAGATTTCCTGCACTTTTCTTTTTGTGTTTAACTCTGGGTGACTAGCATAAAATAATACTATAAATTTTGTGTCCTGATTATAATTGTCCTCATGACCCCTGAGTATAAAAAGCAGTGTCCTGGTCCCACTCCCCACTTGGGGACTCCTCTTGTGCCTTCTGCAGACGAGTCGTGCTGTCCTTTGCCTGTGGTGTCTCTGGTCTCTGTGTCCGTCCACCAGCCTGCTGAGCTGAGGCTGTGTCTGGGGTCCTGTGCACCTGGAGCCACAGTCCTCTGCTGTGCTGTGGAGTTGAGGGGCGTGAAGGACAGAACCTGCCTTTATTGCTCTGCCATATGTCTTTGTGGTTGCTTAATATGGTTTAAAAAAATCCTCCTAAGAATTTATAGCATCTGAGACTTTTGCTCTTTGGAAGGCTTATGGCTTATTTGATGAAATTAAGTCAACTGAAATTTCAGTTTACAAGTAGCAGGAGGGAAGGGCCATAGGAAAACCTAGGTCCAAGTCTGTTTGGTGAAGGAAATATTAGGATACATGGAGGCTGTAGTGACGCATTTAGTGTCATTTATTCTGTATGGGGGAGAAATAAAAAAGATGTCTTTGTGTCAGTTTGTGCCCAGTGTCAGAGACCGCCCAGTTAACGGGTGACCACACCCGTGGCCCTAAAGCAGTGTGACAGATCCCTCCCTCTAGCTTACCCACGTGTGGGTTTTGAACTTGCATGGTGCCTTGAGAAAGCCTGGTGGCTGTGCAGGCGGCAGGCCTGCTGCTTTCTTGGACCTTTGGCATCCTCGTTCCTGATTCTGGAGACTGGGGGCACGAGCAGGTTCTAGAGCTGCTCCTTCACCTGCCTCCCAGCACTAGTGTCCCCTGTGCCCTGCCCCACCCCACCATTTCCCCTTCCACCACCCCTAACAGATTTTCTCTGCGGCTTTGGGCCCTGCACAGCCAGACTGCCAGCTGAGTTCCACTCTCCTGCCAGGGCCAGGTTCGCTGCCTAGGAGGGAGCTGTCCTCTTGGCCTGTCCCAGGCCCTTCCCAGACTCTGTGCTGCTTGGAAACCTTCAGTGCACTATGCTTCTCTGCGTGGAGGATGCACCATTCCGAGAAGCCCTCTTGTCTGTAATGGTGCTGAGTTCTGAGTACGGTGCTCCAAAGGCATTTCTCATTAGCTTGGCAATGCTTTTAAAAGTAGGGGAAAGCACATGGTACAGGGGTTACATGGATGAACCTGTTTTTAAAATTGTGCAGTTAGGTTTTGTCCCTTCTGGTGTGTGTCAAGGTGATGCCGACACAGCGGCATGGCGGGATATGGCAGTTGTGGGAGGTGGCACCCTTGGCTTCTCGCACTGCTTGCTGTGCTTTGTGTGCCACATTTCCATAATGCAAAGCCTTTCTCTTAAGAGAAATTTATATCAAAATGCTGTGTGTAAATCTTAAATTACAGATATCTTTATAAACACTTTTTTTTTCCCACTTAAATTTGTATTTTTAACTCTTCACGTATCTCCAAAATAGTTAGAAACAACCGGAATGTGGGGGAACCCAAAATGGAATCCAAACACCAGGTATCAAATCCAGCTGTGCCTTTCGTGGATGTGGTGTCATGGGGGTTGTTAAGGCTGAAGGCAGACAGAGCTGTACGTGAGGGCTGTGACTTCATGAAGAGTATACTCCTTGCACTGGAGGTATTTTGGGTTCTAGGCCCGAACAGGTGAGTATGTGTCCTGGATCGGGAAAGAAGAAGCTGATGGAAACTTTGTGATGCTGGATTGGAATTTGAGGTATCGGCATAAACCAAAGAGTAAGCTGATCCTGAAAAATAAAGATTGGGGTGTAGGCTTGTCAGAAGGAGACAGCGCCCACCTAAAGGAGCTCCCAGAGGCCAAGCAATAGGAGAAGGAATGATATACTGGATTATCAATACAGAACAAATTAAAATGAAGGTCTCCCAGGCAATGTGAATTAAATCATCCATTAAACAGTGGGATGGGGCATGGAGGGCTCATCTTTGAATTCTGAGTGACAAATGCAGAAGAAAGGAGGGAAGTTGCATGTCTCCACCAGGCAGACCCTTTGATGGCAGGAGCTGTAAGGTGGCCTTACAGCTCCTGCCATCAGGGTGCATCAGGGTGGACCTGGAGCCCTGAAGATGTGCCCTGCTTGTGCCTCTGTTCTTGTGAGTGACTGCTTGCAGCCTAGGTTTTCTTAAGGCTTTGTTGGCTGCATCTGAGTTGTCAAATTGCTTGGCATTCATAATGATTCCTGTTATCCTTTTAAGACTGGTATGGCTGTAGTTAATCCCATCTCTCCTTGGTGTCATTGATAATGTGTCTTCTCACTGTTTTTCATGATCAGCCTGGGAGGAGCCTTATGAATTATTCGTGTCAAAGAATTAATCTTTTAGGTCCGTTGATTTTTTTTCTTCTTTCTTATTGCATTGATTTCTGCTCTTTGTTACTGTCTTTTTTTCTGACTTACTTTGGGATCAATTTGTTGTTCTTCTAATAGCCAAAAGTGAAACCTAAGATCATTGAATTTGCAGCCTTTTTTTCAAATTTAGGCATTTGGTGCTGAAAGTTTCCTTCTAACCGTTGCATGCTTTGATATGTTGTATTTTCATTTTTTTTTTATTCATTTCAAAATGCTTTCCAGTTTCTGTTTGAAAACTTTCCCCTTGACTCACAAAGTATATTATTTAGTTTGCAAATGTTTGGGATTTTTTCAGATATCTTTGTTATTATTGATGTCTAACTTAATTCCAGTTTAGTCAGAAAATGTTGATTTGAGTCCTTTTGGCTTCATGGTCTGTCTTGGTGTCTGGAAAGAGTACACATTCCCGTGTTCTCAGAGCGGTGTACAGATGCCATTCTACCATGCAGGGTGGCTGGCGGTGGTGTTCCAAGTCTCCCTTACTAATTTTCTGTCTACGTGTCCTGACAGCTACTAAGAGCAGGGTGTTGAAATTTCCAGCTGTAATCAACAGTAATTGTAGCTGCGTCCATTTCTCCTATGCTTTACTCAGTTTCTGCTTTAGTGTGAGGCCCTGTTTTCAGGCACACGCGGTTTGGGGGTGGTTCGTCGTCTGGGGTCCACCCCTTCGTGGTCTCCAAGGGGCCTTCTACCTTCCATGTGAAGCTCTTCCTCTAGACTGACCTTGACTGATGCTAATATAACCTTTCCAGCTTTCTTTAGGTCAGCGTTTGTGTGATACATATTCATCATCTCCCCTTCTAATTGGTTTGCATCTTAATGCAGTCAGCTATCATTTAGCGAGAACCAGGCAGAGCTGTGTGTCTCTGGGTGACTTGATACTGTGTGAGCGCTGTAGAGTGTAGTTACACTGTGATAACCAGAGTGTCCTCAGGTGACGAGTAAACCTTCACGTGTGCCGTTATGTGGGCCATGCTTGTGGTGAAATGGGTTCCTTCGGGTGGCACATGATTGGGTCTGTAGTGCTTGCAAGATGGATTTTGCATTCTCAAATGCACAGCACCTTCTGCAGACCGTTTTCAGTCCTGCCTCACATCCTTCCTGTTTCTGTCCAGCAAAGTAGGTCTTTTCTATGCCATCTGACAACCCCTGGCCTTTTAATTGGGTGTCTGGACAATCTGACATAGTCATAAATACGGTTGGTTTAGTTATCCCTGATTCTGTTACTGAGAGGCTTCAGTTCTTTTATCTTCTTCACCAAACTATTGCCACCTTTCTAAGTAGTATACATCTATGTTTACTGGACTTTTAAATGATCGGGATCATAATGTCTTTTGAATTATGGTAGTGTGTGTATTAGTAATTATTGGTTTTTGTAGTGCACTGGTAGTGAAATTGCAGTTTTGGGCATTCCCTGCCTACCTTATTTTTCTCGTAGACAGTGGTATTTTTAATGTAGTTTTTCTGAGTTTGAGGTTCTTCTATAACACATGTATTGCGTCACAGTGCAAAGTCTTGGTTCTGTTTAATCTGCAGATGGGAGAAGAGAAGGGTCCATGTCAGGTTGGCAGCACCACTGGAAGCCTGCTGGATCCCAGGCACTTGGCAGGAGCTGTGCCCAGGGCTTCTTAGCAGTTCACCCGTGTGAAGGAGATGCAACCAGGAAGGGCAAGTGCAGGGCTTCCTTTGGGCCTGGAAGAGCTGTTCTTTGAGGGTGTGTAAATAGTCCCCTACCTCGGACCTGTCAGGAGGTGGAGAAGAGGGGAATGTCTTGCAGAGTACAGGAATAGACTCCTGAAAATGATTTATAATTTAAATCAGGAAAACAGTTTTTTTTCCCCCCCCAGAAGACTGGCTAGAAGACATGGCTCTAAACACAGGAGCAGGAGGTCATGAAGAGGAGGGACAGTCCAAGTAGAAGAGATAATGGAAAGAATTGTCAAGGGAGATGGTTGAGAACAAAGTTTAAGGCTTAATTAAAGTCCGTATCAGAAGCCATAAAGAATAAAGCTGACATTGTAGAAAATAGCAGCAATTGTGTGGGGAACATACTGGAGAAGCTGCCCCGGAATGCAGAATAAACAACAGATGTGTCAGCGGTGAGAGAGGCCAGATCCCGAGGAAAGATTCCAGCCGGCAGCACAGGCGCCTCCCAAGAAGCCAGGACAAGTTCCATAAGAATAATAACCAAAGATGTTATGGAAGAGTATTTTCCTGAGCAGGAGGAAAGCCATGTGTATCGAAAGGGTCATGTTTTGAGCAAAATAAACGAATACACTTTAGCCTTCCATCTTCTGACAACACTTCTGAAATTTGAAGGTTAGAAAAAGAAAGATACGCGAGTGGAAACCAGGCTGAAGGAAATGAAGCAGCACCAAAACCCAAGTCTCTCTCAGTTTAGACGGGAGCAGGGGTTAAGCAGAGCAGCCTCTGAAGGGCTCGAGGGAGGAACGTTGTGATCTAAGACTTACACTCAGCCAGGATGCGGTTTTGTGTGAAGTGTGCAGAATCCCTTCTGAGATGCACAGAGGCTTGTGGGATCGTGCCATCTGCATTCCCTTCAAGGAAACGGTATTTCTCTCCGACAAAGAGAGAAGTAACAACCCCGAACCTGAAGGATTCAGAACAATAGTCATAAAAATATGAGCCACAGTTGTAGATAGTAATGGAAGATTGGAAGCTACCTCCAAAGCCAACCCTTGGGGCAGTCTTTGACATGATGACTTGGTTAGGGTTCTTTAGTTACGAGAAATTGGGGGATGATTCTTGACTAATTTGATCAAGAAAAGTAATTCATTACTATCTTAAAAGAAGACACAGAATGCACTGGGTCAGTCCAGGAGCCTCGCTGGCAGGAATTCCTGGGTTCGTCTTTTGGGCTGATCTTTGCCGTGACTCTGTTCTTTGGAAGGGTCAGCTTTTCAGGGGCAATCTGGAGTCCCTGGGTTGCTCTTTGTCAGACCTCCTCCCCAACATGTTCACCAGGCACTGACAGTGCTTGGGGGAGATGCTGGCTGGAGAGCCAGGCCCTGTGGGGCCAGCATTCTCAGTAGTTCCTGTGCTGGAGGCAGAGAAAGCTGCAGGAGCTGTCAGGGTGTTCTCAAGTGCCTGCCTTTGGTCACCTTTTAATTGCTCTCCTGGAGGGCCATGCATTTCTTTTTATCATCAGAAAATGAGAAATAACCCCCAGCAATGGTAGATACTAAGATGAAAAACAAGGGAAGTGACTTAAGGTACTCTATGAAGTGGAAACAACTGACTTAGGATCTGGTTTTGTGAACATGCTACATGGATGTAAATGTCTGTGGGTAGGTGGATGAGTGCGTGTCAAAATGAAAATACATGTGGTGAGAGCAGCTGAATGACTTTTCTTTTAAAATGTTTTCCTTGAGCTGGGGATATAGCTCAGTGGCACAACGCCTGCCTGGCAAGCGCAAGGTCCTGAGTTTGATTCCTAGTACCCTCCCAAATAAAATATTTTTCTTTGTA
Source organism: Hydrochoerus hydrochaeris (assembly GCA_004027455.1). NCBI lineage: Eukaryota > Metazoa > Chordata > Mammalia > Rodentia > Hydrochaeridae > Hydrochoerus > Hydrochoerus hydrochaeris. The sequence goes on from PVLA01001653.1 coordinate 250,340, forward strand.
TTTATTTTGCGAGTCAATGTAGCTTTCATATCAGTTGGGCTATCGATAGGGTGCTGCTTCCTTCCAGGAGCCTGATGATGAGAAAGCTTTGGGGAATGGGTAATTGTGGTGCCTGTAGGTCAGAGAGTTTCACCCTGTGATAATGTTGGTTGAGGTGATATGTAGATGGTATTGGCCCTCTGGAGACATTTTTGGCTGTCATGGTGGGGTGGTGATGCTGGTGGTGCTGGTGCTACTGGCATTGGGGTGGGTGGAGGCTGCAGATGCTAGTAGGTATTTTAGGGTGCGCGGGACAGCCCTACCCTAGGTACCAGACACCCATTCCATGATGTCCTTGCTAGGATTGGGAACCATGCTGTATGGTGATCCTTGCTCATGCATGTAATTTGCCAACAAAAATCCTAACCATAAGTGGTTCAGTGTGAATTGTTTTACCAGTCCCTGGTAAAAGCAGGCTGAAGACTGCATCTTTGCTTCCTTAGAGGTTGCCCTGCATGAGTGCATTCTTCTGTCACTGAAACTCTCTTCTTTCTCTAACTGTGCAGGTTCACTGCTGCAAGGCCAGACGAAGACCTCTGCTCTCCCTGTGGATTACTTGCTGTGCACAGCATCAGCCGTGCAATGCCAGAGCTTACACGCCTGTGACCTGACCCTCGTTTCTTTACGTGCATGTGTTGGTGGAAGTTTGCAGCTCTTTGGAGCTACTGTTTACGTGGAACTTTTGAGCCATTTTCAATTGACTAAAGGCTTAGACGCTGCTAGCCATGAGCTCCCAAAGCCATCCAGGTAAGGCCTGAGTCCTTTACTCTTTGCAGATAGCGGTCTGTCCCGACAGAAAGCAAGTTGCTGTCCCTGCAGCCTGCTGACTGGATTCCAGAACCTTGTTTTTCTTGGTAACAGCCACTGCTGGTTTCTGACAGCATGAAGTGCAGGTAGCTTGTTTAATCTTCATTGAAAGGGGAGCCAGTGAAGACCCTGTGGGGACTGGATTAGTCTTGGGTTTGAGTTGCATGCTAATGTGGCAGTTTCCTTGATGCCAGGGGAACAGAATTGCTCTGGAGTGAGGTACAGTTGGAAGGTCAGCCTCAGTGTGTGATTTGGACAGTTACTTTTACCCAGCTGTTTGTTGTTAGGCTGGGGGTGCTCTGTGAGGGGCCCTGGGCAGAGGCTGGGAAAAGGCCATGTGCACACACGGACAGTGGCCAAAGTCACTATCAGGGGTCTACTCTTTGTCTGGGTATTGCACTGAGTACCTGACAAGCATTTAATTGGTCTCCAAACTGCAGGGTGGAAAAGCCTGGTCCAGGGTTGACTTATGGAAATGGTGGAGTGGGACTGGCGGCCACCTGTGTCTGGGCCTCATTTTCAAGTGTGCAGGACTTAATGTGTGTGGTGTTTCATGCCTCCTGACCCTACACTGTGATGAACCTGGAGAGCCCTGCCTGTTGCACCTCGAGGTGTGGGTCTCCTGTGGGACCATTGGCATGGCTGCCCAGCCTCTGGCCCCTTCCAGCATGCTGTAGTGTATGGGGCACCTCAATGTTGGTACCTTTCCCCATCCACATGGGGTGCAGACCTGGTCGGGTGCCAGGTCCTGTGCCGCCTACACTGGGGCTTGTTAGCCTTCCCTCTGGGCCTGGCTCTGTGGGGTGGTTCAGTGCCTGGGCCTCTCCTGGGATTGCCCAGAATGTCACACACCCTTAGATGAGGGTGTGATTGGCCTTATCTGAAAGCGCCAGAGGGCAGGGTTCCAGGCTTTATTTAGCCATGAGACTTTATTGATTTAGATTGATTGATGTAAAATGGTTTATGATCATTGCACAAAAACGTTAAGCTCTATGGATTCAAGCGTGTACTATAGGACTGGTTGGTGTGCAGCTCTGCCTCTGCTGCCAGTTGGTGCTGTGGAAGTGGAGGTGTGCCTCTCTGCTGTAAACATGAAGTGTTAGCAGGTACACACTTTGGCAGTATGCGTTCTGTACCTGGGGATCTGTGTCCTGTTTTTTCTTTTGTAATATATTATGAGCATCTTTGATAACATCTTTGATGTGTATGAATCTAACATTCTTTTTGGTAGCCTGTAAATGGATATTTTTGTGGTTTGCAGGGCTATTCATAACAGCTCCAAATTGGCATCAATTATTATACATATATTTTGTACAATTCTTTAAGTGTCTCCATCAAACAAATTCCAGGAAGCAGAAAGCTAGATCAGCTGGCGGTGTGTCTGGCATCCTTAGGAGTACTGTGAAACTGCTCCAGAGGCTGACCTTCCTAATCACAGCTCACAAGAAGCCACACTTCCCTCCATTTGTTCCACAATCGCATTGGATAGATCACATCTAGTTTATTTCTGTTAGCATGCTGGGGGAAATTACTGTGTTCACCTAATTGCTTAAAATGGGGGAATGCATACTTTTGCATGACTGGTGTAGACATAATCAGATCTTGTACATGCCACCAGACATTTGAAGAAAAGTATGCCCTTAGTTTTTGGTCTGAAGAAATCCATATATACTTATAAAGACTATATTTAAAATTTTCTCACTCATACATTATATATTTTTATGTGGGAATATCTGTAAGTTTTGTATGTTATTGATATATATTAGTTTGATTGACTTATTGAAATAAATATAACTATCCTTTTTGTCTGTTCAATTCTGGGAAAAGTGAAGTTTTCTATTGTGATTCTACTTTTTAATGTTCTTTTTCACATTAACCATTTATTTATTTATATTTCAGTGCTTAAAAATTATTTACTGTTCTTTTGGTAGACCAGGTCTCTTTTTAGAGTACAATGTCTTTCTCTTGATTTAATGTTTATTTACCAGAAGTTAAATTTGTTTCATGAAAGTATTTCTGTCCCGGTCTTTTCTGTTAACAGATATTTCCTCACCCACTTATGTCTGACCTTTCCTGATTGCCTGCCTTAAGGCTGCTCTGTGTAAACATAGACGGCTGGATTTTGACTTCTCCAGAGTCTTTGCCTTTTTCATGGGGAACTTAATTCACTGATGTTTAGTTCCATCCCAGCCTGTCTGGGCAGCCCTGCTCTTCCTGTCAAGCAGTGTCTGTGTCGCTATCGCTCGCCTGCCCTCCACCTCTGACCTCTGGGTTGGCAAAGATGTAACCAGAACAAGGCCACCTCTTGGCCAGAGCCCCTTCCTTTCTGTCCATAGCTGGGTGGTTTGCTTAGGGCCTGCAGTTTCCTGGGTGTTTCCACTTCCCCCCAGCCTGCAGTTCTCCTCCAGGATCTCCCGGCCAGATGCCATGCCCTACCCCCTCAGCACTGGCCACCCTGCAGCTCCTTCCTGGCACATGGCTGGGGCAGAGGGCTGGGCCTGGCCTGGGCCCCTCCTTCGCCCTGTTGCTGAGGGGCCTCACTAGTGACTGTCTGCCTGCTTCTGGATCCCATCGGGTTCGTGGTTTCCAGGAAATTCTCCAAATTTCTCATCAGCTGATGCACTTGTTCACCCACTGTCAAGTGTTGCTATAAATCTTGTCACAGTTTTATTCATATTTTGTCATTTTAATGACTTTTAGGGAGGAAGAATAATAATTACTACCTGATTACTCACTCAATTTGCTCTCTCTGTCTCTCTCTCTCTCTCTCTCTCTCTCTCTCTCTCAGTATTGTGGTGCTGGGGATCGAACTCGGGGCCTCTCTGTACACTCAGCATGTTCGGTTGCTGCCCTGCAGTACCTGTCCTCTTGCCTGGGATCTCCAGTGCCGCCTCTGCTGGCTGGCTCCCACCCTCACCCTGGCCTGCCTGGCTTGCCTGTGCCCGTCTGCCCACCCACCTGGCGTGGGTCTTACCTGCTTGCCCTGCTCTGCTGTGGTCTGGTTCAGTGCTAGTGCACCCCAGACCCCAATGGGGTCCAGCACCTTTGGGTTTCCTCACTCAGGTTGATGGTGTGGTTTGGCTCTGCCTGCCCTGGCGATAAAATGGCATTTTGTTTGACGTGTAACTCGTGTCTCCCTGTTTTCCTTTAAACTCCCTCTGCTGCAGGGTGGGGTATATGTTATGATTTTATTGCTGTTCTTTCTGAACTTTGCCAGAGCCAGGCCTTGGCTCTCTGACGTAAAAGCTGCTTAACTGTTGGGATTTATTGCTCTAAATAACTGTTTCTAATGCTGTGAGGAGCCCCGGGAAGGGGCCTGGGTTGATGTAGCTTGGAGAAGTATTCTTTAGAAAGAGGCTCTGTAACATGCTTCTGGCCTCCCCCTGTGCTGCAGTCTTCCCTGTTGGGATGTGCGGAGACAGGCCAGGATTAGCTCATGGGACTCAGAGCCTCTGCCTTCATGGGAGCTCCGGCATAGCATGAGGGAGGGGGACAGACTCCCACATGGCCTGCCACTGTAGCAGTGCCAGCAGCCACTCCTTGTTTCCTGTCCTTTCCTCTGCTTCCCTCCAGTAACTGATTCTTCTCATTCTTCCTTGGGAATTACGTGTACCCAGGGTGTTGGTGCCTTGACTGACGACCAGGAAGGTCAGACCTTGTGCTCAGCTGCCCCTGACGTTGCCCCTTTCCTCCAGTGCACTCCCCTTCCTTGCAGAGTGTGCTCGCCCAGGAGTCTCTGAAGAGCGCTCTGAGCTCATGGAGCCCAGGTGGATTGCTGGGACACGTCCGTGGCTACCCAGATGATGCCCTTGATAGATGGAAACAGGTTGAGCAGGGCCAGCAGGGAGTCGTTCAGGTATCCTATCTCTCTGGGATCTTGGCAAAGGGCTGAGTAGCGCTTAAAGACAAAGTCACCATCTTGAGAGATGCTCCAGTAGTGCTTTGATTCAGGCCAGCCTCTGGAGTCCTCCTGCTCTGTTGGGGTGAAATCCCTTATCCCCGTGAAAGCAGCTGGGGCAGTAACTGGGCGATCGTGGTCCAGGGTTGTTGGGTTTTTGCCAACCATTGTCAAAGTTTTTTCTGTGTGTCACTTGCCCTTTGGTGGGGCTGAGCCGGGGGCCTTGGGCTCCTTCAGTCTTCCTGCTCTGTTCTTCCTTTATTTCATCTTAAATCTGTGGTCTCTGTCCACCAAGATTGTTGTGTGTGAATACAGAAATTATCTCATCCAGGAATGTTCTTTTGTATTTAAATGGTCTCCATCACAGTTGACTGTTTCAGGAGTACTATAATTCTTAAGGAGAGAAAAATGAATTTTGTGGGCCTGTGATTAACATGGACAGTGATTCTGAGCTGCTGCTGATGGGCGGATCACAGGACAGAGCTCTGCCTGGGCATCGGAGGTGACTGCAGAGCCAAGTGGCTGTGGGTGAGGCCAGGCTCTGAGCAGCCTCGTGAAGGTGGCCATGCAGCCAGCGGCAGCAGCCCAGGATCTCCGCAGGGTTAGGGCCCGAGTGGAGTAGACAGGGAGTGGCCAGCGACAGTTGTAGAGGACCATCTAGGTTTGTGACCATCCAGGGAGGCACAGGGGAGGCTGGCAGTCGGTGAGCTGAGGCTCAGGCCAGCTTAGGATGTGGGCAGCAGATTGCTCCTTCCCCACTGTGTGAGAGGGGCAAGGAGACTGCGTTGGTTCTTCCTGCTGTGACAGTTCCTGAGGAAAAGTTTACAGGAGGCAGCGTCTACTTCTGCTCAGTTTTCAGAGGCTCCAGGTTGGCCTATTCCCTTGCTTTAAGCTTGTGGAGAGGCAGAAACATCAGAGAGGGATGGAGGGAGAGTGACCCCTCTCCCCCCAAGGAAGGAGCTGAGGATGGGATACATCCCTAAGTGACACATACCCCTGTGACCCACTGTCTCCAGAGTTTCCATCACCTCCCACTAATGCCATCAGATCACAATCCCATCAACAGATGAATCCACCATGGAAGGTAGAGAGGCCCATGATCCAGTCACCTGCCAAAGCCCTGCCTTTGAATGGCTAAGCCTCTGGGGGAACATTTTAGATTCAAGCCATGACAAAGATACCCCTGGTGGTGGCGGGTCCTGGGTGAGTGGACACTGAGATCCTCTGCTTCCTGCAGGGAAGGCTCCAGCTACTCCCAGGGCTTCCTGCTGCCCACAGCAGCCTTTCCAAGCCCAAGTCCTCCCGTCTCTCCTGGCACTGCATGGCAGGGTCTGCAGCTCTGGCTCAGTCTGTGACTGCCCCGGCTTCTCCGTGCCGTCATTATCTGGGATCTTAATCAGCCAAGGTTTGTTCTGGAAATCATGTAGACATAAGGACTCATTTTTCAACCTACTTCTTTTTTTTCAATCCTCAAATTGTGTTTTGTCTTTTAAAAATCACGAATACTCATTCCCTCTGAAGAGCTCAGAAAATTCACTGTCAATGGAGCATTGATGGTTTGTTTTGGCAATTCTCTGAAAATTCTTGTAGTTTGTGGAACATTTGCATTTGTGTCCTTTTTTCAAAGCTCCCATTGTTGAAATGCAAATTTTTGAGTTCTGAGATGCTGAATGTTGGATGATTAATGATATTGAAATTTAAGAATGAACTCCCGGTATGTATTTGACACAGAAAACCCGGTATGAGCATCATTAGAAACCATTGAGCTCAGCTTGGCAGTGGAACAGAAAGGCTGTAATTGCGGCGCCCGGTGGTGGAGGAGGTCGTACGTGGACAGGTGTGCGGATGCTCTGCCGCCTCCAGACACCGGGCTGTGCGAGGCTGGGAGCCGCTCCAGCCCTGGGAGCCGCCTCTATTTAACCGTGATGTTAAAAACTCACAGTAATAATAAATCAACATCGATTACTTGCTTACTCCAAGTCAACCCTGCTGTGCTTTTAAGAGACCAAAATGAATAGCAAGTTTGTTCTGAATTGTGCTTTCCAGTTACTCCATTGTGCAGCGCAATAACCTGTGAAGTAAGCTGGAGCACCATCACTCATCGCGTGGGTAAGGGAACTGGTTTCCTGCTGTCAGGAGCCCAGGCTGGGGCTGGACAGCACCTGGAGGCCGGCCTGGTACCGGACGCGGTGCCTACTCCTGAGGGAGTGTGCCTCTCTGCGGGCAGCACATGGTGTGTTGGGCCCAGGCAGAACTCATCTTCCCTGCTTGCACGGAGCACAGCATGGGGCACACAGGCAGTGAGCCGCCCCTTGGGACGGAGTGGTTCCTGCCGGGGAGGAGATGGCAGGGCACAGAAGCACCTGAAGGGAGAACACACCACACAAGGATGCACGAGCCCTGGGTGAAGAGCAGGGGTCAGAGCTTGCTGCTCGGGGCCTGGCCCAGGGGCCACAGAATTTGGCTTGGTGGGAGAGGGGGGTGGGTCATGAAGCAAGCAGGGATGCTGCAGATGTGTGGCTGTGACCCTGCCACCCTCTGTTAGAGTCCTCCACCTTACAGTACTGTGGGAGAGGACCCCAGCCACCAGTTCTCCTGCTCCCCTTCCTATGCCACGTCCTGCAACATCCTGCAACATACCTGGTGTCACCTCAGGTCTCAGCCAGCCTGGGTCTGGCTGTCCTGGAGCATTGGGCCTTTGCACTGCTATGCTGAGATGCGTGTAGTTTTGTGGACCTCCCCTGAGCTCTCAGTGCCGGACCTCCCCTGAGCTCTTGGTGCCGGTGTTTAGAAAGCTGGGTCAAAGGAGTTGACTGGGTGCCTGGCATAGTAAGTTCATTTGAAGATCTCTTCTCTCCTCTTCTCTTCTCTTCTCTTCTCTTCTCTTCTCTTCTCTTCTCTTCTCTTCTCTTCTCTTCTCTTCTCTTCTCTTTGTTTCCGTATCGGGGCTCGAACTCATGACCCCACACCTGCCATGCAGGCACGGTGCCACTGAGTTACAGCCCCTGCCCCAATTTGAAGATTTTAGTTGAAGCTTTTCTTTTGACTTTTACTGAACAACCTTCTGTTTGCATATTTCATGAGAACATGGTAAGAAATGAACACTTTGGAAAACTGAAACAATTGAGGCAAAAAAACCAAATGAAGCAAATAACATTCCTATACTCAGGCTCTGGTTTTGTGTTTTTGAATTGGGTGTTTTTAGCCACTTGATCAGAGTCGCTGGGGTCACGGGCCTTGGGGGAGGCCTGCCGGGCAGTGGGATGCTGGGGGTTTGCCATGTGGGCACCTCCTCCCTCCCACCCCAGCCAGGGGAGACCTGCAGCCATTACAAGGTGAAGGTGGCCCACAGGGAGCCAGCCCTGGTGAACTGGCAGAGGGGCACAGGCTTGAGAGCCTCCCTGTGGCCCTGTCCTTAGGCAGCCACGGCACTCCCCGGGGCACTGGTCAGACGTGGACCTAAGCAGTGTGTCTTGGCCTCATGCCTGCTGGACTCAGGCTTAGTCGTTGTGCTGTGCTGTCCTCTGCCTCTGCCCTGTGCACTCTCCCTGTTTTTATCCAAATGCTGCTTTCCTCCTGACTTAGGCTCAGAGATTGAGGCCTGGACGTCATGCAGAGGTTTCGGGATTTGACCATGAAAAGTGTTTAATCTTATAGCCATTTTCTAACTCTTACTACTGCTGCTCTGTACTTGGGAAGGGGGTGGGAGAACTTACACAGGTGACTTTTGGGTATGTGTTTTAAATGAAATACACAGGTAACAAATTTATTTTTTCTGTGTGAAATGACGTTTGTGAAAATGACTTGAAGTTGGTTTAAGTGTCTTGAGGCTCATTGGTTGGTGGTCACTGACTAGGGACTCTTTATGGCACTTGGCTTCCACCTTGGCTGTCTCACTCACTCTTTGCGCCCCCGGATGCTGGGGTTTGCTATTGTCCAGCCTTCATGGGGCCCTTCACAAAGCTGTGATGAGTGGCAGCTTTCTTTTTCAACTTCAAATGCAAGCTGCTCTTGGAAGACTGCTGTTGATGTTCTGGTTGTTTTTCTGCTGCCTCAGTGTGCCCAGCTAGTATCATAAGCTGTCTTAGATAACTGTAAGCCACAGAACTGTGTTGCTCATGGGAAGTACAAGATCAAGGCGACAGCAGCCCAGGGTCTGGTGAAGGCTGCTCTCTGGTCCTTTGATGCCTTCCTGGAGGGGCAGTGGGACTTGCCCCTCTTAGTGAGGCACTTTCCCCTCTTGGGGGTAGAGCATGCCACTCTGGGCCTGGCCCGATGACAGCAGGGATCTCATGACTTAGACACTTCCCTGCACCCTACTTGTTCATACTTGTGCACCCTACTTGTTCACAGTGGGTATGGGACAGCAGCAGTGCTAGAGCCTCAGAGCTTCAGGCTCTGTTTTGATTAGTTTGCACTCTCAGCCAAGGCTGTTCCTCTTTTGAGTTTTCCTGAGAAGTCCTTTGTAGGAATTGGACTGTATTCTTGGTGGCTCGTTGACGCACGAGGACTTGTGAACTTCTGCTGGAGCTCAGAGAAAACCACAGGTCTGTGCTCAGTGCTTGGGCTTCCCCCCACTGCCGCAGCAGAGCCTTCCTGGAGAGCAAGGCTGACGGTGAAGCCCCTCCCTCGGCGTCTGGTGGCTCTCAGAGCCCTCGATGCTTCTCTCTGTCCCCTTCGCCCAGCGGCAGTCTGTTGGGGCTGACCCATTCTCGGAGTCCAAGTCCCCATGCTGGACTGGCACAGTGCAGACCTGCCCCAGCATCCTGCAGGCCATGCAGGCACAAGGGTGGCTCCCAGCCAGTCATGTGCTCTGGCTTCTCGGACTCATTGAGGGCATAGTGAGGGGGAGGGTTGCTTTTTTATTAAAATGAGTTTGTAGAAAATCTGAGAAGGTGCTGGGGGAGCTGGCCACGTGAAGAGCGGAGTTTCCATTGGGGAGTTTCAGCAGTGGATGCAGAGCTTCACTCTGTGAGCACCTGGTGCTGTGTACGGGTGGCGATGGGTCAGAGTCCCCCTGTGATGCACAGTGGTTGTTGGCAGTCACCATTAAATGATAACGAGCACAGATTTCTAAGCGACAGGGGATGATGTGACTGCTGAGGAGGGTTCCATCTGTGCTTTCCTCTGCCATGGTGTGGCCCGGGACTCCAGCTGGGCCGCCCTGGACAGGAAATGTGTGCAGGAGGGCCAGCAAGGCATAGACAGCTCCTCACGGGCTCTCCTTGTGGGAGCCCTCCATTTTTGTAGAATATGCCTGCCTCAGTCTAGGAAAGTAGATTTGTCCTGAGTACAGCATCACATGCCCGAGCACCAGCACTGGGGGAGGGGCGCTGGGCTTGCCCTGGTGCGCCAAGACCCCGCTGTGGTTCTCATGTCCCAAACAGCCAGCCTTCAGGAGGTGCCCCAAGGGAATTTGGGTGAGTCTGTTGGGCCACCCCACTCAGAGCTTCTTGGGCCCCTGGAAACAATCTTCCCATGGTCTTTTATGTATTCCTGTGATTTGGACCTCTTCCGTTTCTCCATTTCTCAGTAGGATTTTATAAATCATTTCCCACAGTGGTGCAGGAAGGCTGGGGCGACGCTGTGTCTTACCTGGAATGAATAGTCCAGATCAGCCTCTCTGCAAGGGCTGCATGCTGCTGAGGTTCTCGGAAGAGCTGGAAGCACCCTGGAAAGAGGCAGTAGGAGGGAACAGCAGGGCCAGGCGGGCAGCCAGCAGCTCTGGGTCTGGCATGCTGGGGGCATCCTGGTGGGACAGAGCTGCTTTGACTTTTGCCTTCAGGCAAAACAGCATCTGTTTGTGCAGCTGATAGAGCCTGGCAGCCTGGCAGGTGGGCGATCTGTGTCGCCCTTCACCAGGCAGTGGGGAGGCACAGCCCCAGTGCTCCTGGACAGGAGGGCTGGGCCGCAGTCTCACCTGGACGGGAGTTCATGGCATCTGAGTGAATGTATTCATTTTGAGATGTTGGCGAAAACTACTTGTCAAGATAACATTTTCACTGTTGTTTTCCACAAAGTCAGGGTCCATATTTTCTGGTTTAATATAAACTATATACATAGCTTTCATAAGTTATTGTTAATACAGGAAGCCTGTGCCTTCATAGTTTATTTGGATGCCGTTCAATTCAATTTCACATGCACATTCTGGCTGGAAACCAATCTCTGCACTAGGAAACTGAACCTAAACTCATCCTGGGCAAGAACTCCAGGCCTGGGGCTGTGCCCTCCCGGGCACCTGCTCTAGAATCTTCCTCAGGCAGATTCTGAAACGTTCCTGAGTCACATTTTCGCCTCTGGAACTTCTGGCTTGATCAAGTTCACAATTTCACTGAATGCTGTGGTCTCTGCCACTGCAGTGGATTTAGGGAACTGCCCTAGAAAAGTGCTATAAATTGTCTCATGTTTTATGTTAGTGAATATATATTTTGAACATCAGTGCTGCTTTGGGAGTTCAAAAACTCAACACGAATAACAGAACTTAGTATACTGCCCATGTACATTGTGTGTTAGGTAAACAGATACTCATTTGCATGGGATGGGTGGTGCCCTGTGAGAATCACCCTGGCCCCTGAGCTGCCACACAGATAGGGGAAAGCCTATACTGCAGGGATTTTGGGGTCCTGATTGAATGGAAGGGGTGTGGAGGCTATGACAAGCTGGGGTCCTGGGTGGGGGCGACAGCAGAGGGTTGTCTGCTGGGCTGTGCTGCTGCTGGGCTGTGCAGAGGGTGAGTGAGGGAGGCGGTGGGAAGGACATGTGTGGCCTCTGGGAGCAGGGGAGCTTTGGCTGCAAGCGCGGTGCCCTGGGAGGTCTCAGAAGCAGTATGTGCTGGCGTGGCTGCTCCAGTCGGTGGCATGGCCCAGCACTGAGTTTCTACCCGCACTCTTTCTGGGCCTCATCTCTTCTTCTTGTGAGCAGCCTCAGCACCAGGCCAGCAGGGAGGGTCTGCTGCTGTCTGCATGGCTGCCCTTCCTGGGGATTCTGGGCCAGTGGTACTCAGCCCGCCTCTGCCCCACGATGTGGCAGAATTCACAAACAAGCTGGCATTCTTTGCTCATGTTACGTGTAGCTTGTCCTGAGCCTGGCCTGGGCCCAGGCTGCATGTTTATCCCATAGGCCTGGCCTGTGGACCCCAGCAGAAGCCGGTTGTCCTGTTGCTCTTCTGTGCCTGGAAAGCTCGCTCTGCATGCACAGCGAGGGGCCGTGCTGGGTGTATCCTGTCTCCTCTGCTGCCCTGTGTTTGGGAGCAGAAGTTGGCTCTAGTTGGATTTGTCGATGTGCTATTAATTTGTCCTCATTCTTGGAAGCGAGTTGGGAGCTCATAGGAAAAGCCACAAAATGTCAAGCCCAGCAGTGGCCATCTGACATGGCTGCTAATCACTACAGTGTATAATTAAGACGGAAGTGTTTGATTTCCTTCCTTGCCAGACTTGGGCCCCATTTTGTTTACTCTTGTGAGTCCTGTTTTCTTCTTGTTCAAAAGAGAAAATGTGCAGAGGTAGCGGGTTTTGGTGGGGTTTTCTGGGAACAGTGCTTCTGTCAGTGAGACAGTGACATGGGGCTCAGGCAGGGGCGTGGTGCCATGCATCTCCTGCCCAGCTGACACCCTCTGCCTTCCCAGAGTGGGAGTGTTTGCTCTGCCTGTGAGGACAGCCCAGCCCTCATGTACCTGACATTGTGTCTCCAGAGAATTGCTGTTTATGCTGCTCCCTCTGGGCTACTTATGGGACAACCAGCTGTTTCCTGTGGAGAGAGATGTGTTAATTCTAGGTCTTGAGTTTACAGTAAATTCGTGTGATGAGAACAATACCCCGTAGTCTTCTCCCAGTTGGACTGCCAGTTCCAGTAGGGGTGCACCTGCCCAGTCCTCCATAGGCCAAGGCCATTGAGACAAGGCAAGGCTGAGAGACTGTCACAGCCAGAGACAGCTAAGGAGGGTGACACCCACCCATTCCATGGGGATCCTGGGGGGAGAAGCTCTCGATTTCAGAGTGATGGCAATGATGTTTCATCACTGGACCCGCAGCTGTGATGGTGTGCCTTAGAGACGTGGCATGTCAGCGCTGGAAACTGCAGGCTTCGTCGTCGGGATGTGTGGGAACTCTACGTGTTATGTACTGGGTTTTTAGTAAAGTTTCTTCATAAAATGGGAGTACTTCTTAAAATGAAGTAAGGTGCGACTGTTCTGTCTTGCTCACTAGTTCTTTGTAATCATCTGCTGCAGGCACCCCAGCACCTGGCTTTTAATTTTTTTTTTTTAATTAGGACCTTTTTGTGGTCTCATGAGTCACCAGTGGTGGAGATGAGGTCATTTTCCATCTTTCTGTGGTGCTCTTGCAAATGTGGTGTCCCCAAAGGTTCCCATTGCAAGGGGGCGAGATTTGGTTAAACTGTCACAGCACCCAGACAGGTGCACAGATGGGAAGTGCGGCAAGGCGCGCTCTTACCTAAGCAAGCATCCCAGTATTAGAGTGGAATGTCCTGGTCCCCAGAGTCCCTGCTACCCACCCCCCACTCCTCTGCCCCTGGGAACTAGCTTTCTAGCTTTACTACCTTAGCTTCCCAAGTTTTGCAGTTGGTATAAACCAAGTCATATGCTCTTTACTCTTTTCGTCTGTCTTCTCTCAGCAGTTATGTTTGTGGGGTTTATCTGCACTGTGGCACAGCAGTGGGCTGTTTATTTCCATGGGCGTATACTATGTCATGGTGTGAACCTGTCACACATCATTAGATCATTGCTGACATTTAGGTGATTTCTAGTTCGGGATCATTCTGTGCAGTGCTACTATAATTCTTGCGATGTCAGTTGATCTTCCTCAGTGTGCATTTCCTTTAATAAGGTTTACCTGTGCCAAGCAGTTTTCCAAGTTGATGACACCGTTCAGCTCTGAATTGCTATGTATAAGAGTTCCGTCTTCACCGTATTCAATAGTACCTTTCTTTTAAATCTTAACTGTTTGGTTTAATTTGTATTCCCAAGATTTCTAAAGACGTCGAGCATCTCTTCATGTGTGAATTGTGCATCCAGATGTCTTTGGTGGTGAAGGGTCTATTCTGCCCCTTCAAGAAATTGATGTGTCTTTCTGTTTCTTGCTGATATTTTAGGAGCTGTTTATGTAGAGTGGATAGACATCTTCTTGTTGGTTATTTCTGTTGCTGTTTTGCTCTCAGTATGTGGGTTGCCTTTTTTCTTTTTAAATTGGGTTTTTAATTGAATAGTTCCTTTTTAATTTTAACTTGGTTCAATTTTTTAGCTGTTTTTGTTTGTACCTACTTACAGGCACTAAGATAATTTTTGAGATGTTTCATCATTTTACTGCTCACAAATAGGTATGTGATCCATCTGAATACATGTATGTGTATATTATTTACACATGAATACGTGTGGTAGTACCTTGGTTTATGCATGGATGTTTGTGCTTGCAAACAATTCAGTTCAAAAACAAGCATTTGGCAAAATTTTGCTTCCATTCCCAAATTCCACACTGGGTAACAAGTATGACCATGACCATCTTCCCCACACAAACACAAACACATCAGTGCAAAACAAATTAAGTTTGTAAACCACGGTCCACTGTGTATGTTGTGAGATAGGAACTGGATACTTTCCTGTTTGGTTATACTGTTAGCCCTACGATATTTAGTTAAAAGATCCTGTACTTTATTACATACTGTCCACTGCCAGTCAGATATCTATGTATGTGGGCCTGTTTCTGGACTTCATTTTGCTGTTTGGTTTACTTGCCTATTTGTGTGTCCACAGAGCACCATCCTAACTAACCATAGCTGTGTAATAGTCATAATGTCTCAAAAGGTACATCTTCCATTTTTTTTTTTTGACCTTTGTAAAGGTTGTTTTACTTCTTACCTTGCTGTGTGTCCATGTGAATTTTATTTTTGGTACTGGGAATCAAACTCAGGACCTTGTGCTTGCCAGGCAGGCATATATGTCACTGAGCTATGTCTCTGGCTCTTCCATGTGAATTTTAGAATCAGTTCTACAACTTGAACAGACTACCTCTTGTACTCTTTATTGAGATTATGTTGATTTGCATTCAATATAAATTCATTTTGAGTTTTCCAGTCTATGAGTGTGTTACATATGCTATTTATTTGGATCATCTTTAATTTCTTTCAGTCTATTTTGTAGTTTTCATTGTACAGTTGTTTTATTTCCTTTGTTAGATTTACATTTAGGGATGTTTGTGGGAATGTATGTGTGTGTTTGCTGTTTTATTTTTAAAATTTCATTTTGTGCTTGTCATGATATTTAAAATACTGTTAGTTTTAAGTCATCTTGTCTCTAGATACTTTGCACAATTTGCTTGTTATTGTAGTAGTACCCTGGCACTTGACTGATTGAATATGATATATCCAATGCATTTTGATGTGAAAATTTTGTCCTTATCCTTGTTTCCTACTGGACATGCAAACTCAAACTTGTTGGTGTCACGATGTCACTTACCTCATGACTTGCTACCCTTTCTAGTTTGTACTCAGTTTTGGTTTTGCTTCCTCGAACCAATAACCAGAAGTACCCACATCCCACTGAATACTAACTTATCTGTGGGTTCTTTTATTTAAAATTTAAATGTGTCTGTCTGTGGATAGTGTATGTTATTTCTTTTTAACTTTTCCTGTCTTTCTTTGCCACTCTATCTTGACCTTTACTCAGAAGCTGAAAAATACTGGTGATTGTGAGCATTGGGGTCTCATTGAAATATCAAGGGAAATTTTTCATCACTGTATATGAAATTCATTACACATTTTATGTAAATAGTCTACCAGATTAATGATGTTCTTATCTGTTCTTAGTTTGGTAAGAGTTTTTCTCATGAGTAGGAGCTAAAATACAAGGTTTATGAAGTTGCAGATATTTACTCTATTTCAGTGTACAGAAATGGCACATTTGGTTTAGCTTATATATTAGGGCTTTTCTGCATCTGTGAATCATAGATTTATTCCTCTTTATTTGATTAATGTGATGAATTTTCTTGATTTAGTCTTGAATGTTAATCTAACTGTGCATGTCTCTAATAGTGGATCTGGTCCCCAACTTGAAAACTGTTTCACTTAGGATTTTTTGGTGTCACAGTGGTGTGAAAGCAATACCCATTCAATAGAAACTCCCTCCTCCCCTTCATTAATTTTCATTTTTCCCCTTGTGCTTTTCCCTCTCCTCTTCTGCCTTCTTCTCTCTACTTCCCACTTAACAGTTGTGCCCATTAATCTTGATTGTAAACTTCCTAGAGAGATGGTTGGTTTGTGAAGACACTAACCTGGTCAATGGGTTAACCTATCCATGAGTTCATAGCTGTTTGGGCTATTAGGTGGTAGGGCCTAATTGGAGGAAGTGGTTCATGGAGTGGGGGCATGACCTGGGAAACAATGTCTGGTTCCTGGCCTCATCTTCTTGTGCTCTTCCTCTGTCCTCTGCTTTCCAGCTAGCATGAGATGAACAACTTTTCCTCTACCGTGATCTTTCCCCGTTGAGGTGAGCAGACCTTGGACTGATCCTTCTGAAACATGAGTCAAAATAAACCATTTCCTCCTTTACGTTCTGTATCTTAGGTATTTTGTCCTAGAAATGAAAAAAAACAGTAAAAATGTATTTTACTTTGCAACTGGACAAAGTCAGGCCACAGTCTGTATTTGGCCTGTGGGCCATAGTTTATTTACCCTGTTCAAGTGCTTTGAAGAGTTGATTTAAGAAACTATTTTCTAAATGTTGGGAAGAATTCATCAGTAAACCTGCCTTGGATTTTTCTTTATGGGAGTATTTGTGAATTACATCCTCAACTGCTGTAGCACTACTTAGATTTTCGGGTGTGTGTGTGGATGAGTTTTTGTGTATGTAATTTTTCTTGGAGTTTTTTGTTTGTTTCAACTGAATTTTCAATTATATTGATACAAAGGTTTGTAAAACCATCTTATTATTTTTGTAATATTTGTAGTGACATTCCTTTTTCATTTCTGATATTTTTTATTCTTTTTCTTCATTGTACTTGCTAGGGATTTATTACTTATATAAATATTTTTAAAGAACCATATTTGGTATTCTTGATTCTCTATACTCAATTTAAAAAATTAAGTTCTGTTCTTATTACTATTGTTTATTTTTCTTTAGATTGAATTACTTGGTGTTTGTTGATTAAGATACATATTTATTGCACAAGTTTTTCACACCTTTGTAATAAATACAGTCAGGCTATAAATTTCCACCTATGCATAGCTTTAGTTGGATTGTGTGAGCTTGTTGATGTCATTTTCTTTATAATTCAGTTTAGAATATTATCTAATTCCTTCTTTGATCCATGGGTTATTTAGAAATGTATTGTAAAATTTCAGCCATACTTAGGGATTTTCTAGTATTTGCTTTTGTTTTGTTCTTTCTTGTTTACTTTCACTATGGTCACTGGCGTTACTATACATAATTTCAGTTTCTATGGATTCTTGCTCGAGTTTTGCTTTGTCGTTGCCTGCGCGGCTTTGTGGGTGCTCTGTGTGGCCCTGAGGAGAGTGAGGCAGCCCTGGAGCTTCAGCTCAGTCAGCTCTGTAATCCTGCTATAATCTTACAGCTTCACCAGTTTCCTGTCTGCTTTTCAGTTGTACTCAGAATGGCATTTTAAAATTGCCTGCCTTAATTGTGGATTGGTTTTGTTCCCCTTTTTAGACTTGTCAGTTTCTGCCTTTGTATATTTTGAAGCTATTTTAAGCCCATGCAGACTTAGCACTTTATGCTTTTTTGTTGGAATAAGGACTTTTTTATTACTGTGAAATGCCCACCTTTCTGCCCTGGGTCCTGCCTAGGTTAAAGTTGCAGGCTGGTCGTGTCCTTGCTGGCTGCTTCCTGGTGTGTGGCTCTCTCAGGTCCCGTCCCCAGGGAGCCTGGCGCATTGGCAGGCCCTGACCCCGTGTTTCAGGCCAGGGCTCCCTTCCTGTTCCGGCTGCCCCACACCTCTTCCTCTCTCCTGCGTGCGAGTCAGCACCTGGCTTAACAGGCCACTGCTTCTGTCCCTGCATTTTGTCCCCACATGTCCCGGCCTCCCCAGAGCCTCAGCCCACTGAAGCCTGTCCCTGGTCTTTGTGCTGCTGCCTGCCGTGGCCAGAGGGCTATGGCGCAGGTAGAGCCCAGTTTGCTGCAGCTACCAGGGGCATGAAGCTCAGCTGCCCGGATAGGAGTCCGTTTTGAGTCTCTGGGGCTGGGCTACCGGTTTCTTCTCATCTCTGGCTACCCTGTTTCAGGTGCACTGTGGGGGATGCCGCTGAGCCTGGGGTGGCTTTACAGGCAGCCATTGATCTTTATGGTACAGGAATAGCTGCTGGCCTGTTTTAAAGGGGACTGGCTTGTATTTGTTGCCTTGAGCTGTTCTTATAGCCTCTCATTCAGGTATTTTATGAGGTGATTTATGTTGCACCTTATAAATGGTGTGAAATCTCCCGACCTGGAGGCAGCGGCCAGGACTGCCCTGCCCCTTCCTGCTTGCCAGTACGCCCACCCACCTCCTGCCCTTGGTTTTACCATTTCCCCCCAGTATAAATGAAGAATTGATTCAGGATTGAGCTTGAGCTAGACCTTGAAGGTGCTGCTTTCCTGCTGCTGCTGCCATGACTGGGCTAGGACATCCTTTGGCTTCAGGAGGTTTAGCCTGGCAGGGCGCTGGGGGAGCATGACATGGTCTCCTCTTGTTTTTGTCCTCCATCGAGCCAGGCGGGGTATTAAATATCATAGTCCTTAGGTCTGTGATTTCATGATCCTCAGAGTCTAGCGGCAGCCAAGGCCAGAAAGGTTGGACGTGAGCCACAGGCAGCAGCACATAGATGTTCTAGGAATTTCTCTACTTTGGGCTGGGACGCAAATCAGTTAGCTTTAGTGGCTCTTTTGGGATGGAGAAAGGCTGAGAGGGAAAACTATTTTGCCATATTAAAATATACATTTTTATTTAGCAACCTATGCATTTCACGTAAATGGCTGGTTATTCATACTGTGTTTGCTGTATTACATTTAAACATGTATTTTATCCAATACAGTTGCTCCTTTAAAACATTTGAAAATGAACGTACTTTCATTTACAAATTGACTGAGAGATTGCTGAGTTTCAAGGAAGCTACCATTTTTTTTCTACTCCAGGAGCTGAAGCGGTTTGGCAAGCAGGCCTTCCATGTTACAGTGAAGCAGTTATTTTGTTTTAGAAATTGGCTTTCTCTGAAGAGATAGGTAGACACATACAAGGATTTGCCATGCTTTGGAGCTCGTGGCAGTCTGTTTTCTGGTTGATGGAGAATCATTGCTTGGAGTAGTGGTGATGATGACAGTCACGAGACCCTCCTGCAGTCCTGATGCCAGGCAGCTGACCAGTCCCCTGTGGTCTGAGCGCAGGCCTTTGGAGCATGAAATGTGTGCCATGGCCTCATGGCTGCTTCTTTGAGATATCTCTTCCCTTTGGCAGGGTGGCTTTAGGACAGGGCAGTGGGCAGCCCCCTCCAGGGTCTCTAGCAGGCTGCTCGGCTGTGCAACCTGCATTTGGCCTTGAAGTCTACTGCTTGGCTTAGGCCTAGGCCCTCTTATGTGGCCCTGGCCTCCACTCCTGGGTCTTGGATCTGAGCATTGTGGACCATGAGAGACTTCACCTTATAGGGTCAGCCGTGAGGCCTGAGGGAAGCGGGCATGTAGCCCAGTGCCTTATCCTGCCTGGGGACATTAGCTGCTGTCCTAGTCCCAGGAATCTGGAATTGTCCTTAGCCAGGGCCAGGCCCGAGTGGCTGGCAAATTTCAGTTTAGTCAGCCTTGTCAGGCTTGTGCCCTTTTTATAAATATAAATAACCTCTGTCTTTCAGTGTTTGAAATTTCAGGATAACTTGAACCTCAGTTCTCAAAACAAATCAAGTGAGGGTGTTTGTGTATATGTCCACCTCGCCTCCCCCAGAGAGCCCAAGGTCTGGCCTGCAGTCTCACCTAGTATCCCACCTGCTGCTGCTGCTGCTGCTGCTGCTGCTGCTGCTCCTGCTGCTGCTGCTGCAGGGGAACCAGTGCATGTGCAGCACCTTTAGCAGGGCAAGGGAGGGACACAGAAGCCCGCAGGAGGAGCTGGTGTCCTGCCCTGCTGGGTACTGGACCAGCCCCAGCACTGTGTCTACCACCAGCTTGAAGATGTGAGTCAAACTTTATGCTTCAGCTTTCTCCTTTTTTTATGGTTAGTGATATAAACCTTAAAATCCAGTTCTTGAGAAAGGAATTTTACTAGCAGATGACAAAGATTGGAGATTTCCTGTCATTTCTACAGTGGGACCCACCCTTGGGTTATACACAGCTGGTGGGTCCTGGAGTGTGCGGTTCTCAGACCGGAGACCACAGGGGTCCAGTGTGGGCTTGCATGGCCAGCTGTAGCAGGGTCAGGCAGTGCAACAGGGTCCCCAGGCCAGGTCTGGGCCCAGTCTGCCCACAGTGCTGCCTGGGAGTCCTATGTGCCTGGTGGGAGGAGGGAGCTCAGCTTACGTTCCAGGCCTCAGGCCGGTCAGTGGCCGCCAAGTGGTTTCTTAAAAAGAATTCCTCCTCCCCTGATTAATTTCTGGCATGCAGCACCAGCAAGCTCTTGCGTCAGTAGATCATCACAAACCCCCAGTTGTCTGGATCAGACATAAACACTAAGCCCAGCTCCACGGCTCCTGACACCCGGCCAGGGCTGGCTGCCCTCGAAGCCTCAGGATGGGCAGCTGGAGATAGAGATGGCCAGAGATCACTGCAGCTCACAACAGAGTCCTCTCTCAGAGGGCGCAGAGCCTGGCGCATGCACTGTGCTCGCTGGGGAGGATGTTGGGAAGAGGTGTGACTTACTGAAATGCCTGCTGCCCCCTTCCAAGTCTCATTGACAGGATGCTTTACCCGCTGGGAACACTGCTTCTTCCTGGGTGCCCTGGGGGAGGG
Source organism: Hydrochoerus hydrochaeris (assembly GCA_004027455.1). Classification (NCBI taxonomy): domain Eukaryota; kingdom Metazoa; phylum Chordata; class Mammalia; order Rodentia; family Hydrochaeridae; genus Hydrochoerus; species Hydrochoerus hydrochaeris. The sequence goes on from PVLA01001653.1 coordinate 271,012, forward strand.
GTTTGGCATGGTGCTGTGTCAGCACTGGGGAGCACAGGGGTTGAATATCAGGCTTCCCACTATCCACGACTCAGGGCTTCCTGGTGGGCTCCAAGTGCTCAGAGGCTCACGTAGGACATTGCCCCTTCACCAAGGGCCTCAGGCCCCCTTGCTGTATTCGCCCTGCTCTTGCTCTTATACCCCTCCTTGGTCTAGGTGCCTTTGTGGTTTTCAGCTGTTGTGAGAAGTGGCCGAAACACTTGAAAGACTCTGTCTAGCCCTCCAGTGACTGGTGAGTGTCCTTAGCTGAAGTGTAAGGAAATGTCCTCTCACGGCTGCTTCAGGGATCCTAGCAGAATGATCCTGAGCCTTTACGTTTTCCTGGGAATCCCAGCAATCAACAAGTGCTATGGTGACTGACACCTTCTACTAGCAGATGATGAAAAATTAGCACTTTCAGGGTGTCTCAAAGGACCTTGTGTCCCCAGTGGGCCCCCAGGATGTCGGCCTCTGGAAACCAGCAGCTAGCAAACGCTGAGGGAGGCACAGTGGGGCTCAGGGTACACTCTGGAGAGCTAAGTCAGGCTGTGCCTTGGGTGTCCCAGCCCACAGAAAGCCCCGAGGCAGAGCGGCCCACTGGGACCAAGTCCTGGGCTCATTGGCTGGGTGCGTCTGACTTCAGGGTCTTTTGTTTCTTCTTGTCCACCTGTGAATACAGGCTTTAAGGAATACAGTGTAAGGGAGGTCTCTGAGTTGTCTGCAGGGCTGACTTGATGTGTTATGTGGAGGATAGACAAACTGGTTCCAGCTGTCCCCGGTCATCAGAGTTCTGCAGCAGCTTGGTCTAGGGCAGAGTGCCTTCCGCTCCCCCGAGCAGCGTGTGTGTGGAGTGTGGATGGTCTCTGCATATGGTCCCTGGGGAGGAGAGGATGCTCTCCTGGCCTCAGTGTGCTGCTGCTCCTGCTGCCAGTGGGGATGCTGGGCTCCCAGGCTAGCCAAGAGCCCTGTGGCTTCCTGAGGGCTCTGCATATCAGAGGTCCTGGGACACGTGTGTAGCCAAGGCAGTTGGACGGTCACATAGGTGACAGTTTTCCCACAGCAGGTGCCAATGGGGACCCATTCATGAGTGATGTGGTCTCACTTGTTCGTTGTGTCTCCTGCCTTGAGCTCACAGGGCTGGGAGGTCGAGTCTGTGGCTCTGGTTTGCTGTTCTTTAGGACTAATCTGGGAGTGAGTCCTCTGTGTGTCCGAGCTTAGAACCGCTCCACCAGGGGTTTTCATGCCATTTGGGGTGTTCAGGTGGTATGGGTGTGGGATTCTCAGACCAGAGAGGCAGCACACCCCTTGCTCACTGGGCTGCCAGCTATACAGAACCTGTGTGTTTAATACAGACCCAGGCACCCTGTTATTCATGCTCTTGTGTTTTCTTTTGGTCTTAAAGGTTATCCCGCACCAATTAATAAAGCAATTCCTTACTCACTTTTACACTTTACTGCCTTCTAGTCTGTTTTCCAAAATGTGTGCCTGTTTCTGTTCATCACACTTGTTTTAATTATGGTAAAATACAAACAATGTAAACATTACCATTTTCTCCATTTTAAAGAGTATAAAGTACTTCTGTGTCGTGCGTCTGTTACCACCACCCATCTCCAGAGACTTTCATCTTCCCCAGCCCAGAGACCATCCCTACACACACTGACTCCCCATTGCCTCCCCAAGGAGCCCCTGCTATCTGCCTCTGCGGCTCTCCATGCCTCTGTGCCCGGCTGCTTCCCGCAGTGCAGTGTTTCCAGATCCGTGCATGTGTGGCATGGGCATCACTTCCTTTTATCGTGGAGCTGAATAATGAATGCATCACATTTTGTGTGGCAGTTCATCTGTTGATGGACATTTGGGTTGTTTCCACTGCTTGGCTTTTGTGAATACTACTGCTGTGAGCACTGCATACATGTGTTGAGTTCTTGTCTTCAGATCTTGTGGGCTAATCCCAGGGAAGGAAACTGCTGAATCATGTGATGTTGCTGTGTGTATTTGTTACGAAATCTCCAACGTGTTTTTCGCGGAACCATTTTTTATTTTTACTAGCAATGTACAAGGGCTCCAGTTTTTTCACTTCCTCTCTCTTTTCTTATTTCTTTCTTTTTTTCTTTTTCTTTTTTTTTTTTTTTGAGTTTGGCCATCATAGTAGGTGTGCAATAGTATTTTCTTGGGGTTTTGATTTTTGTTTGACTGGTAGTTAACATCTTTTTATGTGCTCAGTGGCTGTTTGTATCTCTTCTTTGGAGAAATGTTTATTCAGGTTTTTTTTTGAATTGGCTGTTTTCTCATTGTGAGCGTTAGAAGCGTTTGGTAGATTATGCATATCTGTTTTACAGATGGTTTCTTTTCAGTGGGTTGCCTTTTTACTCTCTGTACACACAGGGTTTTACTTTTGAAGTTTATCATTTTTCTTTTGTTGTTTGTCCTTTGATAAGGAATCTAAGAAATGGCTGCCAAATTCAAGATTATGAAGATTTTCCCATACTCTCTTTTAGAAGTTTTATGGTTTTAATTTTTATATTTAGAACATTGATCTGTTTGGAGTTAATTTTGCATATGGCGTGAAGTAGGGATCTAGCTTCATTCCTTTCCTGTGAATATTCAGTTGTCCCAGCACCATGTGTTGAAGAGGATAATGCCTATTTTTAACCTGGAAGGCTGTAGGGGAAGCATTGTGTCTTAGAGGAAAGATCTTGCTAATTTTAAGTTTTTCTTAGGAAGCATCACGAGCTACAGTGCTTTTCTCTTCCCAGCTCGGTGCAGATTTGCTCATCCTAAACTAGGAGTTTGCAACCATTTTTGTGATTTCTCCTTCTCTGACTCCTGTCTCTGCCGCTGAGTTCCTGCATCGGTGTCATATCTGCACTTCGGCTGGGCTGGAGAAGTTGAGGATGCTGTAGTATTCAAGGCCTTCTGTAGAAGACAGCAGGTGATGTGTCGCCTAAGCTCAGCTTGTGCCCACTGCAAGCTCCTGCACCCAGGGGTGGAGCTTTCCCGGCCCCCCAGTGGGCAGGTGTCTGCCCAGGTAAAGGTGGGCTGTAGAGCAGGGCCCACAGCGCACACATGCCGGCCCCCAGGCACAGCCTTGCTTCTGCCCACACAAACACATCAGCGCAGGAGGCTTTGCAGGGAACAGGAGTTGTATTATCTAAATGAGTATAAATTTTCCTGTGTTTAATTGGAGCTGCCCACAGACCCAGGTTGTTTCTGTGCTCCTGTTTATCATCTTCTTCCTTTGTCACCTTCTCTGCCCCTGCGCTTTACCTTCCCACTGGTGTCACAGCAGGATTGGTTTTCACATCGGATGCCATGAGCCATGTTTCTTTCAGGCAGTTTGTGTTTAAGTTTTGCTTCTGCACTCCCTGTCTGGGTTTCAAGCTCAAGGTCACCCTAGTACAACAAGTTTGGAAACCTTCTTCAGATGCCCAAAGTTTCTTATTATGCTACTGATATTATTACTTTTTTGTTTGTTTTACAATACTGGGGGTTGATTCCAGGGCATTATGATTGCCTTTAAACAAAGAAGTCACTTTTATGAGGCTCAAAGGGCCTGAATTTTAGAACCTGTTAGAGACAACAATAAAACAATATAAGCACATCTTACTTATGAGCATAATTATAGAACCCTGAAAAGAATATCAGGGAAAGAATATACCAGCATGTTCTACTGTGCGGTTACTCATTACCACAGGTTTATTACAGGAATGCTGTAGTACAAAGAGAGCTATTTAATTCATGTAAAAATGGACTGTTTAGAAGAGGAAAAGAAAGATTAAATTTGTATTCCAATTTTCATACTTAAAAAATCCCCAGACTGGGAGAATGTGTCGTCCTTAGAGGTCATAGGTTAGGGACCTTCTCACTTGTCTTATGGTTGGGAACCCTGGAGATATTTTGCCATTAGAGTACATTCTGGGGCACATCTGGTCATTGCACCTGTTCATGTGGCTTCCGATATCAGCAACTTTATCAGGACGGGGAAACCAAAATAAGTAACATGATAGGACCCCCACAAGATTCAGGAAATTCACAGGTCCTAAGAAATGCTCGATTTTGGTTTTGCCAGCAATTAAAAGAAAAGTCTGATACGGTTGACCGTTCTAATTATGAAATTGCACGCCAGGAGTCGCCCTTCTCCCAGCCATTTAGACTTCCTGATGTCATGTCAGAGGCTGGCTGCATCCAGCACGCTACTCCCTGTGACTTTGCAGATTTATTGTTTGTATTGATGTATCACTTTTCCCCCCATTTTTTTGTTTTCTCCACATGTACTTTAAATTTTAATTATGAAGTACTATGCTCATTAAAAATGTATAGGGCATCTGTGGATCACATGGAGAAAGGAGAGGTGCTGGCAGCAGCTTGCCCGCCCCTCCACGCAGGCCCATCATGAGGACCTTGGCTTTCTGTTCTTCATCTCTGTGCTTTTAAAAAAGCTGTGTCATACATGTACGTGTTCCTCAACAATAGGATTTTAGTTTTATGTTTTAGAACTTTGAGTAGAATTATAATGTCTGATTTTTGTTTGGTGGAGTTATTTGCAGACAGAGCTGTTGAGAATTGTGCTTGCCCATGTAGCTGGAGTTAGTTTTCACCGGTGTTTGCTCCCTGTCACATTTTCGCAGCATGTTCCTTGTCTGTTGGTGGCTCTGAGGCACGTTACAGGTATGTCTCCAAGCAGAGGTGCGTGGTAAATGTTCTTGTGCGTGTTTGCTGGCATGTGCACATGTGGCCTCTGTGGTCCTGACCTGGGGTGGAAAGCGGCTCTGAGTCAGTGACACTGGACTCTGCCATGCACCACTAACAGCACCACAGTGGCCCGTGCCCCTTTAACAGTGCCGCTGAGCGGTTCTGCTCTTGCGCCCTGCTGGGCCCTGGCTGCCGGGTCGCTTCCTGCAGTCAGTCTGGTGAGGTGGGCTTGTGCTGGACCACGGGTGGACTCGAGCATCTTGCTAAGGTGCCTGTACCTTCTTGTGTGAGGTACCTGTTTTTTGGCAGGTTGTTTGATTTTGGTGTTTCTGCGTGACAGTTGGATGGTAAGCCACTGTTGGTGGAGTATGTTGCTTGTCACAGGACTGTCTGGCTTTCACTGCCATCTCTTAATGAACACTGCTGCTTCATTTTCCTGCTGCTGTATTTGCTGATCTATTATTATTATTATTTTTGTTTCTTTTTGTAGTCTTTGCTCTGTATGCTTACCTAAATGTTTGTTTCATCTGCTAACCATTTCTTGTTGGGTGTCAGATTGTGTTTTTCTTGCCTCTCTCCAGAATTAATACCTTTAGAAATTTCTGTAAAAGCTCTTCCCGTTGTAAATTCCTGTGCCTTTTGTCCAAGAACGCCATCCATCACTGCGGAATGATCTGTCGCAGAGTAGACTTTCCCAGCAGTTTGACCATATTGTTCTCTACGTTCTGCCAGGCTGTTGGATTCCCTCCACATCTGTGTACTCCTTCCTAGAAAGCTGTTGGTTCTCTCTAGCTGCTGATCTGTCTTAGTCTCCTGTTTCCACTCTGTATTTCATGTATACCTCTTGATATTTTTCAGACTTCTTGAATCTGAATACTAATGTCTTTTAATAATTTTGGGGAAATTTTAGCCTTAGCACGTTCTGTTTTTAACAGTAACATAGTTCTGTTCCCTGATCTGTAGGCTTGCTTACATTTTGCCAACTGTCCTATAATAATGTCCTGGATATCCAGAGAAAATCCCAGATCAGACAGAGCATCCCTTTCTTGTTTCCCATAGATCTTTCACTTGTATTCTTTCTTCATGTTCCAGCACAATAACATTTGGGAAGAGTACAGGCCCAAATGTTTTATAAACTTCTTCCACCTGGGATTAGGCTCAGGTGATGCCTTCTGGGCTGGGAGAGTGACAGTGATGTGTGCTTGGTGGACTTGTTCCACTTGGGGACTCCAGCTTTGGCCACTCAGTCAGTGGTGTCTCCAGGCATTTTCACTGTGAAGCTGTTGCTTTGTCCAGTGTAATTAATCCACAGCTGGTGGGGCGATGCTTTGGGACTCTGAGGATCTCCTGCTACTCCTCAGACCCTGGCCTGCGGCTCCAGGGTCCTCTGGTGACTCAGAGCCTCCGTGGTGCGTATGGGGAGGTCCAGTCCTGTCCTGCACTCTGCGGCCGACTGTGGACTCGCTACGGGGAAGTCAGGCCTTCCTTTCTCACTCCTTTCCTGCTTATTTCCATTAGTTTGAACCTGTAGATTCTCATGTATGAACTGGATTCTAATCTTTTATTTTGGTAGCTGTTTTGATGCCAAATCACCCTAGATGCAGCCTTCCTGGCAGGTCCCAGCCTTCTCGGCTGCCCTGTAGTATGATGCAAAGCTGCTTCACTGATGCTGTGTGACCTTCCCTGTCCCAGCTCTGGTGTCGGACGTTCTTCCCCAAGCTGGGGATTGGCCTCTGCGTGGACAGAGTGGGGAAGTGGACGCGTGTGTGGCCCGGTCACCATGCACTCACTGTACTGCAGGCCCGCAGCCACACTTCCTCCTTCCCCCTCTGACAACCAGATACTTGCCTCCCAGAATCCCAAGGTAGGATTTGTCTGTTCAACCCCAGAATGCTCAGAAAAAGTTGTCTGAGCCTCTGTGAGAAAGAAACCCAGGGATTAGCGCTTATTGTGGTTTAGGGCCTGTGGTCTGAGCACCTGTCCAAGACTCTGGTGCTGAAGGAGCTTCCTGCTGGCCCTATCCAGCTGCAGCAGTGTGCCTGGAGCCAGCCATGCCTCCTTGTAGTCACCTCTGCACCTCGGCCAGCCATGCTCAGCAAATGACCTTGTGTGCACACACTTGGCATTGTTGGGTTTGTCTCTTCAGAGTTAGTTTACAGAGTGATTTCTATGCAGAGATAAGCAGATATATCATTCTGTTAGATTGTGCCAGCATTTCCCTTCTGGCGCTGGCATTGATCTGCGTTCCCACGGTCAGGTCTGAGTGTGCCTGTCCTTAGAGCTGTGCTGCAGGGCATCCCTTGTTTGCCAGTTTGATGGATGAGGGCTGGTTTCTCACTTTGGAAGGGTCTTTCTGCCTTAGGCCTGCTTTCGGTAGGATTTTAGTCTTACGGTTTTTCAGAGTGCTTTAGATGAGAAGTCTTGGTCTTTATCTGTTGTGTTTATTGCAGGTAACCTCTCCCCTCTGCCCACTGTTTTTGACACTCTCTGAGTTGCTCCTTTGTCTCAGAGTTTCCCAAAGGGTCGGTCTCACCATGTCTTCATTGCTCCTGGGTTCCAAGCCCCTCTGGGAAGCTGGTCCCTCCCGCTGCCCGAGGGGCTCACCCAGGCTTCCCGATGGTGTGGTTTGCTTTCTTACATCCTGGTCTGTTTAGAGGCCACTCTTGTGCATGACGTCAGGTTTAGACCTCAATTTGTCTTTCCCCAGATGGCTTCCCAGTTGTCATAGCACTGTTTAGTAAGAGGCCTCTGTTTGCCTAGTGACTGAGGTACCCCTTTGGTCCTGGGGCTCCTTGCTGCTCTGGTCTGTCTGGGCTTTCTGTCTCATTGTCCTGTTGTCTGTCTGGTTGTTGTGCCATCACCATCTTGCCTTAGGTGCAGGGGGCTTGCATGGCCTGCTCCACATGAGTGTCATTCAAAATCTCTTCCAGCCCTTTTGTGCTTGAGCATAGCTGTGCATTTCCATCCTTTGGTATCCATTTTGGGTCACTGGCTGAGGGTGGCTGGTGTGTCTTCCTAGCCTTTCATCCCTTGCCCTCTTCTGCCTGTTGCTGCTCTTTCTGTCTTGCTTCTTCTGGACTGTTTGAGGGTTCAGCAGTTCTCTGTATACTGGATCACTTCACTCTTTCATCTAGTTTAAATTCTAATGATTACAGATTTATATCTGCAAGTTCTGTCTGGTTCATTTTCTACCTTGGTAATCCATTTTGACACTGAGAAGAGCTGGCTTATGTAATCCCATTTACTCTTTACTCTTCCTTTAGAGATGGTATGGGCTATGATAGCCCCCTTGGCAGAAGGGAAACTGAGGCACAAAGAGGTTAGGAACCTACCTGGAGATACACAAGCACTTAGTGACAGGACTCCTGAGTGACCTGCTGTTTTATCAAGCAAACCATTCACTTGTGTTCCGCCCAGCATCTTTCTTTAGTTGACATCTTTCTTGGCCCAATGCCCACCAGTCTTGGGGTTTTGATTGCATCTTTCTGTTGACTTTATGCACGTTCCTCCAGCCTGAGCCTGGGGCAGCACCGGGGTGCCTTACTTGCGATGCATGAGTCCAGGCTCTCAGAATTCTCCCCAGACCTCCTCCAGCTCTCTGTGATTAGGAAACCTCAGGGGCATCTGCTTTCATGATCTGTTGCTTCTGGCCCATATCAGGCTGTTTTCTGGCTTCTCCTGAGGAAACTGCAGCCCAGCTCCTGTCCATCCTACTGGGAACCTGAAGAGCAACAGGAAGGGCCCAGTCCTCAGGCCTGGCTTGGTTGTGTGCTGGCCTTTGCCCCCGGGTTCGCCACACCTTGACTCAGGTCTTCTAGGGCTTCCCTTGATATGCTGTCAGCTCTGCCTAGTGCAGAGAAGTTTGTCTGTCTTTGCTTTGCTAGCAGTGCTGCTGGTCAGCTTTGTAGGAGGCCTGGTTTTCCCAAGCACTGTTCTCTGTGGACCTGACAGAGCATGGGTGGTCTGGGGGTCAGGAGGGCCGAGGTTCTGAGCAGCCATGTTTGTTACTGATTTGAAAAGCTGAGTGATCTCATGGTTCATAAAGAGCCCAGACTGTGATATGAAGGCTGTGAGCTCCTGGGTGGGGTTCTGGCCAGTGCTGAAGCTGCTCTGGGCTTTGTTTACCGTGGGGCCTCTGTTTCGTGCCTCCTTCTAGGATGCTGCTTCGGGGCATTCCCATTAGCTCATTTCATCAGGGACGTAAGAGTACACGTGAACCCTGCGATGGATTCAAGCGGAAGCTAGCTTGTTGCTGACAGTGGGCTGGCTGTGTGTTGGTAACCAAGAGATGGCAGGTAATAGATGACAGAGAGCAGAGTGACTGCCTCCCACCACAGAATGTCCTGGGATGTTGAATGGGCAGAGAGCAAGCCTAGGAAAGACCTCAGCCCCTGACACCGCACATGCAGACGGGCACCCCTGGCTCTTTGTTCCTCACTGCTTCCTGCTGGTGGGGGCAAGGGGAACTGTGTCAGAGTGGAGGACCTGGGAACCCAGAATGTATGGTCTCTTTCTCTGGTTGATGTGGCCTAGCGGGAAGACTATCTGCCTGGGATCACCATGCTCCTCCCAGGCGTGGGCCCAGCCAGTCCTGGCCCTGTGAAAGCCCATGTGTTTTGCCAGCTGTGTCTCAGGGGCAGAGCCCTGGCCTGTCTCATTCCTGTCATCGTAGCTGCAGTACCATTGAGGAGAAGTGCACGGAGGATAGAATGCACTGCTTCACAGCAGGGAGGCATGGGCCGGAGTGCCGCGGTGCCTGCTGCACATGCAGCTCAGCTAACTGAAAGCTTTGATTTAGCTGGACATGTAAAGAGTGATTTGACTTTCCTCTGCAGTACAGAGCAGCTTGTGTTCCTAACAGAACTTTAGAGTAGAGGACAATAGGGTAAAGTCTTGCCCTTGGATTTTACTGTTTGGCTTTGACTTTGTATCACATAGATGAGAAAGAAAGGAAAAATGTGACAGTGTGTAGGTGCAAGGCTGCCTTGATGGTGGTGGCAGTGGTGGTGGTAGCCCTGCTCTCCCCTGTGTAGGGAGGTGTGGCAATGACCCTGCACCCACCCCCCTTGTGCACTGCGGTGCGGTGTGACACCCTGCCATAGTGCTGAGTCCCTCAGTGTAGAGAGGCCTGTGTTTACACATGCAGGGCTGGGGCTGGCCACCCTTGTTCCACCCTGTGCACCAGACCATGGTCCTGCTCTCCCCCTTGGGTGAGCCTAAGCTGGGTTTCTGGGTGCTTTTTAATGGTGGAGATTATGTGATTGCTGAAGCCCCTCACATCTCCTCTGAGGTTGCTGGGTTGCGATGCTTTTGGTTCCATTTTTGTCAAGACTCGAGCTATCTTCTCTGTCTCCCTGTCCCCATGTTCCTCAGCTCTTCATTGCTCAGGGCAGCGCCCAGAGCCACCCTTTGGCTGCCCACAGGGTCCTGCCCAGACTCTGCCTGCGGTGTTGCCTTGGGGCAAGGCTGCCATCTCACCATCCTAGCCTGACTTTGACACTTGTTGTTTAGGAGATGCTGCAGGGAATTTTGTGTAAAAAGTCAGCTTCACATGTGCTTTTGAAGGTTCATTTATAGAATAAACCTGAAGTTCTACCAGAGCTGAACCCCCCCACAAGTGGTTTTGGAGGGCCCAGGCCATTCCTTTCTAGCCACAGACTCAGTGCCTGCTCTGTTCCTTACCTGGGAAATAATGACAGGGGCCCCCTTTCCTGTGAACTCTCTGTATTTTGCATCATTTTATATCTTAAATCTGTCATTTCTGGCTGCATGGCGTAGCATTCAAACCTTGATTTTCAGAACATCCAGAGAACTAGCACGCTAGGAAGGAGTTTGTTCTGTGTTCTGTGGGTCAGGACAGCTGGTGCCTGCTGTCTGCATGGTGTGTGACAAATGATACCCAAAGCAATGGTCTGCACAGGGCACCTTGAGACCGAGGCCTGTGGTGCCAGACATTGCGACCCGTGTTCCTGTGCGGGTCATTTTCAGTTGCACGTGAGGAAGGGTGCTGGGCAGCAGTAGGGGAGTGCACAAGGCCAAGCATCGTCTATGCTGCAGAGTTGTTCCGGAGATTGCCACCATCATAAAATGGAACCACGCTGCTTGTCCTGGCAGAAGTCATCCCGTGCACATGTGGCACAAGCCAGTCCATTTGTCCCCTGCCTTTGTGACTGTTCCCCAAAGGGAGATGAGCGCTGCTGGTATCCCAGGATGGGCTTTCAGTGCTGCCCGGCAGGCAGCCACCCCGTGCCCATTGATGAACGTGTAGGTAGGGGCCCTCACTAGCTTCTGACTGCCACGGGGGGCGCCCCAGCCCGGCTTGCCCTGGAGGTAGCAGGGGCAGCCAAGGTGTGAGTTAGGGACTTGGGCTTCCCGCAGCCGCAGGCCCAGGTCTTCCGCAGTACTGCCAGGCAGGCTTCTCGCCCTGTGGGGTCTGCACTCTTTCCTTGCCTCCCCTCAAGGAGAGTCACCTGGACTTAGGCTGGCCCACAGCAGCTGTGAGCTGCTGCAGCAACGTCCTGCCACTGCCTTGATCCTTTCGAGTTTCCCAGGCTCAGGCTAGGGGAGGAGGCGCTTCCTGCTGGGAGCTGCACTGGCAGACATACGAGTCCAGCTTTAGAAACCAAACCGAGAAGGAGAAATAAGATACGACAGACAGACATTGGAACCTCCTCACCCCACTGTCTTGGCACATTCCTTTGGCCACTCCTGATGTTAGACAGGGGTCCTTGGGCCAGGGTGTTTACAGACCCCCTGCTGCTGGACCTTGCTTTCAAGGGACACCTGCCCCAGACTGCAGACTCTCTGAGATAATTGGAGTCTGTGCCCAGCGTGTGGGGGGTGAGTGAAGTCGCAATTGTTGAGAGACTTGCTTGCGTCAGAGTGGACACTTCAGGTATTGGCCGAGTGAACGAATGGGCTTGCTTAGCTCACAGTGGTTGGCAGGGTAGTTCCACACCACTGAATGGTGTGGCTCAGGCGGGCTGCTGTCAGGATTCACTGGCCAGCGCGACAGGCGTGGCTTGCCTGGAGAGGGGGCAGCAGTGCCTCAGGTCAGACGCTGAGTGCAGTCTGTCACCGTGTGTCTGTTTTAGAGGAGACAACTCAGATGTTCAGTGGGGCCCCTGCACACAGTGGCCCTGGCCTGGCCCCCCTAGGTAGCACTGCTTATGGAGTATGAACTCTCCAGCTGTCCCCCTTTCTTGGCCCAGGCCGCAACTAGGCCAGCACAAAAAGAGAAAACAGAGCTTCCACAGGAAGGACACAGATTAGGAAAATGAGAATGTTATTAGGGACCCATTCAAGAAGCCCTTCACTAGGCAGCGCAGGGCACAGCATCGGGTTGGAGCTGTGATCTGGTACTGAGGCCTTGGGGGTTCCCATGCCCATCTGCAGCCACCAGCCCTCTGTGCTCACCTCCTGTGCATACTCCGGGACCTGTTAAATGGGTGTCGGGGCCTGGGCCCTCTGCCTTGCTTATCCACTTGCATCATTGCCATCATACCCTGGGGGGCCCAGCAGAGGAGTGGCTCAAACCAGGCAGCCCTGCCCGCTGGCAGCCATCTGGCCCATGTGTGTTGCTGTAGCCTGGCAGTTTTGCCATACCTGTCTGCAGGGCTCTAGATGCAAACTGTCCCTTGGGCATTGTCCCCTGAGCAACAGCTTCCTGGCCATTTGCTTTGCATGTAAACTGTGGAGCAGCTTCTCCAGCTGGTGAGTGCTGGCTCCGGCCCCAAGGAGAGTGGAAGCTGAGTCCACTAACTACCAGTGCATCCTTCTGAGCTTGAGAACTGCTCTGCTTGGAGCCCTGCAGCTGGCCTGGGAGTTGGGAGCATGTGGAGGCCGGGCCTGCACCCGTGGCTGGGCAGACCAGACCACAGGACCCCAACGTGGTGGTTTCCTGCTTGTCAAGACACAGTAGTGAGAAGCTATGCACTCCCTCTCAGCTGCGGCTGAGCTGTCCATCCACCCCTAGATGCACGGCTACCCCGAGCCCTCTCTCTGCGAGCCTGTCATGGTTTAGCCATGGAGCCCATGCTCCCAAGAGCCTCACGTGTTGGACAGCCAGAGGGCTGCTCCTGCTGGGGAGAGCCTCCTGGACATGGAGGACGCTGCTTTGCTCAGGATGACCCTAGAGAAGCTCTGGGACTTCTGCCTGACACTGGCCCTTGGATGCCTTGTCCATCTCCTCCTTCTACCCTGTAGTGCAAGGGAGCAGCTCTTGGGCTTCTGGCTGCCTTGCTGGTGTGGAAGCATTGATGGTGGAAGCATGCAGTTGGCTGCCTTCTCGATGCAGCCTCTCACAGCCTCCCCCATAAGCTGAGAGGAGGGCTGAGGAGAAGGGGAGTTTGCTTCTGGGATGACACTGGAGAGCTATGGAGATGCCTGTTTGTGGAGCTCTGCTGTTGGCAGAGAACCTCTGCTTGGAAGCTTCCTAACCCCTGGTCTCTCCGGGCTGAGCTGGCAGGGAATATGGTACTGCCTGCCTCTGACCCTCTGAGGCCTTCTGTCCTCTTCCTGTGCGTCTTCTGGTCTGAAGCCTTTTCCTGGTGCAGAGGTAGATCATGAGCCCTGTTTGCCTGCAGGGCGAGTGTGAAGGAGGAGTGGAGCCAGGCACAGAGCATCCTGAGGAGGTGTCCGTGCTGCCCTGGCTGCCTCCTGGAGTATGCCCTGGGCTGGAAGTGCCACCACCCTGCACCCGCTTTGGTTTGGTGAACACTTGTGGCCTGAATATAAACAGTGTTCGGGGTGTTCTTGGTGAGTCTTGGGTCGAAACTCTTCTGGTGATCCTCGTATCATCTGCTTGTTATGTAATGTGACAACACGGGTATGAAATGGAAACCAGATGTCAGGGTGGAGCAAAGGAATTCTTCCCTAATGAGCGCGGCAGAGCAGACTGGAGTTTCCTCCTTGTTAGTGCGCTGAATGCCCTCAGAGGAGTGACTTTGGAGGGGCTTCTGGGATTAAACAGAGGTCTTGGCTGAAGGTAAAGTACCGATTTGGAGCAATTAGCTGTCTTTTAAGAAACTTGTAAAGAGTTTTCTGTGCTCTGTTATGTAATTGTGCGGTGTCATTCCAAGTGACCAAGTGCCTTGTTATCTAAAATCGGCTTAGAACATTTAAATTCAGCCTCCGGGTGAGCAGGGGGCACCATGTTGGCCCAGGCTTGAGCCAAGGGGAAAACACATTTACTGTGGTGATGGGCTGGCTCATGTGGCAGGGGGTGGGCAACGCTGTCACATGTGCATTCCCACTCTTGGTACAGATCTGTGATGGCACACAGATCTGGTGGGGTCTAGTATCCAGAGTCAATGGACACTGGATGTCTGCTGTGTTCGGGCCCTGAGGCAACCCCAGTCCCACCCCGGCTGTGTGGACTTGGCTCTGCCTGGACTGCACTGGACTGCAAAGGATGTGGGTCTTTGCCCTTTGAAACGTGAACAGCTACTTATAATGCAACCAGATCAGAGCGTAGCTCCTCACTAGCCGTGACCCCAGACCCTGGAGGGAGGCCATGCATTTCACTGACTGAAGACCCTGCACTCTGAGGCCATCCAAGCCTCATGCAAGTGTTGAATTCCTCCTAGGAAAATCTGTCTCCAAATGTCAGCTGCTGTCCCCAGGCCCAGCTCAGGAGGCAGGGAGGGCGGGCTCATGGCTGCTGCTCACTGGGGGCACAGCGAATCCTCTGGCTGTCCTTCATATTCTGACACCAGCTCACACAGTGACACGCTTTCTGGTGGCACACGTTCCACTGCTGAAGTTGTTTATGTGTCTCTTAAGTATCCTTAATACACACCTACAAAAGTACATAAAAGTTGCATTTTTGCGACTCTTCCCTTTCCCAGATTAGGAAACTGAGGCCCAGGAGTGTAAATGGCTGGCTCGGGCCCTCGCCTTTGGATCCAGCGAGGCAGGGCCACAGAGGGGCTGTCTTTGCCTTCTCCAGCACATTGCTGAGTGGCCACTCATCCCTGGGTGTTTGCTGCTAGGCATATATGTTCAGTTCGCGGGTGAGCCTCAGAAGCCGAGGGCAGGAATCCTGGTGCCCACAAGGTTTCTAAAGCCACGTGGGCTGTTGGGTCCTCCTGGCCAGCACTGCGCTCAAGCATCCTCACTCCCTTCCACTTGTTGGAGGACTGGATTGCCAGGTGGTGCATCTGACAGGGCTGGTGCAGATCGAGTGTGGGGGTCAAAAGGTTGCCTGGAAAATGAAGCTCCTGGAACTGTCCTCCTGGGCAGGAGCTGCGTGTGACTGCTCAGAAAGCAGTGTCATACGTGAGTGCCAGAGGTCTGTGGATGACATCAGCATGTCCTCACTCAGTGCATGGTGCTGCAGAAACAATGCAGAGGGCCGGCCAGCCCCCTCTGAGAGTGTCAGGGAATCTACTCACCCTGCCATGAGACACGGGCATCACTGGAAGGCGACTCTGCAGTACGTGTTTTTCAGTGTGTCCCCTACCTTCTTGTTTCTCAGAGTGACCCAGTGCTCACTGAGCATCCTACATAGGTCCTGCATACCTGACAGGATGGTCACTGAGGCACAGAGCCATCCCAGCCAAATGGTCTGTGCCCTGGGCTCTCTTCCTCCTTCACAGAAGGCTTCCAGGTTCTGTGCATCAGGGTAGAAAGAACACACAGAGCTGAAGGGGAGTGTGGCTTGGAAGGTGGTCCCTGCAGCTGGCACTTTGCAGGTTCCCACTTGGGAGGCTAGAGGATGGGCATGTGAAGGACAGTGCTGCTCACCCTGCTGAGGCCACCAGGAAGTCCTCTTCCCTGAGCTGTTCGTCCTTGTGCAGGATGGGTGGGAAGTAAAGCTGGGGTGCACAAGGTACTGAGGTGGGTCCTGCCCCCATTACCAGTAGCCCCACAGGCTCAGGGCAGGCTACTGTGCACCAGGGTGCAGGTCAGGGCCTGTTTAGGAGTCTAGGGGTGCAATATGAAGCAGGTGTCCCCCACACAGGTGAAGACAATCTCATGTAGCTTTTGCTCTGCCTCATCACACAAAGGGCAGAGACTGGAATGTGTTGGCTTGAGTGTGGGACCGGGCGGACTGGCTCTGGGTCAGTGTGCTTCATGCAGTGCTGGCACCTGCATGGGTGACACCTCAGCCACAGGGTCTAGCAGATGTGTCCATCAGGAAGGCACTGTTCTCAGCGCTGGCCACTGAGTTGGAGGAGCTGGATCAGGCCTCCCTTGGGCCCAGTGGGCTGATGAGAACCATAGTCACTCTAGAGCCGAACTTTTCCTGCTTTCCAAATTTATGAGAACATGGGAAGTAACAGGAAAGTAAATGGCAGTGGAATCAGATCAGCCCAACAACATTGTCCAGAAGCAATGCTGACGTCGGCAGCATCCTGAAGGCCATCCGTCGGGTACCGGCTGCAGTGCAACTGTCCGTGGGCAGTAAGCCAGGTGTCTGGGACACTGAGAACCATTCTGGCTGTGGGGGACGTTTGGGCGTCTGGTCCCCTACTCTGCAGATGCCATCCATGTGGTTCATTTGGATGTTGTTTAGATCCATGGTCTGCATGGCATCTTGTTTCCAGTTGTGTTTACCAAAGGGAGTGAAAAGTACTGTTCACAGATTGCGAGTGTAACTATGTGCAGGTACATGTTTGTGTGTGTAAGTGTCTACCCATAAAGGACATGTTTCATTAGTCCACTTGTGCAGGTTATGGCTACAGTCGAGTTGGTGACTCAGTGAAACTGCACCGCACACACTTAAATATTTGAACAGGATAAAAACCACATCTGGTTCTTAATTTTCTACAATCCTGGAAACTTCTAGAACTTGTTTTTGCTTTCATTTTAAAATTGATTTCTGCACTGGAGAGCCCCAGCCCTTCCTTTCTGGGCCTGGCAGAGTGGCCTCCATGGAGAGGGGACAGAAGCAAAGGCCATTCCCCATCAGCACACACCACAGGGCACCGGGAGGTGCCCTCAGGCCTGTAAGAGAGGAGTGGCAGCCCCACAGTGTGCCACTGATGCCAGCCTAGGCAGAGCCATCAGGTCTGCATGCTGAGGAACGCTCCCTGGCCATCGTCCCGAAAACACGAGGGGACCAAGCGTTGCCAAATGTGCGAGATGTGATTCCTCTTGCCAGGAGGCCATGTACCTGCCACCTCACAGGAGTGCTGGCAGCATGATGACTGCAGGACAGACAGCAGGACACAAAGCAGTGGGGCCTGCGGTGTCTGCGCAGCTCAGGCTGGTATGGCATATCTGCTGATTTCCTGGCATCACAGTGGCTCAGTTGGCCCCGCATGAAAGTTTTAAGATCCAAAGGCCCAACTGACCAGAGGAAGGTGCTGGACTCTTCTGCGGCCTGGGATGGTGCAGCCTGGACTGTGTGGACTGTGCCATATACTCTAGGCTATGTCACATGGATCACCAGAGGTGTTGGGCTTCAAGGTTTTTACATCTTCATACATATGTACTTTTGTAAATTGTAGAAAACCAGTGCATGGAATCTGGACTTCTGGTCTGGTGTGGCAACAAATGTCCACACTGTCATTCCTGGCCTCTGGTATATGGATTTGAAAGGGATTTCCCACATCAACTCGGGTCCCCCAGAGATGGCTGCTTTACTGAGGGCTCCAGGCCCCTGTGTCCTGCAGGAGGAGACCCTGTCATCCATAAAGTTTTCTCTTCCCTCCTAGGTCCCTTTGAAAACATGTTTTGAAGCCTAAGATGTTTGCAGGGACTTGAGCGATTTCCCTTGCACACCGAGGTTGTAGGATGTTCTTGGGTTTTGTGTTACACCCTTTGTCCTCATGGGAGCTCTGAGGTGAGCCAGGCCTGTACTGTTAATCTGCTGTTTCAGTTTATTAATAATGCAAGTATCACCACACCACCACCTGGTATCATTTGGTGCTTATGACGTGCTCTGTGTTCCCAGTGCTTATCTCATTTAATCCTTGCAGTGTGTAGTAAAAGTACCTGCAGCGTGTTTCACTCCTGTGTTGCCATGCCCCCGGGCGCTCACTGATGGAGGTTCTCGCTGCAGCCTTTGCACGTGTGCAGCTTTCACCCTCCTTCTGTGAATGAGACCAGCCAGCTGGCCGAGGCCAACTCCTCTACTGGAGGAGCTGACTGCAGTGTGGTATGCCTATGGCCTGGGGAGGTGGGCTGCAGTGGGACAGGGCTGATGCAGGCCCAAGGCCTGACAGCTTTGGGAGGCTGGGTCCAGCAAGAGGACAGCCACTGTGCTGAGTGTTGACAGGAACTTGGGGAGCCTTAGGGTGCCCAAGAAAAGCTCCTGGGCAGGTGGCCTACTTGAGAGCACTGAGGATGCAGCTGCCTGGCTGCGTTTTAGGGCTGAGTGATGAAACCTGTAGCTGTTGCTTGATGCAGCTAATAAATGAGCAGTTTTTAAAGATAACCTCATAGCCAGGCATGGTGGTGCACGCCTGTGATCCTAGCACTCAGAAGGCTGAGGTAGAAGGATCACTGTGAGTTCAAGGCCAGCCTGAACTGCATAGGGAGTTTAAAAAAAAAAGATAACTTCAACAGCCATTAGGCCTGCCTTGGATTTTTCACTAGAGGCACCAACAGCTCAGCTAGTTGGCTTTAAACTGTGAATTAAAAAAAAAAAAAAAATCCACCTGGAAATGCTAAGATGACAGGAGGAGTCACAGAACAAAGTGTCTGCAGTGAGGAAAGGAAGTTGGGGCAAGCACACTGGGGTTCCTGCCCCATCTGGCTGCCTGCACAAAGCCCCCTGCCCCTCAGGACATAGGGCCAGCCCATTGCCGTGTCAGGCCTTGCATGGGTGTCCCCAGTGCCTACAGAAGGATGAGGACTTCTGTCCTTCAGGGTAGTGTTGGTTCTTGTTGAGGACAGGAAGTGCACTTTCAGCCAGACCTGGGGGAGGGGGCAGAGATAACACACAGCGCAGAAGATGGAAGGCAGAAAGAGCTCATTTCCAGTCCTCAAGCCTCGGGGCTTCCAGAGTCCCTGTCGTTTCAGAAACACCTCATACCTGTGCTGTCCATTTTCCTACCCTTCCCTTGTGGGAAGCTGGGTGTGCATGGCGCTGGCAGAGGAGCGGGCTCCGCCCAGAACTCTGCTGCTCTCCTGTGCCCTGTGCCGTGGTGCTAGCATCTCCCACCAGGGCAACTTTGAGGACTTGGGACCTGAGCTGGTGAGTCTGACGCTCAGTGTCTCAGTGTCCAGGCAGTGCCCTGCATGTCATTTCCCTGCCTGAGCTGATGTGGCTGGTCCTCTCAGAGGCCTGCCTAGAGGAGGCTGGGCCACAGCCCCACGTCCCTGCAGGAGGATGCCAGCATCAGTACCCAGACGCTCGGCAGTCACCTGCAATGGGCAAGAACTCAGCTCGAGAGGGACTTCTCTGCAAGGGATCTGAGGACTAGGCTGATGGACGGTTTTTCTGCCGGGGTGCACCTGAGGCCGAGGGAGGGTCTGGGAGGGCGCTGTGTTCTTGGCAGGCAGCCTGGAGTGGGCATTGGGCTGGTTGGTTTCTGCCAGCTGTCTCTGAGTAACTTGGTTCTTTCCACTGCATCACTGGAACTAGGAAGACCAACCCTTTGAGAAACATGGGGTACAGACTCTCCCTTCCAGAGGGAAGCTGATCCTTTCCAGACCTCCTGACTGAGCAGTGTTAAAGAAGGTGGGGTTGGTCCTCTAACTAGGATTCCATGGAAGGGCTTCCCCTGTGAGATTTGCTTATCATTTTAACGTAAGAAGCCAGATGAATTTGTTGCCAGTTTTGCTTTGCCCTTGACTTTGATGTGAACTTGCCCAAGCATCCCTAGAAATTTCCACTTAACGCATTTCTTGACTGATAACTGGGTTCTGGGCTTTGACCACTGCCTGCTCATTTGTCACAAAATGTCCCATGCACTCCTTTGGGGAGAGCTGTTCTGCAGAAAAGAGCTGTCCACTGTCCGTCTCCATAGTAGAGCCTGCAGGAGGAGGACAGCCTGTGTTCGCTGGCTGATCTGGTGAGCTGTCTGTGGCTGCTTTTCATGGCTAAGGAATTATCCAGCCTGCAGGACTTGGAGACCTAGAAAAGATTGGTGGCTTGGGTCTCAGGCATATCTCCTCAGCAGCAGTGTCAGCAGGCTTCTGACCGAGAAGCACAGGGTAGCCAGGCAGTAACTGCGCCACAGCAGCCAGTAGCATTGGGTCACAACTCTACTTTTTCTTCATGAAAAAAACAAATGAAACAGTGTAGGAGTTAGAAAGGCCTGATTTGGCCTTACTGGCTCTTGGCCTTGTTCCTGTCCCCAGGCTTACGGCTCCTCGTGACAGGTAGGGGACAAATCCGGTGGGGCCCTCCAGGTGGGAGGAACATTCCAGAGCAGGGAGGCGCGCTTGCACTGTGCAGCTCTCTACCAACCCAGGTTGTGGTGCATGCGCAGAGGGGAGATGCCCCCTTCCCAGAGGGTGCCTGTGGCTGGAAGTGAAGGAGGAGGAGATGGGGCTGGCCCACACAGTAAGGACAGGCACTGAGATCCTCTGCCAGCCCTCCTGGGACCCAGGATAGTGTGAGTGACAACAAAGTGTGCTTCCCTTTGCACATCTGGCAGGAGCAGTTGTGGAAGAAGAGGAGGAGGAAAAGAGCAGTTAGTCTGGAAGCATCTGCAGGGCCTGGAAGGAGCATTCTGGGCATCCTGTACACCCCGGGCTCACTTGGGGGCAAAGGGGCACCATTTCCCGTGTTTCCACTCATGTGACGCAGGGTGGCCTGACCAAGCCTCTTCTGTGTTTGCAGACTGAGTCAAGTATGGATCAAAATTTTTTTCCTGCTCATTTGGAAGAAGAGGAGGAACAGACACTGGGCTGGTGAAAAGCAGAGGCCTCTTCAGCCCTCCTTTCCAGAGCTTTCTTGAAGGGGCATGATGATGGGTTCTCTGCCTATGGGGGAACCACCACCAGGGTGGCAGTCGGGCACTGCAGATGTGGCTAGCGCAACTGTGGAACTAAGTGCAAAAGCACGCAGGTTAGATTTTAATTCACACAGCTGCGCGGGGCAGCCAGGGGCTCCCTATTGTGCCACGCTGGGGCTGGCTCGGCTTGTAGCTTGGTGGCCCTTCATGCATGGCTCCATCATGCATAGTTGGCCCTCTGCGTTTCCCAACAGTGACCCTGGTACCTGTGGCAGAGCTGGATCATCTTCACAGTGACTTGGCCCGGGCCCTTCCTCAGAACTGCTTGCAGGGTGTCAGTGAGCACCATTCTATTCTGGGGGGCTCTTCCACAGCAGAAACTGCCTCAGTGGCATGGGAGTCAGGGCCTTATGATGGGGCTCAGGAGGTTCACAGAATGGAACTGCAGCAGGCCTTTGCAGGACAGTGGCACCGTCTACCACCACCTGCCCCCAGTGCTCCGGATATCAGGGCTCTGACCCCAGAAGCATCCCTTGGCTCGCAGCCTACCTCACTCACTCTCCAGGTTGGGCTTGTCTGCCCAAGAGCAGGACGGGCGGTCGGCGCAGCAGGCGACAGACCCGGCTGCCTGGCTTCCGAGCAATGTCTGCAGCAGTCCGTGCAGAGTCGGTGCTCTCTAGCTCTTTGCACTCGAGGAGCGCTCCTTTGTTTCTGTGGATCATGCTGAGAATTGCTGAGCCTACCAGTAAATATCGGTGGCTCACCTGTTAAACATTAATGCAGACTGATCTGTGCAGCAGAGTAGCCGAGTCTGCTGCATGCCTGCAGGAAGTGTCGCCCCCTTGCAAGCATGTTTCTTGTTCTTGTCTGAGTGCCTGCATAATGTGAGGGGATCAGAGCATCTGTTGGTGATCAGACCATCTCCATGTTTTGTTCAAGAGGCTTCAGCCTGTTGTTGCACACAGCATGCCCCTGAACTGCAGTAACTTGGCTTGGTGCAGCCTCGTATCAGGAAAAACTAACAAAAGCACTGTGGTATCAGATGCCCCATGATGATGTGTGTTCACGCCAGTGCTGACCATCTGGTGTGCCAACTCTTGGAGAATATTTGCAATGGCACATGCCACCCACTTCTGATTGCTGAAAATTTGAAGCAAGAGGTGGGATTAAACAAAGGAGAGACATCCCGAGAGCCTGTTTTTCAGGAACCGTGCCGTTCATCCTAGGGCACACTGAACTCTCCACTGACTGTGAGCAGTGAGGTGTGTTTTGTTTAAGTGCTGCTGCTGCGTAGGAGAAGGGTGATGATGTCACATTGTGGGGTCCCGGGTGGAGGAGACTTAGCCATGATTCATAGCTCTGTAAGAATGGCAGAAGGCCCCTGCCTGTGTTGATGACTTGTGTAATGGTCACTGGGGTTTTGATGAAGCAGATAGAGCCCGGAACGGGACTGTGGCGGTGACAGGCCTGAGGGGTTGTGAAGACTGAATGAGGAATCCCGCGTTGAGTGCTTAGCTTTCGTCAAGCGACGGTGGTAATTGCGACAGTGGGGGTGGCCAGGACTCTGGAACGCTGCACTGTGTGCACCTGAAATTCAGGTTGCCCCAGGGTCTCCCCTGGGATGTGGGGGCCTGGTGTGTAGGAGTCCTTACTGTGGTGCCCAGGGGCTCTGCCAGCCTTTGTGAACTCTGCCTTGCACCCAGCTCTGCCTATTTCAGGAACACCCAGATTTCCCCTCCTGTCCCCACGTCTGCTTTCGTTGGAACACTTAGTTAAGAGTCGTTTGGTTTTGTGTTACTTGTTTATGTTTTAGTCCGTTAAATTCTCATTGTGGAAAATGCATTCACCTCTTGTGATTTCAGCAAACAGATTTATGTACCTCGTTGCAAGGTAGCTGTCCACACTGTGGCTGGCTGCAGTATTTCTTCAGTGTCTTCCCATGCCTCTGTGAGCAGTGGCAGAGTGCTGGCCAAGGCACTGGTGTCAGGCTGTTGGACCTGAGGCTCTGTGGTGTGGACGTGCTCTCCTGTAGCTACAAAAATAACACTTGCTTTTGTGTTTAGAAACTTTGCCTTCATTTTCTAGGTCTCTGTTTTCTGAAAAGTTTTAAAGTGAGGCATATAGTCTGTGATTTCCCTTACATGTTTGTGGTGCCTGCTGTGGCATATCCTGTGCCTGGCAAGACCACATGAGAAAGATGCTGATGTGATGGGGTCTGGCAGAGACTGTGGGAGCTGATGTGACCTAGGACACTGGCTGAGTGACAGGTGACCTCTGTGTGCAGCTGGTGTGGCCTGGGCCCCACAGGTTTTTGTTAGCTAACATGGAGCAGAGCTAAGCAGGGCCTCCTGTCACACACAGGCTTGCCAGCAGCTCCAAATGAGTTCTCTTGCCTAAGGACACAGCAGTACGGTGAGATTCCATGGTGCCTCAGACCACACAGCGAGGGGGCCGCAGAACCCCGACAGGAACTGTGCACCCAGTGTCTCAGCCCTGTGCTGTCCTCCCAGTGCTAAGTGCAGGGATGATGCAGAACACTGGTTGCGTCCTGCAGGACCTTGGCGGCTAGCTGCAGGTCAGTTGCACTGTGCCATCTCCTGGTGGGACAGGCCTTCTCCAGAGGGCAGTCCAGTTTGGAGGCCCATGTTCTGTGCAGTCACTGAGTTGACAGCAGAATAGAGACTGCCAGGGTGGGAAGTTAAGAAGCTGTTGGTGGAGCTAGTACCTGCTGCTCGTGGGAGAGTCAGGGGCACGAATGCACCTCTACTTGCACTGTCCTCAGCCTTGCTTCTGTCAGGCTTACAGAATGATTCATGGGTCCAAGGGATGACTGGTGTCCCCTCATTACCCCCACCCCCGTGTTCTTGACATGCCCAGAATAAGGGCATAGACTGGCCCTTACAGGAAGTAGCATATGCTGAATTCTGGTTTGCTCTTTAATGTAGAAATGAACAGAACTTTGAGTTTTGATATTTTTCCCTGCACCCAGGGAACATCCTTTGGAAGCCATCTAGAGCTCTATTCATTTGTTTGGCAGGAATAATCAAGTATTGAATGTCAAGGAGATTGGGGCCAGGAGTACAAGATAGTCTGCCTCCAATGAGACTGGTAGGTGGGGACACAGTCACAGATCCAGTGCTAAGACAGTCTGCTCCCAAGACCCCAGGCTGGGATGGAATCTGAGCCCCTGGTTCCTGTCACTTGCAGGATGCTCAGAGTCTAGAGTGGGTACAGCCTGTCTATCCCTGTCCATAGGCAGCTTTGGGCAGTGCAGCCTTGGTTTGTAATTTTGTGACTGTTCAAGGGAAAAGAGCAGAAATGATCAGATAAATGTAAAGTCCTTTAAAAGAAAAAGAAATGGTGTGGCTCTCTGAATGCCAGCCAGCCTCGTGGCCCTGGTCTGTGGAGGCCCTGAAAGGTATTGAGGCCGCAGGAAATGTCATAGGTGACCTTTATTCAAAGCGTTGGTGCTCAGCTGGCTGTCTGCATCTAAAAAAGTGAGCCTGCGGCTCATGAAAAAAGGGAAACCAGAGAAGCAGCCAGGGAGAGGACAGGGCTGTGACCACCTGCTACTGGGCAGGGACTGCCAGATTGATGATGAAGTCCTGTTCATGGCCAGGTGAGGGTGTCTGTGCCTGGGGCACACCCATTCCCAAGCATGCCCTGTGTGTGTGCATGTGCACGTGGAGGCAGGTGCACAGACAGACTGATTGGAGGAACACTGGAGCTGGCTTCTCCAGGCTGTTCATGCAGGGACCGTGTATCCTGTGTGAAACACCATGATTCTGCTGTCACCAGTTTTGGTGGGGTTATTTGATTTCAGAGAGTAAAGCGAAGGTCAGGAGGAGCAGCAGAGGAGAGACGGCCAGGGTAGGAAGCCTGAGGAGGCAGCCGCAGGGGGATGTGATGAAGGGTGAGCAGGTCCCTGGGCAGCAGCAGCATCTCGCTTCCTCCCAACGTTAGTACAGCACCTTTTTATCTTGGGACACTGTAGACAGGAGTAAATGCCTGTGACGATGGGGCACAGCTCTGTCTGAGTCACCTCCCCATCCTGCCACCCAATGTCCCTGTGAATGTCTGCTGTGTTTCCTTGGACCCTGGACTTGAGCCTGCCTTATCACTTCTTTCACAGAACCAGCTTTCTCATGCCTGCCCTTTTTGCCCTTGCCAGCTGCCCACTCTGTGCAGACTCCTTGGCAATTGTCCGGAGCCTGTGGCTGAGCCTTCTCACCCTGCTAAGCCAGGCTTGCAGGTTTCCCCTCACCTCCCGATAGCTCTCCCTCCATGAGATCAGGCTCAGTGTGGTGCTCCGGCTTCTCCCACAGCTCCCAGCATGACCCCAGGGGAGGCCCACATTGCAGTCACAGGTAAGGAAGGGCAGTGTTGGAAGCCAGTTCCCATGAGGCTATATCCCAGAAGGGCTGCTTTAGCTGCCATAGAGATGCAGGAGACTGCCCCCGCCCTGGCCGCCACCTTCTGCTGCTTCAGATTTTGGGGTGCCTTACGGTTTCTCCACCACCAGTTTCCTAGGACAAGAGCTAGGCAAACTGACACAGGCAGGGTTTTCTACTCTTCTCTACTGTCAGTTCTCTCAGTTTTCACCATACAGTGGCTCTCTGCCCAATCCTGTCCCTCTTGTCACCACCATGTCCATCCACAAAACTGGATGGGCTCCAGCTTCCATTTGTCCATCCCTCAGCTTTCAGAAGCCCCTTGGCTAGAGCCCTGCATGAGTTACTGTTGCCTTTCCCCATGGTGACAGGCTGTGTCTCGTGGCATCTCTTTTACCTGCCTCTCTGGCTTTGGGATGTCACTTCTTTCAGGAAGTAGTGTGGCCTTTGCATATGAGCGTGATCCTTCCCCGAGCCCCAGCGTGAAAGAGTATTTGATGAGGACTTCTGTGTTGGCCCAGCAGCCGTGGGGGTGGCCACGCTGGGCTTCGAGGCTCCTCCCCATCCCTGAACCCTTAGCCCCTCATAGTAGCAAGCTGCTGGTCTTTATGGGGTGAGTTTGGGTTTTCCCCTATTAAGCCCCCCTTTTAAGCCCTGCCCTTGATAGTAGCTTTGTACCCCTTTGATTGCATATGGTAGGGGACATCTGAAACAGGCTTTTCTAAAACATAATGTTTTCCCCAAGATGTTTGACTTTCTTTATCAGAAGCTGGGAAGGGGACAGGTCCTGGCCAGACCTCTCTAGAAAAAACTTCTAGAAATCCAGAAGGCAGTTACCATGTTAACTTTTGAGATGCCCCAGATTGAAGGAACCAGCTGGGCTCCTCTGAAAGTACCTTTTCCAGCTTATTTCAAGGGAGCCCGTCCTGTGAGCCTCTCGATGCCCTCCTAGGGCAGTCTTTGGGAAAGGCGTTTCTGAGGACTGGCTGAGCTGGAGCAGGTCGGTGAACAGTTGCTTCCTGCTGCGGCCCAGGCTGAGGCGGAGGCGGGGCAGAGGCTCTGCACTGCCACACACTGGCAGCTGGTCAGGCCTGGACCCACAGGCCTGGACCTCTACTTCAGGAGGTTGGTCCTGGATTTTTCTAGAAGGGTAGCACCCACTGTTTGAAAAGTGAAACCATATCTAATGAGTTTACTAGTGATTATTTGAATAACTTAAAAAGTGACATCATTCCCTCTGAATGGGGCTTTGCTAGGGATGCTGTTGGGTGCTTTTTTTATACCCATTGTTTGGGTCCTTATAATTTGTGTTGGTCGCTTACATAACAGGAGTGGTCCCTCAAAAGTCCCTGTGAAAGATGACAAGATGACCGGCCTCTTTGTCCCTGGTAGCTTACTTCCATCCTAGCCCCTCTTCCAGAAAAAAGAAATGAACACAACCAGTCCCTCCTCTGGCCTGCTTGTTTGTGATGGTGAACGCCTGGAGAGTTCCTGAGTAATACTCCCGTTATTCAGCTTCTCCCATTACTCTGGCTGGACTGCCTGGACATGGTGCATTTGCTTTTCTGGAATAAAGAGATGCATTTTCAATAAAGGTTGGTGGTTGTGTTTTCCAGGCCTTGTACACCTTCTTGTAGTGGCCCTGGGTTCTTGCAGGGTGGCTCAAATGGCAGCCTGCTTGATGTGATATCTTTGGCTCCTGGCTTGGGGACAGTGGTAAGTATGGATTGCTGTTCTTACTGTGGAAGCCCTCAAAGGCCCTTGCTTCACACATGCAGCAGACAAGAAGTGCTGGACAGGGCTTTTTGTTCTGCCCAGGGAGCAGCCAGGAACAGCACCTTGCTGACTGCTCCCCAGGCTGGGTCAGCTCAGGCCTCTCTGTGCCTGCATGGACAAGAGCAGCAGGGCAGCGCTTGCTCTGCAGGTGCTCCTGGAGGGGCCGCCAGGTGTGTCTGGAGATGCAGGGCCTTGCAGTGCCTGGATGCTGGGAGCTCCCTGCACCTAGCAAAATATCAGGATCCCCCTCCCCAGCCCTTAGAGGCAGACCTGGCCCTGTGCCCTGGCTGGGGCCCCCCTCATGCTGCCATCCTGGGAACATGCCACCCACCTCAGCTGGGCTCCACCCAGGACCCCCTGCCAGGCTGCAGACAGAAGGCAGAGCAGCAGCAGGAGCAAGCTCTTGGGGACAGAGCTGGTCTTCCTGGGGTCTCTGCCAACAGAGGGACAGGGCCTTGCTCTTTGAGCCTTGGCCCTTTCTCTAAAAGATGCTGGTAGACATTTAAAATCTTCCTTAAGACGTTTTAAATGTGTAGACTTAAAAAACAAAATAAAAAGCACACATATAGATAGCTCCAGTGTTCCCCCTGCCAACTAGGGCTGTGAAGTAGAAATTAACCTAAATTAGGAAGATAATTGTTCCTGTGTTAATTGTGGGTTGTCTTCTAAAGCTGTGTGCATTCTGCAGGCTCCAGCAGCAGGCTGGCTGCAGGCCCTCCTGTGGGTTACTGTGCACTGGCACCCTTAGAGCCTGAGTTCCCGGAAGTGGGGACCAGCTTCAGTGCTCCCCCCACTTGGCTCCGTTGCAGCTCCACAGACACACTCTGGGTGACAGGACAACCTTCACCTTAAATCCCACTCCTGGCCTCTCCTGGCCCCTTGGGCCCCTCCCCCACCTGGCTCTTCAACACGGGAGACATAAACAAACACCAGTCTATTTTCAGGGCGTGCTTGGTGTCACAGCTGTTATGGCTGTGCACATTGGCTGGCAAGGCCATCCTGGCCCCGCACCTGCCCCAGATGCCTGCACTTGGCCTCAGCCAGCCTGGGCTGGCCCTGGCAGACGATGATGACTTGCAGTCCTTTCCTTGCCCACACTCTTGGTTTTCTCCCTGAGATGGACCTCCCAGTGGGACTGTGCTGAGCAGGGCCCCAGGGCCCTGGGCTGGTTGGTGTCTCTGAAGCCCACTGAGGAAGCGTGGTCATCCTGAGTGGCACACAGCACCTGCTGTAGGCAAGCAGTCTTCCGGGTGGGTTTTCTTCCATTTTCTTACTGCCTGGGTCATTTTCTTCTATGAGTCAAGATTGGGTAAAACTTCTCAAGTGTCACTCCTGTGCCATAAGTGAACAGAGCAGGCACCTCCAGGCACATGGTGTGGCTCAAGGTGCGTGGGGACGTGTGCGTGTACAGGTCAGCCTGCTCCTGCTCCTGGGGTGCTCAGCCTGCCTGCTGGTTTTGAGAGTAAAGCTCAAATCCTGGCCCTCCAAGTTTCTTTTAGTGACACTGGAGAGTTCGAGGGTCTTTAATTTACCAAGAACCCTCCTCCCTGAACACACACAGAAGCGTCCTGGAGCAGTGGAAATGAGCTTGCACTACTGCTAGGAGTCCTTGTGATCAGTGGTGTTTGGTGTCCACATCACTGCTGCTGGGTGTCCATGTCGTTGCTTGTATCCCTGAAGTTACTGGTGGTGGGTGTCCCTGTAGTCTGGCCTGTTGGAACCAAATCTGGGGCAGTGTCCAGTGGGAGACCCTGGCTGGTTCCTCCTAACCCCTTGAGTGCTCACTGTACGTGAGGTGAGGCAGAGGTCGCCATGCAGGACCAGCCCCTGTGCGCCTGCTCAGTTTCGTGGTGTCTCCTCCTGTATTCCATGTCCTCCAGGGAAGGCCTTTGTCCTTTCTGTTTGTTACTGAGGAAAAGATGTTACTCAAAGTGCTTCACCTGCTGACTTGGATTGGAAGTACAGGCACACAAGGACGCACAGCACGTGAATTGAAGGTCACATGTAGAAATGGCTCTAAGTGACATCAACTAAACCCTAGCTTAGGACTTTCCTGTTTTGGTCAGTGCTTTGTGTTAAAAAAACAACAGCCTCAAGACTGTCTTTGCCACAACACCATAAGATGACTCAGTATGTTTTCTCTTACAGCTTTTGAAATTGTGTCTTTCGTGTTTGAGGCTTTGGTGTTGGTATGCAGAGCAGTTTGGGGTCAGCCCCAGTTTCTTTCCCCATTTGCTGACCCTAGCACTTGAGCTTCACCTTCCTGCAGGAGGCCATGCAGCCCGCCAGGGGCTGTCACACTGCTGTCTCTTCTGTGTGTGCAGGAGCCAGCCAGAAGCGGGGCCTGGAGCTTGGCCTGTTTTCCCTCCAGGCTTGCTCGTGCCCTCAGCATTGCAGGGCCCTTGGCCAGCACCCCATCCCCGAGAGTCACACAGCCATGCTCCTCTGCAAAGCCCAGGGGAATATTCACAGACATTGAGTGGAATATTATGAGTGAATTTGGAGGAAAACTGGCTTCTTTAGAGTGCAGTTGTTTGTGTGGCAAATCTTCCTATTGATTTGGTCTCCTGGGGTATTGTTCCATAGATTGTTTTAATCTCCATAAAGGTCTTGCAGAAATTTAATCTTGGATAGATTGCAGTTTGTTTTTCTGTTATGGACAGTATCTTCCTTTTAAATTAAGTTTTCTGTTTATGGAAATGCAGTTGATTTTTGTATTATCTTTTTCTATCCAATCACCTTGCAGTTTTAATTTCTGATCATTTTTCTGCGGCTTCTTCAGTTTTTCTCTTTTTTTGGTGCCAGAGATCGAACTCATGACTTCGAGTTTGCCAAGCAGGCACTTATGCCACTGAGCACAGCCTTATTCCGTTTTTCTAAGACAAAGGCTAATAATGGCTGCAGTGATGGTTTTGCCTCTCCCTCCATACTGGTCTATCTTCCCAGTCTCCCAGCGCTGGCTGGGAATTCCAGTTTGACCCTGTGCAGGGGCAGATTTGAGGCTTCCTTGGGTATGCCGGGGCCAAGAGGAATGGTTCCTCACACTGCCCCGGGTGACAGGACAGACTCCCTTTCCCAGGCTGGCTTCCCAGAGACCATGCCTCCTTCCCTGGATGCATTCATCTCGTCTGCTGCGAGGATCATCTATTCTCTCTTGTGATTTTTAATGTGGTGAATCACACCTATAGGCTTCCACTGGCAGACCCCGCTTGGCTTCTGGTCACAGACTTAGCTGGTTTGTGACAAACACTGTCATTTTATATTTGGCCAGAGTAGGTCTGTAGTGCTTCTGGCTTTTCATCCTGTTCTTGAGTTATAGGGCCTGTAATTTTCTTTTTATGCTTTGCAGAAGAGTCTTAAAAAAGAATGGCTAATTCTTTCAATGTTTGGGAAAATCAGTCTCTAAGATTATTGGGAGTTGATGTTTTCTTGGTGGTTAGATTTTCTAGCTGCCCAGTATCTTTAATGGTTACTGACAGTCTAACTTCATAATTCTTCTAGTACGAGTTAAAAATGATCTTTTAAGAACTTTTCTTTGTTTTATTGTGGTGGAAGTTTTCATGATTTTTTTTAAGTCTTCTGGATTTGTACTTATGCACCTTGTTTCATCCTTCACATTATTTATTCTTTCTGATCAATCTTTATTTTTTTCAATCAATTTTTGACTCCCATCAAGCCTCTTACTTAGGTGTTTGCTTTTTTAATAATCTTATTTTACTTGGGTTAATTCTGGAGGTCTTTTCTGGCATCTGAGGTGGATGTGCTGCTCCACGATCCTCTGTCTTTCTTTTCTCACAGATGGGTGCCGCTGTTCCCATACCTGTGGTCTAGGTGTCTAACACAGGCCCCGACGTTTAGCATTGTCATTTCCTGCTTGGTGTTTGCAGGTCCTGTTGGTGGTGTACACCTTTAATGTGATGGTGGAGGAGTGACACTGTGCCTCGTGGTCTTTCTCTAAAACACACAGCCCCACGCTCATCCTGGGAATGTCATACAGATCCTGGATATGAGATGTCCTACAGCATCCCTGGCCAGGGCTCCTTGACACTGCCAAGGTCATCAGGAACCAGGAAAGCCAGAGTAACTGTCTGGGCCATAGCAGTCACAATGTCCAAAGGTGTCGTCAGGGGGTCCTGGCCCCGCACAGCTCTGGCACTGGCTCGGGCTCACTGTTGTGACAGAAGTGCATCCTAAAAGGACAGGAACACAGTGGAGCTCTGGTGCAGGGCGAGGTCCCTTGGCACACAGGGCTCTGTTTCCCTCCCCACGTGCTCATCATTCCAGCCTGAGTCTTTTTTTCTTTTTTTTTCTTTTTGAGACAGAGTTTCACTATACAGTTCAGACTTGCCTTGAACTCAAAGCAGTCCTCCTGCCTCAGCCTCCCAAGTGCTGAGATTACACCCTGTGCCACCATGCCCAGCTCCTGCCGGTGTCTTCTCTCTTCCTTCTTGGTGTGTATATTGTAGGAGTTTGGTAGATCTGTTGGTGGGGCAATCTTTGTTTTTGTTTATTTTACCTGAGAATGTCTGTTTGGCCCCTGTTCTTGATGATTGTTTTGCAGATTTTCAGGATGATTTCTTTGACTCCTCCCTTCACACTGGGGGGCTTTTGGAAGGGGGCTTCTTCCCTTTGAGCTCAGGCGCCATGACCCCAGCTCAGCATCCCCAGCCTGCGTGTCCTCTGTAGGGGATGTCTTCACTGCTGATGCTCACATTCCTGTCACTTTGTGCTCAGGTTGGGATTGCTTTCGGGTCCATCGGTGTGTGTTTGTTCTTTGCCTGTGAATCTGTGCCTTTTTATCAGTTTTGGAAATTCTCAGCCCACGTTTCCTTCTGTGTTGTTCTGTTATCTTCCCTCTGGCCTTGTGGGGCTGTGAGTGGACAATCATCTGTTCCTTGTCATTTTACTTCACAAGGGTCTTCACCTCTCTCAGCATTTTGCTTTTGGTTGTGCCTCCTTCTGTTCAGCTGTTTTCTTCACAACTGTCCTCTAATGGGCTTAATTTTCTTTTTGGTGTCATGTAGTACCTATTGCTCCAAACATCCTTTGAGGCTTTTCTTTACCAAGTTTGTCAATTAAACTTATTTTTGAAAATCTGTTTAAAATGATTAATTTGAATAGTTCTGTATCTTCCCTTTTTGTTGCTTAAAAGTAAACCTTTAGTTTAATGAAAACATGTATGCAGATATGGGAAAACATAAATAGATCTTTTTTTAAAAAGTTACCAAAGTAGTTACTGTTCTGATTCTGATAATTTGAGTGGCTGAAGCATTTGTTTAACCTGGTCTTTGATACTGTTTAGCCCTTTCTTTGTTTTTTCCTTTTTGAGACTCACATTTATTTGGTATTGTGTATGGCAAGTGTGGTAATTTGAATTCAGGATGCTTTCCTTGGGACAGCATTTCTGTGTGCTGAGAAGCAGAGGTGCCTAGGGCCAGCCTGGATTTGGGAGACCTATCCTGAGCCCCAGCACCTATGGGTACTCCTTGGCTTGTCTCTTGTCAGTTTAGGTTGAATGTTTCTTTCACTGGCTTCTGGCTACCTGGACAGTGTCTGGACAGGTGCTGAGCCCAGCAGTGTGACAGAAGCTGTCTTAATGCAGAATCCAGGTTTCTACAGTGTAGTCACTTGTCTGGCACCATCTGCCCCATGGTGGGAAGGGATGCTCCGGCACTGCATCAGCAGCCTCTGGCCTGCTATCTACCCACTCCCTGGCCTTCTGCCTTCTCTGCACAGTCCCAGGGCCAGCAGAATCAGCACCTACCAAGGATGACCTGCTATCTGTTGCCCACCCACCCTGTCCCCCAGGGGCCTATGGTGCTAGAGAGCAGCACTAGTTTCATTTCCTGCCATACTTGGGGATTAGAACCCAAATCCCAGCTAGGCCTTCACCTCCAGTGTGGCCTATTCCAATCCATTGTGGCCCCATGTTCTGGCACCCTGGGTAGGTGCTCACATGCTGCCTGACACCTCCTCCCATCCAGGTCACCCCTGCATGATGCAGACACAGGCTTGGCTCTGATTTGCTCCAGCATCCCTTGCCACAGGACACCCAGGGCTGCCAGCTCAGCTTGCAGGCCTGTCACCTAGCACATGTGGGAGCTGTTCCCTGGAAGTCGACCTGACTGCCGGAGGGAGGCAGAGCTGAGGTGCTCACCTGGGGCTTCTCTGATGGAACATCTGTTGGCCATCCTTGGTACCAGCACCCACTCCTCTGTCATACATCCTAGCACCCGCCTGCCTGGCCCTGGCCTGCCCTGCTCCTTGGCTCATTTCCTCTGTCCCTCATACCAGCTACTCCAACCACCCATGTCTTTGAGTAAGATGCTGCTCACCAGAGCTCTGACGCCTTCCCCAGCCGCATTCATCGGGAACATGTCAAGGTGCTCTCTACGTCCTCAGCTTCTGTGTGGTCAGCTTGTGGTGGCCATGTCAGGGCCACTTCTCACTGCAGAGACCCACTGCAGGGCCTCCTTCCAGCTCTCCCTCCACCTCAGTGGCCCATGTGCCTGTGGTGTCTGTCATGAGGAGGGGTGTGTGGTAGAGATGGAGAGATGCTGAGAGCCACTGGACCAGAGGTCATGGTGCAAGCTTTGTGTTTTACAAAAGTGCTGCAGTGCTGCAGATTGGCATTCTTACCTGGAGGAGGACCTCTGCCCTGTGTCCTCGGCCCTTCCTGTGCCCTGGGCAGCCTTTCATACCCTGTGGGTGTGTGGTCCTACCTCCCAGCTCTAGGGAGTAGGTGTAATAGCTCCAGGTACTCCATATCACCACACAGCTCCTAGTCTCCATGCAGCCCGACTGCAACCAGGTGTCAACTCAGCCACCTGGAGACACATTTTGTTACTCTTCCCAGGCTCTTGATATCCCTCTCCTTCACGGAAAGTCTCTAGTGCTGCTGGGGCCATCTGCCTCCCTCCTCTGCTGCGCTTCTTGAAGCTGGCGCTGTCACAGCTGGACTGGGGAGCTAGTGCTGAATACATCCATGTGAGCTGCAGTTATGCAAACAGACAGCTAAATTCAAAACTGAGGACATTGGTTCCTAAAGCTCCCCCTGCCTGATTGTTTGCCCTGAGGCTCTCCTGTCTGTCTCTGGCTCAAACATTGCTGCTGGTTGGTCAGACCTCTTGAGGTGGCTGAGCTTGCTTACTCACTCAGCCCCGCTGTTCTCTGTTCCAGCTCTCGCTCTCCTCTGGAGGGCTTCAGCCACTTCAGGCTCCCTGCTGCTTGGGGCCCCACAGCTCTCTGGTTCTTTGCCTTGGCTGCCCCTGAGTTAGTCAGCAATTGTCTGTGACAAAATACCTGACATATGTCAGCTGTAAGGGGGAGCATGCATTTTGGCTTACAGTTTGAGAGGTCAGTTCCAGGTGGTTGGCTTCTTTGCTTTGGGGCCCTGATGAGGCAGAACATTGGTAGATGGCAGAGGAAAGCTGTTCACCTAGGAAGCAGAGAGGTGGTGGGAAAAGACCCAGAAAGAAAAGGGCCAAGGGCCAAATAGACCCTCCCAAACCATGCCCCTTATTTGCTTTGTCCCACAAGGCATCACCTCCTAATAATCCATTTGGTGAAGTTAGAGTCCCAGTGATCCAGTCAATTCCCAGAGCTCAACACTCCTTCAACTCAGGGAGCCTTCTGGGGTCATTTTAGATGATACTCATAAAAGGCCTCTCTGCTGGCAACTCTTTCCTTCTAGTTCTGGGTATCCAACTCCTCCACTCTGTCCAGTGACCAGCAGCCCACTCCTTACAGGTGCCTCTGCAGCACCCCACCCCACTCCCTCTTGGGTGCAGCTCACTAGTGCAGTGTCGCTTCAGGAACAGGGCTTAATCTGGTCCTCGGCTGCTTGCCCAGGGCCAGCTGCATGATCATGGATGGGTGAATCTTGCAGACATTGCATGTTTCGTTTAAAGATGATAGCAACACCTATGCCCAAGGACAAAATGGGTGAGTCTTGGACTTGCTGTTCACTGTGAATGGTTCTAGGACATGGACATTCTGGGTTACTTGGTTCTGATCATGTCTGACACTTTCTTCACAGGGGATGGGACTGCTCCTGAGCTTCTCGAGGGCCCAGTGTCGTCCCCTACCCTGCAGCTTCAGTGCTTGGGGCCAGGTGCAGGATGAGCAGCTGCCCATTGTTCCTGTCTGGTGCTCTGTGCCATGCTCTGCCGATTGGAAGGAGCAGTTGGCATGGATTAGTCATGTTTACCAAGAACTCCTGATGCTGAGTGAGCTGACTTCCCAGAAGCAGCTTTGTATTCACTACATTCTTGTGGATTTTAACATGAAGGAGGTTTGGGACAAAAAGTGCTCTGAGGGACATGGCTTGTGTGCTTGAATCCAGCCTCACAGGAGTACAAGGCATACTGGTGCTCAGTATTGTCCCTATCTCAGGTCATTGGCATAGTTACACATGAGAGAATATAGAACAAGTTTCCGGGTGGTTATTTTCCTTTAGCCAGTGTGCATTCCAGGGTTGACAGGACAAGAGCCAGTGTGTACCTCAGGTGACAAAAGGCATTTTACCAGTCCTTAGCCAGGGCCAGCCCAGCTTCCTGGTATAGAGCAGGTGCCAGGATCCTCTTCTATGCAAGCTGAGGCACAGACACCTTGGAGAGTGATGTGCTGTTTCGTAGACCTTGGTCTCTGACTTTGGAATACAGGGAAGTCACACAGAAGGGCTATGCTCAGGTTCTGGCCTTGTTTAACATGGTTGCGATTGTCCCCCACAATGAAGCTCGGTGTTTGCTCTTTTCCCGGGGTGGACAACTGTAGTTAATGATGCCACATGGCTCTGCTTCCACCTACGCCACTCCTGATATTGCACAGAAGTGGCTTCCTTCGGTGACCTCTTCTTGTGTGCCCAGCAGTGCCCCGCAGCCAGCTGGCAGGGTCTCACTCTGAGCCCCAGTTGTCTCTGTTTCCTGAGAACTTGCTTGCCTTAGGTGTGGTGGGCAGCCTGAAAGGTCTGCTTTCTACTGCTGCTGCTGCTGCTGCTGATTTTCTTCTTTAAGCCCACTTTCCCTGGTCAGCTCTCACCTCCCTTCTGCTGGGCTGTAGGGGACAGGACTCTGATTTTCTGCTGGGACAGTCAAGAAGGCAGCTTTTGGAGTCTGGGGTGGGTGGGAGCGTTACCTAGTTTCTTGGAGCCTCAGCGTGCTCATGTGAGGTAGGAAAACCGAGACATGCTTCACCTGTTTCTTCAGGCCTGGTGGGTTCAGTGTGAAATCATAGCATGATGCTATGTAAAGGGTTTACTCCCTGGTTCATGTAGTGATACTTTATTCACTGGTTTCCGTGTGTACAAGTGAGCTGGCTCCTGACTTCCGCAGCACCCTCTAGGAGCCCAGCCTCCTGTGGGAAACAGCGGACCCTAGCTTTGTTTTTGCAGAAAGAGGCTACTGTTAGGTATGAATTGGAACACTGGATCTGGAGGCCCCCAGCCCCTTCAGATGTCAGAGCTCTGTGGTCACCCCAGATTCTTTGCCTGCCTGGTGGTCCTATACCCACTTGGCATCTCCTCTGGTTTCCAGAGGCACAGGCACCCTTTGTGCAGAGTAGGAGAGTGGCAGGGACAGCAGAAGGTGAATGAAAGTGAACCAGAGCCTTCTGCGGTTACCTTGGCTGAGGTGTGACGTGAAGTATACGTTTCTACTGGAAAAGTTTACTTTCTTCCTACAAATTAGTCTGTCAAGTTTTTCATTTAAGCCAACAAAATGCTTTTGGTAGCCCTACGGAAAGTACAAGGCACCTCTTCTTCTTCTATTAAGTTTTATTTTAAAAAGAAGGAAAAAAACCCAGAATTTCAAAACAAGGTATTAGTAACAATCATTAATGCATTGCGTATTGTTATCTTCAGAGTATTTACTTAGGGTACAAGATGTAGGTGTGCGATAGTGTCCAACATTAGCACAAACCTTTCTTTTCAGTTTACTAAGAGAGATTAGCTATAGAACTATCTTAACATATATATATATATATATATATATATATATATATATATATAAATAAATTTTCCCCCTTTCCCTTTTCTCCCAATCACAATCTCTCTTCTCAGAAGACCTCTGTTGCAGGGGTTCACCGAGATCTGATTTGCCCAGGCCTTCACACACCCCTTGGCTACCTGCTCTCTTCCCCATCTTTCTGCTTGGCTCCTCTGTTTTTTGTGGAGCGTTTAAAGACTCCATGATCTCCAGCCTTAGTGAGCGCTGGTGCTTTCCCAGAGCCTCTGCAGCCTCCAGGTGGCCTGGCCAGGAGCTCCTGTGGAGGATGGGCTATAGGGAGGGGACTCGCCTTATTTGTCTCCTGCAGATTCAGAGCTGGAGTACCAGGGGTTGCATGAGGCCAGCAGGCTGGAGGCATCCTGGCTGTGGAAAAGCAGAAAGCCCTGGTTCCTGTGTGCAGTGCTAAGTGTTGGGGGTCAGTGGAAAGGCTTTCATAGGCAGACTACTCAAGCTAGAACACAGGGTGAGCAGGGCTGGGCAGCAGCCTTCCAGCCTGGAGCTAATGCTTGCAGAGGGAGTGGGCATGGGCCTTTGGAGGCTCTCGGAAATGCCCCTGGAGACCAGAGTTCCTGCAAAGAGCACTCCAAGTATCGGGGTTGTTTGTGGCCCCCGTGCCAGCACTGTGGAAACCTTACATGTACCCACAATCCTGGGGCCAAGGCTTAGGACTGCGATGTGCAGGCCTCTGGTCCCTTGTACCACCTGCCCTCCTACACTGGGCATCTACCCTTGTGCTCTTCCCTTCCCCACCACTGTACAAGGAAGCAGAGGAGACTGCTGCTCTTTTCTTTATTGCAGTACTAGGGATGGAGCCCAGGACCTCACACATGCTAGGCAAGTGCCGTATTGCTAGCCTCACCCTCAGTCCTGGGAGATTGCTTCTCTTCGGGGGAGCCGACAAAGCCGAGATGCAGGGTTCAGGCCTTGGCCATGATGAGTGTGGCTGGTCCCTAAACATGCAGAAGTCCTGTGTGTTTTCTTCTTTCACCCATTCTTCATCAAACCCCAACCCCCTTCTGTGCCAGGCACAGAGGGCAGCAGAGCGCAGCGTTGGACACTTAGGTGAGCAGGCCCAACCCTGCAATCAAGGTCTCCCCAGAGTGGGCTGTAAGAGCTGCACATACAGCACAGTGCATGGTCCTAGGCACTGGCCATGGAGGACACAAGCGTGGGAGGTGCAGCCCCCACCACCAGGCCTCTTCGCTGGCTGCTTGGCACACAGAGGGCATGTGAGTTAGAGGAGTGTGTGCAGGGCCAGGGCTGGGGGTGTGCAGGCCAGACAGAGAAATGGCGTGGCACATGAAGGTGGCCACAGATCTGGTCACTCTGCTGTGTGTTCTCCACAGAGCCTAGGGCCAGCTCCCTGCCTGCCCTCCCTGCACCCTGGCTCAGCTGCTCTGAGCCGTGGGCAGTACAGGCCATATCTGGGGAGCCTACTCTTCCCTGCATGGGAGGGACTTCTGTCTCCATCCCTAGTGCCAAGGGTCCTGTGGAGCACTGTCCTGGCCAGTTGAGTCCATCAGACTTACAGAGGCCATGCGCATCATGCGTGCAGCATATGGTGCCTTTCCCACCTCAGCAGCAGCCCGGTGGCCTGGGGTATGAAGTGGGCAGACACAGGAGCCCTCCGCTGTTGCTGTCTTGTCAGTTCCCCGTCAGTGGGTCAGTTCTCACCTTCCTTCCTCAGGCCACAGTTCCTGCGAGCTTAGGTCAGAGGTTGAAGCGTGAGGAGGGCATGTGTGCCCTGCCTCCTGCCAGCATGTGTACGCTGCATGCACTGGGCTGTGCAGGCACAGGCCTGGTGGTTGCTGCTCTTCTGCAGGCTTCCCCTCTAGTTGGCCCCGCCTGGGCCTTGTGTGGAGTGAGAGTCTAGGCATGCATTTCCAGTGCCACCACCTGCCTCTGTAGGAACCATCTGTGTGAGTATGTGGAAGTTCAGGTTGGCAGTGTCTCTAAGACGTGGTAGTGACTTGGTGAATCAGCAAGTCTGAGCTGGTGCCACTTCTGTGTGAGCCCTGTGCTTGGACAATTATGAATCATTTGCTTGCCTCTTGATTTGCGTCAATCAAACCACATGTGAAGAAAGCAGCCGTGAGCAAGGCTTTGCCGGCAGCTCAGCATCCAGAGAGGACAGTCGCCAAGGGACAGCCTCAGAAGGCTGGCCTGTGTGCTCGTCCTGGTGGTCCGGGCTGTGGGCCTAGGCAGCCGCGGGCCCTCCAGGCTTCCGGCCCAGCCCAGGTCCCTCTTCCCCTCCTGAAACCACTGCCAGCCATGCAGGAGATGGGAGATGGTGATTATAGCTTGCTCTGCTGTTTACTCGTTTCCTATGTGGAATCCTGTGGCGAGCAAGACGCATTTGCAGCTCTGGGAATGTTTACAGCTTCAAGCAGGTCCACTGATCTTTCCTTCCCTGTTGCACAAAATAATTTTAGGAGTTGGCTCTTTGAAAAGATTCTTGTAAGGAACCTTAATTAAAAAGGGATGTCACTGCCCCATACCCCCAGCCTGGAGAAACTGGAGGGGGCCGTTCCCACTGGGTGCAGGGTGGGTGGGACCATGGTCTGTCCTGTTGGCCCAAGGAAAGAATGACATTCAGCCAGGGCTTCGGAGCCTTCTGCAGTGGCATTCAGGGTGAGGTCTGTTCTCCTCGAGTTATGGCGGCCTCTTTGTGTGAGGCTAGCCTAGGGAGCCCCACTTGTAGAGCCAGCCACAACTAGGGCATCCAGAGGACCCCAGCCCTGCAGTTTGCTTTGTTTTGTTTCATTTGAAGTAGGCAGATTGTGTTCTCATATTTACTGTAAAGGTTACCTTCATTACTGTTGAATCAGCTGTTAGTGGCTGAGTCCTAGTTGCCTGGTTAGTCACAGCGTAGCTGGAATCTCCAGAGAGCAGAACTGGCCGGCCCCACCTCCCAGCCCTGCAGCTCTGCGTGCCCTGACCCTGTGCTCGCCCTTCCTAGGAGTCAGGAACTCCAGGTCATGGGCTGCATCTTGCTTTTCCCACCTTTGGGTT
Organism: Hydrochoerus hydrochaeris; assembly: GCA_004027455.1. Lineage (NCBI taxonomy): Eukaryota > Metazoa > Chordata > Mammalia > Rodentia > Hydrochaeridae > Hydrochoerus > Hydrochoerus hydrochaeris. The sequence goes on from PVLA01001653.1 coordinate 310,756, forward strand.
AGGGAGAAGTGTGTTTGCCTGTGACTGCTCTGAAGGTGCTCCATCTCTGGAAGTTCCTGTCTGCCCTGCTCAGAGAGTCACCCTTGTAGCCTTGTGCCCAGGACTGTTTGCTGCCTGCAGCATCTCCTGCAGTGTTGGCTGAACGGACCACGGTAAAAGGTTGCCCAAACCCAAATCCAGCTGTCTCTGGTTTTTATTACAGAAAATCTCAAGCATTTACAAAAGTGAAGGATCGTAGATTAATGAACGACCAGGCTGAGCTCCCAGCTTCAATGATTATAGTGGCCAGGCCAGTCCTGCCCATCCATGCTCTGTCCCCCACTTCTTTATTTCGCAGCGATCTTAGTTGTCCTAGCAGGTCCAGGAGATCGGGAAGTGCAATTTGCTGCACTTCCATCGCTGAGTTACTTGGTGCTGACAACCAGTCGTTACTGTCTCAAAAATTGTTTAGGGTTTTTTCTGGTGAAGTCTAGCAGTGCCGTACCATGGGCCACATCCCCACCTCCTCACCCCCCCCCCCCCCCCCCCCCCCCCCCCCGCTTCTTCTGTTTTGACGTAGGCTCTCCCTAAGCTGTTCAGGCTGGCCATGAACTTGTGATCTCCTGCCCGGCCTCCTGAGTAGCTGATACAACAGGAGCGTACTGTAATGCCCGGCCCTGTGTGTGTGGGGGTGGTGGTTGTTTCAGTAAGTGTTAAGTAAGGTCCATAGGTTGTGACGGGCAGTGATGTCACTTACCTACAGTGTCCTTCCCTTGCCCCAACTCTGTCTTTCTCTTACCGAATGCAGACAGTGCTGGTATTTATTGAAGAACCCGGGTGGCTGTCTTGTTAAGGTACCATGTTGGGACCTCACCACTCGGTCCCTGGGATGCTGTTGGGCACAGTCCTCACTGTCTGCTCCCGGTGACCAGGCCCAGGGCTGTGTCAGGCCCAGTGGGGTTGCATCGGAGGTCCCCGTGTTCCACCTCCTGGTGTTAGCAGTGGGCACGGCTCCTTCCTTGTTCCTGGGGGCTGCAGGAGAGGCATTGTGAGACTCATTCCTTCTGTAGGGATGAGGCAGAAGGAGGCTTCTGGGGAGAAAAGGTCCCTTCTCAGCTTCTCAGTTCAGAGAAAGGGTTTGCTGGGTTTTAGCATGATGAGCTTATTGCCTTATGCGATATAAAGGTAACTAGTGTATTTTACATTCTTTTTTAGGTTAACTATGAACTCCTGAGTTTAAGTGTATGTTGTATATTATGAGCCTGTGCCTGTACCTTGTTACTGTTGTTTAAGTTGCCACATCACTGGGCTGCGGGGCTCTGCAGAGCTGGCCCTGAGTCCTTCTGTGTGACTTGGTAGTCTCTGAGAGCATCATGCTTTGTTATGTTATGACAAGGCTCCTGTCATCTTGTACAGTTCCCTCCTCAGATTGGACTCAGCCACTTACCTGCTGGTCCCCTCAGATCTCTGGTCACACAGCCACGTCCCTTTCGCCTCTAAGCTGACACCTTTGTGGGTTGTGGGATGAGGGCAGGTATGCATTGGGGCGCAGTTCGGCCTTCCACACACTCAGCCCTCAGGTGCGGACCCCTGCATGAGTGGGCGTTGGGCAGCTGTCTGGCCAGGTCTCTGGGGTGAAGAGGCCATTTCAGGAAGGAAGGTGCAGCTCAGCCCAAGAGGTAGAACAGCGAGAGCCAGTGGGGGGCCAGCCCAGAGTCCTGGGGATGAGGCCACCCTGCTCTGCCCAGGTTAGATGGTACTGGGCTATGGATGGAGCCTGTGGCCCCTGGACAAATACACCTGTGGGCTGGGTGTGGGCAGTGGGAGACGCACTGGGCTCATTGCTGGTCCTGTCTGTTTGGTCACAGTCATCATGGTGAGCTTGCTTTGCATTCCCTTCTAAGGATGCTGAGATCTTGTCACGGGCTCATTGGCCGTTTGTATGTCTTTGGAGAAGTGTCTGTTTAAATCATTTGCCCATTTTTGTATTTTGTATTACTTGTGTCTTTATTGTTGGATTGTAAATATTCTTCTGGATGTAGCTTCTTTATGCAGATAGATGATTTCCAAATATTCTTTCTCGTTCTAGGAGTTTTCTTTTTACTTTCAGGATGGTGCCCTTTAAAACAGAAGTTTTTAATTTTGATGATGTCCTCTTTATGGCTTTTCTTTTGTTGCTTGTGTGCTGGTGTCTTCTGAGGCATTTATTGGACTCACTTTGGACAGGAATGATGGCATGGATCTCCTTTTGGGATCCAGCCTCTTGCTTGTTTCAGATGTAAATGCTGAAAGGCTTCTCAGGCCGTTAGGAGAATGCCTGTTGTATGGCCTTGCTGGCTTCTGCCATTTCCAGCGGCTGGCTTCGCTTTCCCACAGTTGTTTTTAATTGAATGTCCGTGGGAAAACAGCCAAGTAAATTGAAGGTTTCTCAGAGAGAGCCGAGTTTCTTTGTTGATTTTTTTTTTTAACTGTGCTTTTTCATTGTTACTGTGCGCAGTTTGTTGGCATCTGCGTCACGTTATGTGTGTTCTTTGGTATTGGGGTTGCAGCATTAGAGTTCAGTACTCCACACAAACATTCCAAAATATTTGGGAGGCTCTGGGCAATTTACAGATGGAAGTTTCCCCTGTTGGTGGGTTGATTATGGGACACAGCCATCAGAAACTCTCTGTGCATATGCACACCCTGAGATGCAAAGCAGGGACTCTGCCACTGACTTTAGGGTTCAGATCTGATTCCCTTTGCACCCATTCAGGGCAGGGTGCTAGTGCTCTGCTTCCTGGGACCCATATCGTTCCCTGTCACTTTGAAGAGACTGCAGAGATGTGAGGAGTGCTAGTGGAAACTCTCCTGGTCAGATGGGAGAGCTGCACCCTGGCAGTTCCTCATGAGGAAGTGTTACAAGCTGTGGTTTAACATTTCCAGTTTGTGGCTAGTTTCTTGTGTGTACAACTCTCTATAGCTGTGCAAAGCACTTCCGGGAACAGCTACAGAGTATTGCTGCTATTGCTGTCCTTCAGGGTCACTGGCTGTATAGTGTCCTGAGCCCAGGGAGCTGCCAGCTGTGATATGGTCAGTAGTGCCTCTGACAGGGACTGTTGGTCAATGGTGTGTTTCAAACTTGACCAGCCAGTGCCTTTCATGTGAGGGTCTGTATGAGGTGACTCTTTCTGGTGTAATGTGGGCTGGTCTCTGCAGGGTTGGTGAGGTCTTCATGGTCATGGATTGGCATCTGTGGAGTGGAACACTAGGCACTGTGGATGGGCAAGTGCCTTGAGCCAGGGAGCTGGCACAGATGAGAACCCCAAGGTGGGAACCAACATCGTATGGATAGTAGGTGGCTGAGGGCTTTCCCCAGGCAGAACACAGCTAACCATGAGCCACCAGCTGCCCACACACATGAATGCCTGCCGTGTACCTGCCATGCTCACCATGCCCTGGGCGGTGTCTGTGTCCCAACTCCTGGCTGCCACTGCTGGTGATCTGGGTGAGGGGATGGTGGGCTGGTGGCCAGCAGCCTGGAGCTTGGGGAGCAGGCATGGGAATGCTGCACCAGGACAGCATGAGACAAGCAGCTGGAGCCAGGTGCCAGCACTATCTGTGGCGCACCTCATTCATGTTCCTTCACTCTGCAGGACCTATCAGAATGCTGCAGGAGCTTTGTAACCTGTGTGTAACCTAAAGAACAGCCTCAGAAACTCCATTAATCACCTCAGTATCCTGGTGCGATCTTCATGGTCATTTAGAGCCAGCCTCCTCAGAGCCTGGGCCAGGCTGGTGACACATGCCCTGGGGGCATGCACAGGAGGTCATAGGCATTTGCTTCCACCTCATTCTTGCTGTCTCCTCTGTGTCTCAAGGCTCTGACTGAGTGGGTAAGCCTGGGCAGAGGAAGCTCTAGGACTCCCATATTCCCCAAAAGTCCAGGAAAGCTGTCCACAGGCTCCAAGGCCATTCAGGGCAGGGTGCTAGTGTCTGAGGCATTGTTACTGTTCTTTGTTGCTGAGAGAAGATTGATCTCAGTATTGGAGGTGGGGGTCCCAGGAGCCCTTGGCTCTTGGGCAGCAATGTGAGGTTCTTGTAGGCCTTTGCAGCTTTAGCAGGGGCATCCTCCATCTGCACTGCCTGTGGACCCGGCTCCTGGAAGCTTTGGGCTAGTTCTGTCGAGATGGTGCATCTATCACCCCCAGGGCTGCTCAAGCTCCAGGGATGCAGATCCTGCTCTGCAGGGCTGTTGCTGAGGATGGAGGGGACCTTATCCAGGAGCTTGCCCCTTGTCAGGGTCCTCTTTTGCCTCTTGGAGTGTGGGGGGGGGGGCAGGGGCAGGTTCCCTGGGTCCTACAACATGGGAGTTGGCCTGTAAGAGGGCCATTGCCCTGGACTCACTTCTCAGCTGGCCACAGCTTCCTTCCTCACCAGGATGGTCCAGAGAGCCAGGCTAGGCTATGCAGTCTCTGTCAAAGTGCTCTGCACACTTGCCACAGCTCCTGTGGCTGAGGGTCGCTGTCCCCACTTAGGGTAACAGGGCACATTCAGAGCCAGTCCCTGAGCAGGTAGGCAGAGTGGCTGCTCACTGCTGGTGTGTGCATGGTCTCTTCTGAGCCTCTGTCCCCGCTGTGTGGTGCAGGCATCTCTTCCCAGGGACCTCTTCACCCCACCAACTTCCACAGGCCTGGAGGTGTCTGAGGTGCCTCTCATCCAGCCATTGTGGGCAGCCTGTCCAAACTGGATCACAGGCCAGGGAGCAGATGGCCGGCTACTCCTCAGCACCATAGGTGCCTGTGGAGGCAAAGGACAATGGGGCCGACTTCCACCGGGGAAAGCCTCCTTGCTAGTACAAGCCTGGGCTGCTCAGGGCAGAGATCTTTTAAAACCACATTTGTTACTGTCTGAGATTTACTTCCTGATACATGTCTATTTCTGTATTTGCTAAGAAATCACGAATTGGGGGGAGGGAAGCAGTTTCGTGACTCTGTTTTAGTACCACTGGAACATTGTTAGGGCCTGTGGTTCCCCCACCCACCCATGTACTTGTCATGGGGTGAGCACATCCGTGTGTGAAGACCCACTTATCATGTGGGAGTCAAGGTGACCCAGGTCTTTCCCTGGGGTAATGCCACACTCTTGGCTCCCGCCTACCTCTCAGCTAAGTCCTAGCGCTCTGCTTCTGCCTCCAGCCTGCTCAGTGGTGGAGAGGAGAGTCCATCACAAGCTACTCTGAACCTGGAATGCCTTGAGAGGTGACTCCCAGCTCGGAGGGAAAAGGAAAACAAATCGCCATGCACTGGGGCGTCTAGATCCCTGTAACCCAGCCAGCAGGGAGCTGCCCATGGAGGGTGAGGCCCTCAGGAGAGCAGCCCCATGGAGCCGTGAGGCTCCATGGGCCTGTGTTCACTGGAAAAGAGCTGCATCCTGTGCACTTCTGGGCACACAGGTCCTCACAGTGTGCAAAGTCCTGCCCTGTGGTCCTGAATGACCATGGTTCTGGGTGGGCCTGAACTCCTCGTCCTCTCTCCTGATTGGCTGTGAGTCATGTCTGTCAGAACCTTGGGCAACCACATTTCTTTTTCCAAGATAAACTGTCACATCTGCCCAGTGACCTTCATGAAGAGTCGTACATTAGCACATTCTTAACAGACATTTAAAACCCAACCAAACAAAACCGTTTCCTGCCTCCACTCGCTTTCTGCATACTTACAAATGTGAGTTGCATTTGGAAGTGCCTGTGCTTAAATTTGCAAACCAAAACCAAATTTAACCTTCAACAAGGCGCATCTGTGGGCTGGGCTGACTGGGACCAGCTGAGCTACAGGGCTGAGCTGAAGTCCCTTGAATGGGTGGGTGGGTGACCCCCACTGGGGGTGGCCTGGCCCACCTCCCTGGTGGCCTCCCCTTTGTCTTCCCCTCATTGAGCCCTTTCCTGGCCAGCCATGGGCTCCTTTGGGATCTGGAGGCGCAGTGGTCACGTGGGGGCTTGTCCTTGCTGAGCTTAGCTTCTGCAGAGAAGGCACAGAGTGTGGCTGCTGGGTGGTCTGGGGGATGTGCACACAGGATGACCTCTCCCGGGGTCATCAGCATGGTCACCATCGTCCTCTGTCTTAGGAGTCCCTTCACATGTGGCCAGCACCCTCTAATTCCTTCCACAATCACTGCCTCCTTAGAATGTGACCTCTGGGTGATTCCTTCAAGTTGCTGGGGACCAGCCCTTACTTCCTTGCTGTTCCCCCTTTCTGTCAGTGCTGCCCATGGGTTCAGGGGTGCAGAGGTTGTCACCCCCGTGCCTGCCTGGTGGAGGCCTGTGTTCTGCCAGTCACTCTCCGCCTGGGGCAGGGCCATGAGCAGGGAGGTGTCGGCCTGCTTGAGGGGTGTGTGTGGCTTGCTGGTGGGAGGGGAAGGGCAGGGGACCCCACCAGGTGGCAGCTGTGAGGGCTGCTGTCTGTTATGTCTGTGTCTCTGTAACCATACCAAGTGCTGAGGCCCAGCACAGCAGGGAGTGAGGAAGTGTAGCTTTGTGTGTATTTTGCTGTGGTCACTGTAGTGGTACATGTCTGCTCGCATTACTCTGGCCCAGCGTAGCAGGCAGGCCCCTTTCAATGTCTCAGTGGTCAGTGTCTGTCTCCAGGGTTGCCCACCTGTGTCCTGGATTGCGTGGGATTCCAGGTGGGTCTTTCACAGAGCACAGGTGCTTCCAGGTGGACTTGGAGGTGGTGAGACCCTCCAGTGGGACATCTGCTGCCTAGAACCTCCTACTTACCTGCTCGCCCTAGAGAGCAGGGTGGGTCCTGGAGCCACCATTTAGTCCCTAGGACAAAAGTGGCGGACCTGTGGCACACATGTTACAGCAGTCTGTTTGTATCACAGAACACTCTGAAAGGTTCTCTGTTACTTCCCTGGAGTCTCAGGTCAAGGGGTGGGTCTTGGCCCGCATGGTTGGAGGGGGACTCAGCCAGTGAGGTGCACGGGGGGCCCTGCGCCTGCTGCCTGCCTCCCATGGGCCCCCATGCCAGCCTGGCAGCAGGGAGAGGCTGAGGAGCCTGATGTCTGGCTGTGCGCAGGGACAGTGGCGTGCAAGCTGGAGACGCTCCTTGCCGCAGCAGAGAGCAGTCTTGCAAGACCAGTGGCATTACCTCATCTCAGACTTCGTCAAGAAAGCAACAGGGTGATTTGAGAAGATCCTAATCTGTTTCTAATTAAAATGTCATCTGTCTTCACAAAAGCTTCTCTCTCATCTCTCTACCTCATTATTTTTAAAATTGCAAAGAAAATACATCTGACCCATTTATAATCCCTTGGAGAAACATCACTACTTTGGTTTTGTTTTTTGTGGTTGCTGTTGCTTCTTTGTTTGGCAGCGCTAGGTTCTGTTCTAAAGTGTTTTATTATGGCCACTGATGCTAAGCCAGGGCTTTTGTGATCTCACTAAAGTTTTATCTCACATCATGGAAATAAGGATTCCATGGATGTGACTCTATGGAAATACTGGCATGCTTATGGTGCAGGTGACCTGTGTCCCCTGCCCATAGGCAGAGGTGGCCTGTGTCCCCTGACTGTGTGCAGTATCCAGCGCTCCCTCCTTGGAATCTGGAGCCAGGAGGTTACAGTAGGGCAGCCACCGTACTCAGGCTCCTGGACACTCACTGAGGTCTTCTGGGGAAGGTACATGTCCTGGGGGTGCTTTCATGGTACCCAGGTGAACCGAAGCCACCCTGGACACACAGTTTATCAGACTCCTCAGCCGCCCTGGCTCAGACTGGAGGGAGCCGCTTCATCAGTCAGCTGTCGCTGATAGGGGGAAGGGTGTGCTGCAGCGAAGTCTGCCACATCCACCTCGGAGGGTGCTGCCGGCCTCTCCTGCGCTGTCCCTGCCACCTACAGATGCTGTAAGGACATTCAGGCCCATCAAAGCAAGGCCCAGAGAATATGCAGGTCTAGTTTGCTGGCCTCCTAAGAGGATGGCCTCGCTCTGGTCCCCAGTTTCAGCTCTCTTGTGCCGGGTTACCTATCACTGCATGCTCTGTTGGCTGTATATCTGACCTTGGGGCCAGCACTCTATCTCCTCTTCCCTCTCAGGATGCCACTTTACTTTTCTCAGGAAGCAGAGCCCTTGTCCAGACTCCTCTGCCTCCCTGGTTATGGGAGGAACCAGGAGGTCCCCGGGTGACCTGTGTGCATCTGTATGACACCTAGCTGCCGGTGAGCTGTCTGCCTTGGGATTGCTGACGGGAGTTTCATCATGCCGATCAGACACTGCAGAGATGCACGAATAGGGCTCCACCCCAGCAGCAGCCACAGAGCCCAAGGCTCGCTGTGCCTCTGAGGGCGGCCAGCACGTGCTACGCCCTACTCCAGTGGTGGGTTTGGACAAGGTGCCCTTTGGGGGTTTGGTCTGAGGATCTCCCTAGTTAGGCTCCTATCTGGCACGTTAGGTGGGACTCACCAAGGGCTCAGGAGTGAAGTTAGTTTCTGGAGTGCACTTGGGTGGGCCAAGCAGTATTAATTTTATGCTCACCCCAAGCCCATCATCCCACAGCACAGATGTGCACACACACATACACAGAGTCAGGGACGGCATGTCCCCCCAGGCCGTGTGGAGCTGAGCTACATCCAAGCCCAGGCTGCGTCTGTCCGGCTTCAGCACCGTGGCCCAGCCCACTCTCCTCCCAGAAACTGGGCTGACAGGATAGGCGTTCCTGTGGCCGTTCATCTTCCCAGGTCCTACCTCAGCAAAGACCTAGCCATTTGCAAAGTGCCTTCTGCCCTCCCTGGGGAAGGGAGTGGGCCAGGGTGAGACCACAGGGAGGTGGGCTTCGGGAGCCCTAACTCGGCAGCTGTGTTTTGGGGTGCTGTGGAGCCAGTGTAGACCCTGGAGGGAGGAGAGGCCGGTCGGGACACTCTGCACTGTGGTAAGGGTGGGAGGCACTGGGCTGTGTCCAGGACACTCACCAGTCTCTGTCCCAGAGTGTCGTGTGTCCCAGGAACCTGGTCTGTATCTCACATCTGGCCCAGAGTCCACGCCTTGCTTGAGGATGCCACCATGTGTGTTGGGGCATGCGTGTCAGAGCAAGCTGTCACTGGCGTGTGTGGACAGCCTGGACACACCTCTGTGTTGAGCCCCTCTTAGACAGGACACGCTGATCCTCTGTCTCTGAGCTTCATTGGAATCTGCTTCTGTTTCGGAGGTGGTGCCCCAGCATGAAGTTAGTTAGGAAGTGCTGTGAGAAAGCCCTGGTGCCTGGGGAGTGCGAGTGCTGTTGTTGTCCCCTTGCTCCTTGGCCCCCCTTCTGGGGCACTGGCTTGGCCTTCACCTTTGGAGCTTGGTCTTCCCAGTGGTCAGGAGGTGCTGCATCAGTTAGCTTTGCCTCCCACCTCTGGACACAGGAGACCTACAACTTAGGAAGAGGAAGAGGCTCCTGCAGCTCTGGGGTTTGGAGGTTCAGAGTCCAGGCATCGCAGTAGGCTTGGTGAGGTGTCACCTCGTGGTGTATGGTGGATAGTGACAGTGGAAGCGCATGCAGAAGCAGACAGTGGAACCAGAAACAGCGAGTCAGGAGTGCCACAGCCCCTTTGATGGCTGGCTCCCTCCCCTCAGGCCCGCCTGCAGTTTCTGTCCCCACCTACAGCAAGGCCCTGGAGACTAACCCTAAAACACGTGGGCCTTTGAGGACACTCCGCTGAGCCACAGCACACGTGCGGCAGTGGGGCTCCCCTTTGCACATCCACTCCAGTTCCAGGCCACATTTCCTGCCTCTAGGCTGTACACCAGACTGGGTGCAAACTCTCCACAGACAAACCTGCTGGCCTCTGGCCTCTGGCAGGATCATGCAGCAGGGTTCCCTGTGCTCTGAGACTTCTGATCCCTCTGCCTCCTGGGGGCCCAGAGGAGTGGTCCATGGGGGAGCCTGGGTTACTCCTGGGTGCTTCTCTGGCGGTGCAGACTCTTAAGTGGAGATGGCTGTTGACTCGGGTCCTGGTCCACTGGGACCCTAAGAACACAGAACTGCATGCAGCCTGAGCTTGGTGTGTGCTGCCCAGACAGCTGCCTGTGCGTGTGCAGGGCCCCACTGCCTGTGGGAATTTGGTGCAGCTGCCATCTTCACGGGGCCCTGCCCTGGCATGGGACACTGCATCCAGAGTGGTGTAGTGTGCAAACCACCACAGTGTAAGTTCAAAAGCCTCAGTCCCATGAAAGAGAGAAAATGCAGAAGGTCCCCAGAGGCCAAGTAGAGGTGCCCCAGGGCCTGCACAGGAGGTAGACCTAGGACTGGGGTGCTGGAGGGCAGGACGTATCCAAAGGAGGGTGGCGCTGGGTGCCACTGACTTGCAGAGGACCCGTGTGCGGCTGGTGAAGTTGAGTGGGCCAAGAGGGTCGTGAAAGGAGGCAGAATATAGCATGAGTCCTACCCAAGAGGGGTGGGTTTGTAAGACTTGGACTCGCTGATCTCTGTGCATTTAGGTTCTCTGTCTCCACGTAGGAAGGTCAGTGCTGTGCGTTGTGGTCAGAATGGCTTTCGGGCAGTGTTGAGAGACGATGCTCTGGCCAGAGCATTTCAGCAGGTTCAGGATGGGGCTCAGTTCCTGCGTCTCACGCCAGGCAGCTTGAACCACAGAGGGGCACAAGTGGATCTAATCCTGTTCACTAGTCTTTTTACTAATAAAAAAGCTGCCCAGAGGAGGAGGGAAAGCTGTGGGGAGAGGCCCAGGGGCAGGGGCCCTTTGGGGGGGTCCCTGGGCAAGGCACCAGGTAGCCCAAGATGGGCAGTGGCCTTCACGATGCTGCACAGAGGCTGCCCACATTTTTTGTCAGATGTTTTTGCCTAGGTATTTGATGCCTTTTGATCCCATTATATCTTGGGGGTAGGGTATCGGGAATCGAACTTAGGACCTTGTGCTTGCTAGGCAGGTACTTGTGCTACTGAGCCATATCCCCAGCCCCTTGATCCCATTATAATTTATATTTTTGTAATTTTCTTTGGTTGTTTTGTGTAGAAACAATAGATTTCTGTATACTGGCCTTGTTGTATTGACCTCGCTGAATTACTAACTCTAGTACATCTGTGGGTTATTTTTGATTCCCTCCAAGTTGAGTGTGAATGATGATAGTTGTTTTTTTTTTTTTTTTCCTATTCCTTTGTTCTCATTTCCTTTTCTTGCCTTAATGCATTGGCTACAGTGTGCTTTCCCATCTGGCTCTAATTCTCAGTGTGCCCTTGCTGACTAGACCTTGGCTGCAGGTCTGCCTGGTTTTGCCCTCTCTCAGCTCAACATTGTGACCTTCTGTTCCTGGCTCCGTAGAGTTTTTCCCCCCATGGATGCATGTTAAGTTTTACCAAAATTATTCTTTTGTCCCTATCGAGATGGTATACATTTTCTTGTTTTGTTAGCAATAAGTTATACTGATTTGAAAATTGTATCAAGCCAAACTTTTAATTCCAAAGTAAACATGTAGCTGACCAAGATGCCATATCTTTCCTGTGTTTTCAGGTTTTATTTTTACATGTGAGATGATAACCATGTTTAACTTATAAATAATTGTAATTTAATTTAATAATTGTAATTTTTTTGTCAATTTTGATATCAAGGGGTGCTGTCTCATGAAACAAGCTAAGACCTTTTGTTTTTTTAATGCCCATGATGATGTATAAGATTGAAGTATTTCTTAATTGGAAGCATGGTAGAACTTTCTCATGAAACTAAATAGTTTTCTTTGTGGGGCACATTTAAGTTTCAGGTCATATGTCTTACAAGATATTGGACTACTCAAGTCTTCTCTGTCTTCTGTTGGTAGCGATAGGTTATTCTGCTCTAGCAGTTTTTCAGTTTGGTCAGTAGTTGTGAAATTTTTGTGCATTCATCCCGTGTGTTGTTTTAGCTATAGGGGATAGGCATCCGGTTTCTTCAGTGCTTTGGGGCAGAGCAGTCTTTCTGGTTGGGGGGTGTCCTACATGTTCATTGTTATTTATAACAATTTTATATGTAGAAGCTTTTTACTTCTTTTCTGTTCTTGATTTTTAGCTTATTTATATTCTGTTCAAAGATTTAATAAAGATATTAAAGATGCTTTCTTTTGGTTATTTGTAAATACTTGAAAGTATACTTTCTAGAGCTTTGTGCTTTATATGTATACTTGTAAATACAAGTTTAGGCATGCATTTAGGTTAATTTTTGTATTTTCTACTTTTTGGTGCAGTGTGGCAATCTTTGCTCTTAACTAGAACCTTTAGTTTACATCTGATGTGCTCAGCTGCAGCGTTCATGTTTCTGTCTGCATCTTGCTGTAGCCTGACTCATCTGTCCCCTGTGTCCCATGCCATTGTTTAATAGGTTCTGACCAGTATCTGTCTAGGAAGTCAGTATTCACCTCAGCTTATCCAACATGGAGAAAGACCTGTCTGTTGCCCTTATGATCATCTTCCTTTTCAGACTCCCTCCTGACAATGTCTACAAGAATGCTTTTTGAAGACAAATTATCTGTTTTTGTGGAAAATACCTTTATTTCACTCTCAGGTATGGTAGTTCATGCTAGGTGTAGGATTAAATTTTGAAAGTGCATTTTCAGGCAATCTTAGCACCCCTCCTAATTTCATGACGTTTTTGGTTTTCAACAATTTTGCTTGGTATCCTTCATCAACCTAGGAAAATTCCAGAAGGCGTTTTCTCACTCAAATATACCTTCGCCCTTTCTTTGCCCATGTCTCTTGTTTCAGTCTTTGACCACTTTATGTCGTCTCCCTGTGCCCTTCCTCCTATGGCCTCTTGTATGCATGTTCTCATGACCAGTCTTCCTAGACACTTCTTTGCTTTAGCTGTGTCTCATCTGTTAAATGGTTGAGCCATTAATTTAGCCTATTGAATATTTTAATTTTAGAATTTTAAGTTTTTAATGCTTTGCTAAAATTCTTCTTAAATTTCAAAATTTTTGTTCCTTTTAATGCATTGTGTCTTAGTCCAACACTGAATCTTAAGTTGTATTCATCTCTTTTATTATTACTAGAATATCACTGACTTTCTACTCTGAAACTGTTGTTCAGTGGTCATGGAATGGAATAGAATAGAAAATGTACTACTCAGCTTTCCCATCACTGGAAGAAAATACCTGATACTTACAGTTTAATAGAAAAGAGGTTTACTGTGGCTCATATCCTTTGGCTGCCGGCTAGAGAGCAGACACATCATGGTGGAAGGGCATAGCGGAAAAGGCTGCTCACCTAATGGCAGCCAAGAATCAGAAAGAAAGGAGGAGCCAGGGAGGGAGCTGTATCCTCCAAAGCCAAGTTCCCAGCGCCACGCCTCTTCCAACCAGGCCCCACCTCCTAAGAGCGCTTTTAGCTATGAACTCATCCATGCATGAAGGTACGGTTGAGTGTAGCGTTGACCCAGTCACCTCCCTGAAGCCTGCGTGAAGCTTCTGCAGGACCATGTAAATCTTAAGCCATAACAACAGCTAAGCTTCTTCCTGTTCTTTCTGGAGCATCTGAGGGTCTTTGCGGTAACGTTCAGTTTTTGTTCCCCGTGGGCTGTCTTATGCCGTGTGTGCATGTGTGTTGGAGTTCTGTCTGCAAAGTCATCTCCCCCTAGAGTAAACTGCAGATTGTTTCTGGTGGGTGCTTGGCCGTCCCCTCCATTCAGGGTTACAGTCATTACAGGAGTGCTCATTGACTTGGGGTCCCTTTTATTCTTAGGAATTCCTTCAAGTTGGAACAGGGATCACATTTCTCCTTTACTCCCTCTCGTGGGTCCCTGGTTTTTTATTCTTGGACCTGGTGCGTGCCAGGTCAGAGGTACACGAGGTTAGAGGTCCTGAGAGCTCTGGAGAGAGAGCGGGGAGCCTTCCACATGACCTCAGTGGAAATAGCTTTGAGTGCAGGGCTCAGCCCCCCGGCCTTTTGTCTGATTCTGTGGTTCCTCACCATTTTGTTAAAGGAAATGTTTATCCATCAAATAATAATATTCCGAGGCTGTTTTATAAGAAGTAAGACCCCTGCTGCGTGGATTGGTGGAAGTGGGCTAAGTATGAGTGGTTGGCAGCACACGTGGGGAAATCAGTCATCTGAAAATGAAATTAATACAGTAATCGTCAACAGCATTATTAGAATGCCTGGCCTGTTACGTATGCAAAGGATTATTTGTCCAAATGGATGTTTGGGGGTTAGTTTAAGCCAGCTTATGTGAGAATAGGCATTTACTTCCAGGCATTTCTGAGCCTGTCAGGTTCTCCCAAGGGGCCTTCCTGAGAGGTGTGGTTGATGGTGAGCCTGCATTCCTGGAAGTGGAGTGGTGGCATTAGTAGTAATAGGACTTTGAAGTCAAACTCTTGCCAAGTTCTCTTGGTAGAGATTTGAGATTTGAATACATTTGAAAGCAGAAGAACCTCAGGTCAATTTCTTGTATTGTCAGCTTCCTTACGTGTAGATTAACTTATTCACCTACCAGTTCAGTGTCCAGACACAGTCCTTTTGCAGTGCAGTGGGGAAAAGATTTTATCCCTAGTAGGAGCTCTCCATTTAGAGGCACGCAGAGAAATAGTAGAAGGACCTTCGAGGTCACTACTTGACAGGGAGAGGTTGGCATCCTGTCCTCCAGAAGAAGCGAGCAGGGCTGGCAGGGCTCCTGGTTTCCCAAAGGAGCTGGGCCAGCCTTGGTCAGGCCAGGTGCTCAGCCTGCTGCCACCTAGTTTTTACTTTGCTACCTGTGTGTCCTTCTAAATAAACGGCCTGCAAAGGAATTTATAAGAAGCAATTCTAATGTTTTCCCTAAGTCAAACGAGGGAGGGAGGGAGAGAGAGAGATAGAGAGATAGAGAGAGAGAGAGAGAGAGAGAGAGAGAGAGAGAAGAAATTTCACACATCCAAACCTCTGCAGAAGGAAATTCTGGAATTCATCCTTGAGTTTGTTTCTCTCCTGCCTTGAAAGAGAAGCAGCATTCCGAAAGCCCACGAAGGGCTTGCTTTCTCTCCTCTCTGGAGGACTGCTTTGTGCACTCTGCCGCTCTCTGGAAATCGACTGCAAACACTAAAACGCAGCTGGAACTCAGTTGAGCCGCTTAGCACAAACTACAAAGTGATGGCAGGGACTGTGCTAAACAGATGCTGTTTGCATTAAAATAAAAGACAAACATAATATTTGCATTAATAGAGAGTCTTTGTGAACATATTTGCATAGAGTGGTTTATCCTTTTCCAAGAGCTGGTTACTTTTAACTAATTATGTAGCAAAGGATAAGCAGTCTTTTCTGATCATTTTTCAAAAGGCCTTGCTTTTGCACAAGTGTGGCTTATCTCAAAGAAGGGCTCTCCGACTTGCAAATTGAATGTCAAGTGGCACACACTGAGAAGGCCTGTGCTTCCAGTGACTCCTATCAGTCATGGTCTTGATAGCTTTTTGTTGCCAACTAGGATTGATTAGCTACTGCTCTGTTTTTAAGTGTCTTAAACTGCTACTGCAGTTTTGCAGTTACTCAAACTAGGCCACATCCCAGTAGCCTCCTTCAGTTCGTAATAAGAACGCAAGAGGGGTGGTTGGTGTCAGAGTAGTTACGAGGGCAGCTGCGCTTTCTTATTTCATTAATAGAAGCCATGTCAGAATAAAGAAATCAGAATGAAGGGAAGACAGTGGTCTCTTAGAAGCAGAGCTCACAATCCATGTCAGAAATCCCACATCATTATTTGCAGATGAACTGCTAATTTGACCCTGAATTTTCTAGCAGTTAAAATGAAGAGGGAACTCTTTTATTTTGGAAGCTTGCATTGTTTTTAAGAGGAAATCAACAATGCATTTTACACCACACACGTGCACACACACACTTAGCAGAAGTCTGAGTAAAGCATTTTCCACATAATGGAAGTGGTCTTGGTAGCCATGGTACTATATGAAATTCTATATTAATTTAGTTTTCCGAACTTATTCTGTTTACTCACATGTTTGCTACTGTTTTACTTAAGCATTGCTCTGTCATCTTACTCCTGCACTTTGGATGTGATTTTTTTTTAATTTCTGAAGTAATTTTTTGTTATCTCACCAACAGATTCTGAATAGTAAACACGCAAGTTTTGCTGTTTGTTTGAAAACATCCTTTTTCTCTTTTTCTTGTTTGCTGGTTCACTGGGTATAGGAAGAGAGGAGGGTGTGTCTTCCTTTGACAGTCTGAAGCAGTGTGGCTGTCTCTTGGCTGTTTTTGTTGCTGACAAACAAGAGCTGTAGGTCTGTTCTTCCACTGAGGCACCCTCAGGGTCTCCTCCCACGCTGGTCTTTCTGCGTTGATTGGCGTGGGCCTACATGGGGGTTTGAACTTGTTTGTTCACCATGGGACTTATTGTGCCTTTTAATCTAACAACTCTGGCACCAAGCCCTTTGTGTATTTGAATATTAATTCTTACAGAACACGTACTGGGGTCTGTTTTGGGCCATTTCATTCTTTTATCTTGGTCTCTTTCTGTCATTGTGGTTTTTGTATTTAATTGCATGTCCATGGCTGCCTGGTTTAGTGCTGCATTCTGGTTAGCTGTCTGGGTCTGTCATCCAGTTCACCACTTCCCTCTTCAGCTGTATCTAGTCTGTTCTTTTAAATTCTAAGAACATTCTTTTATTCTTTATGAAACTTACTGTTTCTGTGTTTCCCAAGCTCCTTTCCTCCATTATACTTTTTCTTCATTTCTTAGCTTTTAAAAAGTGTGTGTTTTCTAGTCTTTTCTGTGTCTGTTAAAAATACTTGCAGATATTTTAGATTCTCTGTGTTTTGTTGTGTTTACCAGTTCTGGATGTCAGTTTCTTTCATCTGTCATTTGTAAGCTGTTTTTTGTTTGTTTGTTTTAAGGGCCCTGTGGGTTGAGCCCAGCACCTCCTGCTGTTAGGCAAGTGCTTTACCCCCAGCTTCATCCACAGCCCTTTTTGATGTTTTATTTTCAGACTGGTTGTCACTCTGTTGCCCAGGCTGGCCTCAAGCTGGTGAGTCTAGTGGGTTAATTTCCTGTGAGGCTGGGGGTTACAGGCACCCACCACCCAGCCAGCTTGGTCGGGAGTCTTAGGATTCTCACGGTGAACTTGACTTCAGTGCACACTGCATCCTTGTGCTCGTGTGCCCTGGGTTGTGGGTATATCCCTGAAGAGCCGTTGTTCTGTTCTGGCATGGCAGGGCTTCCCCTGTCCTGGACTAGTTTTACTGTAACTGCTAACTCCACAGAAGATGGACCTGGAGGCCACGTCCACTGAAGCCTGGGATCCTGTTTTCTCACCAGTAATTTTGCCCAGCGACCTCTTCGTGTCACCCTGGCGGGATGGGTGTGGTTCTCTGGACCCCTTGCCTAGAGTGCATGGCCCTCAAGCGTGGTGACCTTCCCTGAGGTCTCCTTCCCGCTCCTCCCTGTCTGGACGCACAGGTCACATGCCCAGTGCTGACGACTCGGGCCCAGAGCCTCTGGGTCTTAGCATACCTGCACAGAGCGCTTTCTGCAGATGCCCCCTTCCTGGAAACGGGGTCTTCTCTTCCTTTCTCCTGTGGCTTTTTTTTCCCCCCACAACATATTTATTGAGAAAAAGAAAGCTTTTGTCCAAGGGAGAGACAGAAGGGGCCCTGAGTGGTTTGCCTTTTCTTTTGTGTTTTTATCTGTGTATGTAATATCAGAGCAAGATTTATTCTATCACTGTCTTTTCTCTGGTCTTAGAGTGAGAGATAGGGGATCTTATCAATTAAACCATACAGAATTCAGGAACCTAAAGGTCTGATTAACTCTGGATGTGGTTCTGCTGTTTTGAACATGAGTCAATCTGTGTTTTCTCGAGTGTGAATATGGAATTTTCTGCTAGTGCTGTACTTCTGTATTGACATTCTACCCAAGGAAGACAGGTCCCAGCCTTGCTGATTCTTGATTCCTCTTTCCTGATGGCTCAGTGAAAAGATTTACTCTCATGTATGGGGTGGTGGTGGTGGTGGTGGTGGTGGTGTGTGTGTGTGTGTGTAGTACTAGTATTATACAGGATACACTATTTTTTTTCTTTTGCAGTACTGAGGATCGAACCCAAGGACTTTGTACTGGGTTTTTCTTTCTTTGTTTGTGTAATTTCTGTTTTTTGAGACAGGGCCTCATTGTGTGGCCCAGGCTCGGTTTGAGCTTAGCACCCTTCTGCCTCAGTCTCTCAGAGTGCTGGGAATACAGCGTGTGCAGCTTTCCCAGCTCAGGGTGCTTTGCCTTCCTGCCTAAGTGGTTGAACATAATAATCTGTCTGTGTAGATATAAAACCAAGGGAATTGACTTTCCATTAAAAGAAAAGCTTCCTTGTTTTGTTCTGGTGGTGTTTCTGTGGATTTCCTCTCCTGAGACTCCTCTGACTAACTTAGGGACACAGTTTACCAGTTGAGGTGCATGCTGAGTACTGGGAAGTGAGTCTGTTCTGAGGATTGGGCTGTAGAGACGGTGAAGGCGTGTCCTGAGCTCAGTGTCAACTGTGAAGTGGGGTAGGACCACCATGATACCAGGCCTCGCTCTGCCTGGCACTCTGGTGCTCAGAAGCTCCCTGGGCCATGTGAAGAGCGGGAGGCCTTGTAGACACCTAGGCCAGTGGGCACTTCATCAGGAACCAGGACAGGTGACGCCATCCCTGGGATCTGCTGCTAGAGAGCAGTCCAGCCCTGTGGGTTGCCAAGCTACAGCCTGTGTGCCGCTGCAGGTTGTCCCTGTCATTGAAAGCTCTGAAAGGTTTGCCATCACAGGTTGAGATAGTAGAGATGTGTGTGTGTGGAGGGGCAGTGACAACACTGATTTTATATTTCCTTTCATTTTTAAATTAAAAGTAACTCCAACATGAAACCAAAAGTAAGGATTATAGTCTAAAAGTTTGGGTTTTTCTATTTTTAGAACTATGACGCTTTCCAGATTTAGAAGTTGTCCACTCCTGCTGCCATTGAATGAAGTGAGTCACATAATTTATAGAGTAGACATTTACTTAGTTCACAGTTCTGGGGCTGGGAAGGCCACTGTCTAGGTGCAGGCCATTTTGCTGCATCACAGCATGGCAGAAGTATCCTAAGGTGAGACAGCTTGTATGCCAGCTCAGGGCTCTATTTATGGAACAGGCCACTAATGCCAGCATGAGGCCACAGTCGTGTAACCTTATTTAACCCTAATGACCTCCCAAAGGCCCCATCTCCAATTCAGCATGTGGATTTGGGGATTCCACTTCCAGCACACAAGCTCTGAGGAACACATTCATGTCATGTTTAAGAAAACATCTTGAGTGCTGTGGGTGGAGCCAAGTGGTAGAGCTTTTGCCCTACCTGTGCGGGAGCCCAGGTTCCATCCCCAGCACCATCATCCAACTATGTTTTGGCTTCTAACTGATTGGAAGAAGCCTGCTGTGTCCCAGTGCACAGTGGTGGTGTTGTCTGTGCTTTTGCAGAGAAGCACAGGGAGGAAGGTGACCCACGCAGACCCATTGCCCACCGTGCCTGTGGGATGTTTGAGCCCATGGAGGCAGAAGCATCTTTATCGTTCTGGCTTCACCCTTGTTCTTGTTGATTTTCCTCTTTAAATTTCTGCCCAAACCTGGAAGGCATTCTTGGCGCAGCCACTGAGTAAAGGGAAAGCAGGAGCTTGTGCCCCAGCTCTGATGTTCTGTCCCTGGTGCCATGGGTCTTGAGCACCTGCCGCGCTCCACAGCAGGCTGGGCAGCGTGCACAGGTTGCCTCCTTTACTGTCCTCATTGGGTAGCTGTGGCACATGCTGGCTGGGTCCTGCTGTTGATGTGACATCCAGAGCACACGGGAGTGGCTCCCACCTGTGAATCCATGCAGTCAGGTTCATGCAGCCAGGACCTGGTGCCATCCTCTGAAGCTTCACATGGAAACCAAGGGCCGGTGGCGACAGCCCGTTAGTGATGTCAGCCTCATTCACACCCGACAGCCAATTGCTTCTCCTGGTGGTTGCTGTGTCTTCAGAAGGTTGCTGTGTCTTTGGAAGACCGAAATAGAAGGCAGTGCAATCAGTGTCTTGTTGGAAACTGAAGTTTACGTGTGTACTCCTGGCCGGGGACTTACGGTTTAGAGGCCGTCTGTGTTATACGTAACCGAACGCGGTGCTGGTACTCACAGACTGCGCTGAAACAAGTATTGCTGGACAGCAAGCTGTGCCAGGCTCTCAGTTGAAACGCTAATGATGTGATTCTCTTGGATGCACATTTGTATCTTTGGGTGATTCGCAGCTTTATGCAGTGAGAGAGCCGGTGCTGGAATACCAGGAGGCAACTGGCCAAGCACGGAGCTGAAGGCTGGATTGCAAGCCATTTGCTGGGGGATTTGAACGGTGTCACTTATGCATGCCCCTCTTAAAAATAATGATATTTTTCTTAAACATTAGGAAATAGATTTAATTAAAGTAAATGCTGTATATTTACAGTTAGTGAAAACAGTTATGGAATATACAGAGGCTTGAAATCTTTGAGAGTTGGTGACACAGACATAGACCCCTCACAGAAGTCATTCTCCTCCACATTTCCCTTGGCCTGTAGGCAGGGTGTCTGCAGTTGGGATAGACCTCAGAGACACTGGCAGCATACAGGGCCAGGCGCTGCCCACAGGTCTATCCACATTCAGTGGCTCCCACTCCAGGTTGGTGATGTCTTGGTTGAAACCTGGGCCACACCATGTGGCAGAATGAACAGACACCAAGGCAGGAGGCTCCTCTTTGTGCGGAGCAGAGGAGACCAGGTTGGCTCCAGGTCCCCTGTCTGGGTTGCTCTTCTGAGCCCCGAGCCAGCCCTCTCTCCTCTCCCCCAGCAGCAACCTCTGGCTCTGGGTCTCCTGCAATGTGGCAGCCCACAGTCAGACCACCAAGGCGCCTTCCCAAGGTTGCTGGCAGATGGACAGAGCCTGGGGGCTCTCTGTGGGAAGGAGAGCAAATGTGGGTGCCCTGTTACTGCTGGGTACTTGAGATGACAGCTCACTATGGGGAACAGGACTGTGGTTTGATGCCTGTTGCTTCTGCCTCAGGTGAACCACTGGGAGGGCAGGGCCCCAGTCTCTTGTCACAGTTACATGATCTGTAGTACCTTGTGGTCCCCCATGGGTTCTGGCAGGTTGGCCTGGGGCCCAGGGTGGCATCTTAAGGTTGAGGCCTGGATGTTGGGGACAGAATGATGACATCACGTGGGTGATTCCTCTGAGGCCTGTGACCCACAGGGCAGGCCTGGTCATGGTACGTGGGTGCTCAGCCCTGAAGGTACACCTGACTCCTGTGAGGATGGCCGGGGATGTGGCATTCAGGCAGGGCATTTCACTTAACAGAGGGTACACGGCCTGCATGGAGGTGCTTTCCCTAGCAGCAGTGCAAGGCATGGTTTTGTGCTCCCCCGAGGGCCACGTCTGGAGACAGCGACTTTCCACGTGTGACAATACTCAGGGAACTCAGAGCCCAGTGAGGAGAGGTGTGGGAACCAGAAGGAAGCACCAGCGAGGCGCACAGGCTGTTTATTGCCCTCATGTGTTTGATGCCTATGGGTTCCTAGAATGAGGCCAGGTGGAGTGTGTCCCTTCGTATGAGCTCCTGCTTCCTGTAGCAGCTCACTGAGGACACGAGTATTTCAAAAGGCTGGAACCTGCCCAGGGGCCCTCGAGGCATCAGCAGTGGGTGTAGGGAACCACCAAAGAGTAAAAAGAATGGGGATGTGTCGTGTGTATGTACCAACTCCCCACGGGGAACGCGATCGTTATGTCCTGCAAGCATGTACTAAAATAATAATAAACTAAGATACCTCTTAAAAAAAGACTGTTGAGGAATGCCAGGCAGTGGTGTGGAACAGATAAACTGGCAAAGGAACAAGATAAACTGAAGCAAATCTCCTATGGAATGATGAGAATGTGCATTTTAAACCACTGACACAAATTCTGAGCATTTTGACTTTTGTTTTTCCTGGGAGTATCAGTGATCAGAGATCTGGAAGGACTGTTGGCTGCTCTGTGGTGAGAGGATGGATGTCTTAAAACAGCAGCTTCGGTGCAGTCTGCTGTCAGGCTCCTGTCTTCTCAGCTCACTAGATACCACTGCCAGGCCTCCTGCCCCCACACCTGTGTGACTGAATCCCCTGGCATGCCTTGTCCAGGCTGTGAGCAAGCCTGCTGGGTCACCTTGCAAACCCGGTCCCAGACCTGCGCTGAGACAGCTTCCCCTCCCTTCATCCTGCATGTGTCCCTCTTTCGTCTCTCTCGTGCTGCAGTGTAAGCAGCTGCAGGCACAGGCTCCTGGTACTGGCCCCTGGGACCCATGGCCCTGGCTCCTGCCTCCCAGCCCCACCACACTCTGGCCACCCGTCTCTGGTCTCTGCCTCATGGCCCCCGCTGCCTCAGGCCTCTTCCATGGCCCCTTTCCATGGCTTCCTTCTCTCCCATCCCTGAGGAGTCTGCTCAAACCTTGCTTCCCTGTGTGGAAAGCAGTGACCCTCGGTCAAATCCTACCCACGTGGCTTGCGCCTCTCGTGTGTGATGCCACTGGGCTCACCTCGTTGTCCTCTGCAGTGGTGGAGGTTGAATAAGGACCTTGGCGCTTCTAAGGCTGCAGCTCTTGACTCAAGACACCACTCAGCATTTGTCGAGTGAGTGAATAAATGAGTGGGTAAGGTGACGCCGACCTTTTTGCTCTGAGAGCACGGAGTAGAACGGGCTGAGTGCGGACCTGACTGAGGTGCTTGCCTTGGCTTCTGGCTTAGTTTCTTCTTCTTTAAAATGGGGGCAGCAACAGGGCCTCTGCCATTTATTTCCCTGGGGAGGACTGAGAAAGCTGCTGTGAATGACGGACTCAGACAAGTGGCTGACCCAGTAGAGCAGTTAGGCTGCTCCACGTTTAGATTGTGAGCAGTTTTTTTATTTATCTTTAGCAAGATGCGGCAAGAACAATAGTTCAGAAAATGAAACCCACTTGTGAAATAAAGCAAACGTTGTCCTACACAATTCCAGGGGAGTAAGTCTTTGACTCCAAGGGGCCTGTTGGCTATGGTGAAAATGCTGTGGAGCAGACACTGATGGCCGGGGCAGCTGCTGCAGAGGGGTTGCCCTGAGTGCAGTGGGTGCTCCCTGAGCCCTGCCTCGTGGTCTCTTTCCTTCTCACCAACGTTTAACCACGGACTGATCACTCCTGAAGCCCGTGTTCCTTTTCCTATAGACGGCAGCCAGGCTGGGAGGGCTGGGCAGTGCCCCACAGAAGGTTCTCTGTCCTGCGCACTCTGTGCTGCCTGTGCACAGAGCAGAGCCTGCCACCCAGCTTCCTCTAAGGGCCCCAGGTAGGTTGGCTGTTAGGGATTAGTGACTCATTTCCCAGGCGCTGCTAATTAAGGTGTACCTGTGCTGTGGCTTCCTGTGGCTTAAGCGCACAGACACCTTTTAGCTGCCTGTGATGGTTAGCAGTGTGCTCAGAGGTTTCCCAGGGTGGCTCATCCCTTAAGACTTTGGCTGCTGACTCACACTTTAGGGAGCAGCTGCACCGTACTCCTAAGCCCCTCCCCGGCTTAGGGGTAGGGGGTAAGTGCCATGCTACATGCACCTCCAGAGGACAGGTCTCTTGTGGAGCACGGTGGGAGCCATGCTCTCTGCCCGCATTAATTCATGGGCTGTGCTCCTCGAGTCAGCGGGCAGCTCCGTGCAGCATGTGAAGAAGTTGTGGTAGAGAATTTATGCTGCAGGAAATATTCTCCTGGCTGAGGCAACCCGGCCCCAAATGCCAGGCCTCGGAGCCCTGTGGGCTCTGCCTTTTCCCATGCAGGGGTCCCCATGAGGAATCCAGGTAGAGACTGTTTGTTAGACTTGTTAGCCGTGTAGAGGTGGTATTTCAGCACACAGGAGCTAGCTCCACCTCTCACTCACCTGGCTGTGCGCTTGATGCCTCTAGGGATGGGATGGTCCTACCCCATGCTCAGGCAGCACCTGTCTGCTCGCACACCACCTTCTCCATGTGCTCCTCCCAGGGTTTGTGACCATCTTTGCTGTTGGCTTCTTTGCTGTTGGCTCACCCACAGTTTCCTGGTGCATGGATCTGATCTTGCTGTTTTTCTGCTTTTCTGTCTTCCCAAAAGAGAGTCCTGTATTTATCTGCTACTCCTGGTTCTTTGTGGCTCAGGCCTGCCCACCTCTCCTCTTCCTGCAACTTCGGTCTTGCTGCCTGGGGACTGGCTAAGGCTGTCCGCACATTTTGCCCCAGTGGCCTAGCCAGGCCAGGGTGCTGGAGAATGAGTGAGGAGAAGTGTGCCTCCCAGGGCCTGGGCGGGAGTGGCCTGTCCAGGACTCGGACTCAGCTGTGTGTGTACTACCTTTGTGGGCTGACTCGGACAGTGCTTCATGTCACGCTCTTACACCCTGCATCTTCTCTGTAAATTTTGAATGATTTCAAAATAAAAGGTTTATTTGAAACTATTTTAAATGTAGGTGGAGGGGATGGCCCCAATGTACAGATGAGGAGACTGAAGCCCAAGGCGGAGAAAGTGATTTGTGCGGGGCTCATTGTCTCGGAGTGGGGGTGCAGCCCACCCATAGCATTCCTGGTGACTTCATATGTCATCTGTGACCAAAGTGCTTATTAAAATGCAGCTTCCACGGCTGCACCCACAACTTACTATGTAAGAATCTCGTAGGAGAACACAGTAACCTACATTTTGAACAAGTTTTCACACCTGAGGTAGAGCACCACTAACACAAACGAGGCCCCTCTTCAGTCCACAGTGTCTCCAAGACTGACTTGCTCAGACTTCCTGTAGTGGAAAAGCCAGGATGTTGTCTCTGACTCTGCCTCTAACGTGTGTCACCAGGAACCGATAACTTTGGTTTTTAGCTTAGTTCATTAGGGTTTAAACACTGTCTCCCCCATTGCACTTTTTAAAAAATGACATTAAAACTTCCTTAGTGA